>CACTHL010000339.1:0-600000 GCA_902712375.1 Dioscorea dumetorum
GGTGGCGAGGGTAGGCGAGGCGCGTGAGTTGGAGGGATGATCGGTGACGTGGCAAGTATCCTACGTAGGCTGTATTGTCACCTTTGAAATAAGCGTGACGTGGAGTTTCGCGACCACGTGGATAAATAACCCTTTAGAAAGCGCAGTGTCTCCGAATTAGCCCAGAATCAATCCATGTTGGCGAAAATATACGAGTGAAGTTCGGTAACCAAAGTGAAAACGACGAGTTCGGTAACCCACCCAAAAAAATACCCGTCTTTGTTATGTTTTTATACGGATGATTTTACTTTTATACCCTCTACATGGTGTGTGTGTATATACTATCGTATGTTTGTATGTTTGTATAATTATGCGTGTATCTCTTGTTGAATTTCGGCGGGTTGATTTATTATCTCAATACCCGAGGTTTGCCAATTTGCCCATAAATTTCGAGGGATGGGGAGTGGGCCGACCAAGGCCCTACCCGACCTTCTTCTCGAAATATATTATTGAAAATATATATAAAATTTAAGCCCATATATTTAAAGCCCATTTGAATTCGGATGTTTTTTTTTTTTTTTTTATATTCTACGTTTTTATTATTAATAATAAATATTTATTTTGATGTTAGTATAATATTTGTGTTGTCATTTTAATAAGTTAATGACAATATAATCCATAGGTGCTAAGTTAAACTTTTTACTCATTTGTGATGATACGAAATACACACTATAAGAGTTTAGTACTTGTACATATAAATATTTTGTCAATTATTTTGATTCATTGATTATGATTTTATTAGTGAAACTTTGACATGAGTATCATAATCACGTCTATACTTAATGACGTCTAGTTTGTTATAGTATGTTACGGAAGCGGAGTTAGACCTAATTTACCCTTTAGTATAATCCCGACATCACAATGTTGCTTAGTCGTGCAAGTAGTAGTTGTAAATGATTATTAAAAAGAATTCGTTTTCTTAGAAATAAGCTCAAGTTAGTATTCTATGCGATTATATGTAAGTGAGATTTGAAAACATTTTCTAAAGCAATCAAACTAATCGTGTGGGAGACGAGAGGTAATTGGTAATCTTACTTTAATGTAGTTATTTGTATATGATTGAATTTAGTGAGTTTGACATTATCAATAACACTTACTTGAAGTTTGGGATATAAGAACGAAGTGTTTATATATAGTAATCATAATTAAAAAGTATAATTGTAAATTGGTGAGATTTTTTAAGTTTGAATTTTAATCAAAAAGTTTGGTTGGATCAAATAATTTATTGAAATTATAAAACTTGAAGACAAAAGTGGTTTTGGACTTTTAATTGCTTTAGAGCTCATAATAGCTATTAAGACTTCATAATTAAATAATGTTTTATCATGTTTTATGAAGTTCTTATAAATATGACTTATCTCTATCATAAGGATGAATTAAAAAAAAATTCTATTCTCAGTGAGATTAGATTTCCAATCTCTTTTCTTGTCACATTTTTAGAAAAATAAGATTGTTTTACGTGATTTGTTATGCGATCTAAAGGCATATGACTATTTTTATTTTTACTCTTTAAAAAAATCTATATAATATCGGAAGATCTACCACAAATCTGAATTAATATTAAAATTAAATAATCAGTGTTGAAAGAAATTAAGACTCAATTTCCTCTTGTCTTTTGAATATTTTGTATAATTTGTGATATTTTCTAAGTGGTCCCTTTATTTGTCGTAATATGTCCTTTTAGTCTCTTTTACTTTAATTTGGCATCGATTAGTCCCTCCATTATAAAACCACGTTAGTAGACTTGATTTGCCTCAAATTGACCTGTAAGAAGGGGACTAATCGGGCAAAGGAAATCAATAAAAGCCTAAGACGGTGTGACGAATAAACTCGGCCTAATTAGGATATTCTACCTATATCTAGCACTCCCATTTTCATGTTTTTTAATTTAGAAATGACTTTATAAAAATGCGTCTTTTGCATTATATTTTTCCAAAGTTTCTTGATAATTTATAGGAAAATTTGCATTTCTCCCGCAGGGAATTTTAGCGGCAAAAACCCCCTCCTATTTTTACACCTACCCCAGGACAACCCCTCGTTATAGTTTGGTTCTCTGCTCTACAGATAGAGTCCCATGAAATGGGTCCGTGTTACGAAAATCCATTTTGCCCTGCGAATGGTGGGAAAAAACCCCGATCACATCGTATCATATCGAAGCTTTTATGCGTACATATGTGAGTTTTCCCCCCTTTATGGTTTCTTGTTCGCTTAGAGAGCTTAGAAGGCGGGAATTACATAATTTTGTTCTTGTTCTCCCTTTTCCTTCGCTAAGTCGATAATATGGGCGTTTTTGTGCCATTGCTAGATACAATGGGGAGGGACAGTCTTGGCTTTATCGCGTCAGCGAATGGGCGTCGGTGTTAGGTGAGATTTGTGGCGGCGGGGTCTCGATGTTTGTCGCGCGAGGTGAGATTCATCACACTCGATGGACATGATACGGTTTGCCGATAGAGAACGAGGTGGACTTCCGAATGCTGTCGTGTGTTCTCCATCCTCGGCGTTGTGTAGTCGATATGGTTGTCGAGACGGATGGCGTGCCAGCGGCCTTGCAAAGAGTTAATGTAGTGGTAATGCGTTGCTCTAAAACAATTATGCGGTTGTATGTCGGTTAGTATTTAACACTACCATTATACGTATTAAAGAATGAATTATCAGTTTAAATTAGGCGTCTCAATTAATTTATCATGTTTAAGTGTAAATTATCATATCAGATTTGCATTATTACATCTATGTTTTAACTATGCACATTAACGTGTAAATATTAACTTAGGCGTTTAAATAAAGTGGACTTTATGCTTAAATTCGATCGTTTGCGTTTGAGCGAAGTTTGCGCGGGAATCGGAGTCACAGGGCGCTTCTGTCCCTCACATGGCGACCGGATGGTGTCGCATGCACCTCATCGTCGTCGAGATCGACATGAAGTGTTGTCGTTGGACGTCGGACAACGTTTTGATGGCGTTGAACATTTAAGAGATACACTTCGCAATTTTGCTGTCGGTCGAATTTTGATTTCAAATTCGTGAAGAACGAAAAATCTTAGGAGTCCTTTTGTGGAATGCGCGGCCGGTGGATGTCAATGGCGCGTTCACGCATCAAGGAATATAATAGAAATACCTTGAGAATCAAGACAACGGACCCAGCGCTTTTTGCGGTGGTGGAAGTGGAGTGGGTCACACCGCGTCAAAAAATGGGTCAGCGCACGAGTGATTCGAAGGCGAAGGGCCAGGCCCTTGTACAAGGCCATCGACATTCGAAGGACATGTTGCGGGAGCATGGTGTCCACATTCCATCCTAGCGAGCTTGGTAGGGGGAAAGAGCGTGCCGGGTGATCCTCGGCGGCGGCGACATCTCCGGCTACGATACATTGCTTTAGTGCGTCCATAAGGTGGCTGAGAACAAACCCGGCGGCATCGCGTTTGTGGAAAAAGGCGGTGGCGTTTTTAAACGTGCGTTCTTCTCTTTCGGCGCGTGCATTTTGGGGTTGACGGGCATGCGGGCGGCTATTTGTTTGTGGATGGTACTCACCTCCTCGGAAAGTATCGGGGTACTCTCTTGGGTGCCACGGGGAAGGATGGGAACAATGGCTTCTTCCCGTCGCCTTCGCTATTGTCGGCAAGAGACCAGACGCCAATTGGGCGTGGTTCATTTCCAAGTTAGGTGATGCTTTATACGACGAAGGAGACTACCCAGAACAATTACATTAGTTTCGGATAGGTGAAGGGCCTTGTGAGCATTTATTGGGAGTTTTCCCTTCATCCCCGCACGCGTCTTGCCTTCGGCACTTGAGGCCAATTTTATGGCCAGATGGCGAGACTTCCCGGGAAACATTGAGGGAGGAGTCTTTGGTCCATATGCTTTTGTATCGGCGTGGGCAACGACGGCTAAAGAATTCAATGACACCGTCAATGAAGCTTGGGCCGTATCGCCCGAGCGTTTCGTTGGTTGATTCACAAATCCGACATGTCACACCTTTGGTCGAATATATCGGTTAAGAGTGACCGAGTGGGGCGAGATGTATTCGAATGTAGCCAGTCGTTCAATGCGTGGATCGAAGCTCGAGCACCTACCGGTGACGAAAATGGTCGGCATATAAGGTACTCGAAGGTTAAATACATGTAACGCTTAGCTTACCGGTTACACTTTAATGTTGGTTATCGGTGTTTAACATCGCATTTGCCTGCAGTTTGATATCGTCGTTCGGTGTTTAACATTCACATTAACCCTTTAGTCGGTAAGAGAATCCCGTGTAAGATAACAAATGTAAATATCATTGTCTCGGTTTAAATACCAGTCGTATATGTTTTTCTTCTTCGATCTTTAGTTTATTGCTATGTTTATTTCCATGTAGTGGTGTTTAAATATTCATATATTCGCGTAAATTTCTTTAAGATTTCCGATATTCGTTGTGCGGGTACAAGTTGATGCGCATGTTATGCACTCGCCGTGAGCAAGCGAACAAATGGGATACTTTCTTATGCCCGGACATACGTTCAAAGGTTGAGACGCTTGTGCGGGATAGCCGAAGTCTTCACGTTGCTCGTCTGTCTCGCCGATCGTTACGAAGTGATTGACCCGTGCGGTAAAACTCAGAGACCTTGCATTAGAACTTGCTCATGTCCGCGTATGGCAAGTTTATGGCATCCCGTGCAAACACGCTTGCGCTACGATATTGGTGACGGACAAAGAATGTTCATCGTTTATTAGCGATCACTTCACAGTCGACACTTACAAGTTGGCGTATAAGGAAGCCTTATATTTCCCATACCCGACAATGAGAGGCCCACGGACAACAATCGAGATCCGCTTTGCGGCCGCTGTGACGAGAAGGCAACCCGGTCGTCCCTAGACGAAGGAGGATCGAGTCGCAAGCGTTTGATGTCCGCGAAGTTACATTGCGCCTGCCGCCAGCGCGTCCGGTCACAATTCGTAAAAGGATAATCTTTAAAGAGCACACATTTATTTGTTGTGACGTCCCGATATTTAAACATAGAATAAACGAATTTCGTTGTACGCACTGAAGTTTTAATCGAATAAACCTAATGTTAAATGTTGACACATTTAAAGAGTCACACACAAATTGAAGCGTACGCAGTGGATGTTAAACGGGAAATATCGGTAATAAACGGTAACCAATAATGCTAAACGGGCACATCGCTTGTTGTCATTCTTTTGTATTGAACTTCCGAAGGAATGTAAGATAGTGACGCATAAAAAGAGACGTCATATTTAAACAGATACGGCGGCGAGTTTTACACATCTTCTCGGCGGAATGTTTAACGGAGACGTTGTATGGTAACACAAATTGAAGCGTACGCGGTGGATGTTAAACTGGAAATATCGGTAATAAACGGTGACCAATAACGCTAAAATGTACACATCGCTTGTTGTCATTCTTTTTTGTATTTGAACTTCTGGAAGGAATGTAAGATAGTGACGCATAAACAGAGACGTCATATTTAAACAGATACGGCGGCGAGTTTTACACATCATCGGCGGAATGTTTAACGGGAGACGTTGTATGGTACCACAAATTAAGCGTACGTGATGGATGTTAAACGGGAAATATCGGTAATAAACGGTGACCAATAACGCTAAACGAGGCACATCGCTTGTTGTCATTCTTTTGTATTTGAACTTCCGGAAGGAATGTAAGATAGTGACGCATAAACAGAGACGTCATATTTAAAAGGATACGGCGGCGAGTTTTACACATCTTCGGCGGAATGTTTAACTGAGACGTTGTATGGTAACACAAATTGAAGCGTACGCAGTGGATGTTAAACGGGAAATATCGGTAATAAACGGTGACCAATAACGCTAAGGGCATCGCTTGTTGTCATTCTTTTGTATTTGAACTTCCGGAAGGAATGTAAGATAGTGACGCATAAACCGAGACGTCATATTTAAACAGATACGGCGGTGAGTTTTACACACCATCTGGGAATGTTTAACGGAGCGTTGGACGGTTAAAACACAAAGTGTACGCAAAGTGAATGTTAAACGGGAATGTAAGATAGTTCGAATTAATGACGACAAGAGCGTCATTAGAGTGAAATCCCAAGTACGAATGCTAATTCATTACCATCTCTTTCCCCCAATTACATTTGAATTCAAAATCCACACGTAAGCATCAATGCACGGACGTACGTTAGGCGAACTTGCGACCCCTAAACTTCTATTTAAACAATAAACGGAAATCAAAGGCACATCCACATATTACACACGAGAGAAAGAAGTATGTACAAGTCCCTCCCTCAACGAGCTTTCGCGAGAGAACCCGCCGGCCGTGCCGAGTACTCAACCGTTAGGGAGGGCCCCGACCACATCCCCCGCCTTCTTGGGCACGGTGTCGGGTTGATGGGACCACTTACTCTGCCCTTACCCCGTGAAAACATCGAAGGACGCCTTAACACTGGGCCGAGGTGGCGTCATAATGACCTCCATATTCCATACCTCGGAAGGATGAATAGCGCATCCCATTTGCTCCGCCGATCGACTATGTGGAGGTTAGCTCATACCGTAAGACTTCGCGTCCATGTTACGGGAAATTTATTTATTTTCTAAATTGTTAAAAGCCTTCATTGCGGGGCCTCGCACCGCAACGCCTTCCGATGCAAAGGTGCCTTCACTCACCGCGAGCACTCCAACGACGAAGAGTTGGAGTGCTTTTTCGGGAGGACATGCTCGCCGAGCTTGCGGAGAAGGAAGTCGTCCTTTCCGAAAAAACTCGACCGACTAAGAACCCGCACGGCCCAAGTGAAGAAGCTCATCCAGGACCGAAGGCGATATGATAATGTTTTTTTCAGTTTTTAGATGTATAAATTAGTATGCCTACGCTGGTTGTAATAGAACTCCGGTTCAACTAAAAATTTTGTGAAGGAAAGAAATTTGTTCCCCTCGTTACGTTTTTGATCTTTAAACCGATACGTGTATATTTCAACATCGGCACTAAATTATAAACGTCGACGTTTGTAAAAGGGTGGGCCACAATATTTGAAAAGCGCGAGTGTTTGTAAATAGCGAGAATAGTTTTCACACGAGAGTCCTCGATGTGTGAAGAAGACAATTCAAACATAAACATCGAATGTTAAGTGAAGACGCACGCTAATAAGCGGTGTCATGCAATGTTAAACGGGGAGAACCCTCGTTCTCGTTCGTCGATAGTTAACCGCGAGATATCGATAGTTAAACGGTAAAGTGTAAGGGTAAGTGATGACGGTTATATTTAAACAATGATGGCGAGTTTCATAGATTAAATACCTCATTGATGTTTACAAAATAGGTTCAAAACTGGAAAATTTGCATTGAAAAATGCTGGAAACGTCGTATGCATAAATGGAGTTGAATTTAGGCTAGTTACGGTATAACGTAGTCGGATAAACTATGCAATGTGAATTTATTATTAATTACTCCAATTTAATGTTGAAATGCGAGTCAGTAAAGCGTGAACGTAACCGATGCCATTTACTATATTCCATTTATTTCACCTGAAAACCAATGCCTTTTTTTTTTTACAAATAGTTATGATTGTATGTAAGCATCAAGCCGAAACAAGATACGTACGCGGATATTATCCACATCCCACAACAATGTTTAAATCACGTCTAGCGAGACTTTTGCCGAGATGACACGCCGGCCCTCGCCGGAGTACACCACTCTCCGTGAAGGCCCCGACACCAACCCCCGTCTTCCCCGGCCACGGTGACGGTCGACTTGGACCCCTTTCTCCAGGTTCTTCATGCGGAAAGCGCCGAGGAGGCGCGGAACATTGCTTCGCCGAGGTGGCGTTCAAGCATGTGCCCTTCAGGCAGCGTGGAGATTACCAAGGCCCCGGTTGCCGACGATGACGTATCGACGCAGTGTACCGCATACTCGTAAGACTTGTCGGCTGAGTGTAAAACAAAAAAAGAGCCACCTTCCATACGTAAACCTTCAACTCTTCATTGCGGGGCCTTCACGAGCCGTCGGGGATTACACCAATGGTGAAGAGTTGGATTGGGTTTCGAACACCCGGTCCGTGCACTAAACGCAAAACTTGAAGGAATAAAAGATCGAAAGGCACGTGTGGAAAAGCTCGCTCCAAGATTTGAATGACAAGAAAAGCGGGGAGTGAGATTATGTTCGAGTTGATGTCGTTTGTAAATTGCGCCATCTAAATGGAGTTCTCTATATTTAAACGGAGTCGTCCGAATCCAAACGTAGTCATTAATATTTAAACAGATTAATCTATATTTAAACATACAAACCTAAACGGTCATTTTTATTACTCACGGCATTGACTCATTAGCCAATATTAATTACTTTCACCATTAATTATGAAAACTAAAATCAGCCGCACATCTATTTCAAATTCATGTAATTTCCGTTGAGAAGCGTAAGTTGCGGATATTTGTGAAGCAATTATTGTCACATCGAATCGAATAGCAAACGGAGACTCGTATAATTACACGGGAACTCTAAAGAGCGAACAACACGAACTATAATTGAACAGAGCCAACGAAGTTTAAACGGAGAGCAAATCATTTTGGCAGGCCTTTTATATTTGAAAGTTAACACCGATCGCTAACCGGATACTATTACCTTTAGCGCACAACTAATATGTTTATGTTAGGATGATGAATTACATGATAATGAATTACGCAAACTTATTTTATTGTCGATGACTGATATGTGACAATAGCGACATGAAATTTTTTTTATCGCAACGTTAAACGTTAACAATAGCGACAAGTTAAACGACGGATTCGAAAGTTAAACGTTATTCTTAATGTGAATGGTAAGTCTTAAAGTTAAACAGATACGTAAACGGGGGATATACATTCTGAGTAATGCATGCATTCGACGAAGTGTTGTGAGATAGCATTGGGAAAGTGTGCATTGGTTAACCCGCCCGTGGACGTTACTGTTATCTGTTACGATTAAATTCGCTGTTTTGGAATTCAAACGTCGAATAGTTATTGGCATCAGACTCGAGAAATAGTGCAAACGTCCGTTGAATACATTTGTATTTAAAGAAGAATCGGAAACAAGAAACACACCCAGATATTACTCGCAGATCTAGCAGTATGTATGTGCCAATTCTCAACGTGTACTCCACAACCAGGGAAGGCGCCCCGGGCGCCTCCGCTTTCGTGGCAACGGTCACGGTGGATGGGACCACGTTTTCCACGCCGAGTAACCGAGAGAACAAGAGGCGGCCCGTAACGTTGCTGCCCGGTGGCGTTCTACGAGCTATGTCCCGCGCATCTTAGGACGAGCGGTGCGTCCCCGCCGATGTCTATGCGTCTTTAGAAATATTTATCTAAATCGTTCATATCTTCTTTGCGAGGCGATGACCTATCCCCGGGAGCGGTTCCTCGAAGATTTGGTCGGGGATTTGACGGAAAAGATCTCTCTCCGCAGAACTCGAGCGAGTGGTATCCCATAAGAGGGATGTGGAGAGGCCGCTCCGGTACGCGAAAATGTATAAAATGGAATGACGGTTTTTGACCCGCTTAGTGTAGTTTTCATCCATCAAATAAGAACTTTTTGCTTAGTGTGATATTTTAACTTCGTTCTTACTCTCTCGAAATGTTAACTGCTATTGCGACGCATGTTAAATGCACCACGCATGAATTTTAAATGGAGAACAATGTTCCTTAAGCAAATTCTAACCATTCGTGCGCATGACAAGCACGGTTTAAATAGAGACGGACGCGAGTAAACCCTATCATGAAACGTTTAAATGGTAATATTCAACGGGAACGGTGATATTAAACCAAATAACGGCGAATGATAAACACGAGATTGCCTTCTTGGCCTGATAATTCTAAATTTTAAACGGTTACAACAACACGTAATTAGGTGACACACGAAAAAATAAAAATTCCGTACTTGAGGACCCATAGCGCGGTTGATGAAGACAATTAAAAATTTACATATAATAGGGACTCTCACCTTTAAAAACAAACAGCGCAAGTAGAATAGGGTCTCACCTGTCGAAGAATAGCCGCCATATTAAAATGTGGACTGTAATATTAAACATGTAACGACAAAAGCTAAAACAGAGAATACCTTGTTTAACTGCTAGCTCGCATTTTAAACGAAGAAAACAACACGTAATGGGTGACATACATTGAGAAAAGAATTCCGTGCTTACGGACCCATAGCGCAGCTTGATGGAGACATTTAAAAAGTTATGTATAATAGGGTCGCTCACCTTTAAATGCGTATAACGGAAGTAGATTACGGTCTCTTTCATTTAATGACAGCCTCCATGTTTTAAACAGGGACATAGGGGAGTTAAATGCTTACCACTAATATCTAAACAAGGAGTATGTGATCAACCCGGGTCCCCCCGGTGTTAAACGGTAATCTGGTGTATATTGCACGGAGATCCGTATTGTTAAAGTGTAACACAATGTTTTAATAGTGACAGCGTCATTTTTTGCTGTAAGTACTTAATTTTATAAAGCAAATGACGACCCTCAATCGGTACCATGGAATTTTAAGCAAAAATGATTGAATATGAAAGAATAACGAACATTATTAGATGTACATTGAAATTTCTCGCCATGTCGTTGGCAAAGAATGAATTGAATCAATTGAAATGAATTTCGACAAAACTGTTTTACTTCCCCACAACCGGACCCTCCTCGCGTTGCTTGATGCCGGATGCTCGTCCTTCCTTAAGTATGTGGGGGGCGTATTTCAATCGCAGATAGGGACGTCCGGGTAGCGCTATCCGCCTTTTCGCCGCGGAGCAATTGCTTGATAAACCGCATCACGTAGACGGCGCAGATCGACAGTGCCTTTCTTTTGACGCGGTGTGTCATCATCGTGAACAAGCGGGTACCGTGCCGTCGCCGTCGTGCCGTACTCCATTTCGAGACAAAGTGTCAAATAGTTCCCGGCTGTCGCATTATACAAACCGATGTTAGAATAGAAAGCATCTATGTCACTCCGATAATCGAAATCTATATCGCAGAGAGCTTACCATTGCTACCGCGTCTCGTTGTACTCTTCACTTGGGCATGAGGTGTAATGCCCGTACTCTTTCTTGTTATTGTCGAGCACCACGACATGGAAGTGGCCATTCAAGATTATGGGAAGGATGATGATGTCAACGTCATTGACGACCTTGGTGGCATCTCCGATCATAGCCAAAGTCGTCTCATGTGCGTCTTCCACCTTCGACATAAACAACGCCAAGTGGTCGAGTGATGGAGGCGCGCTTCTTATGAGGATATGGCTTTCTGTTAAGTGTGTCTTGTACGATGCACACGAAGGCGTCCAACACATCATCTCGTCACCATCTCTTTCCCGTCGATCGAACGAATAGGTTGGCCCGGGTGGTGCCGACATAATCATTCCTCCGGCATCGACGGAACTGCGGTTAAACGGCAACACATGCGATTGATTAATAACACATAGACGTTAAGTGGAAACAACACATACGTAAATGATAATGTATAGGGGTAAACAAGAATATCGTTAGTTAAACGATACATTACTAGGTTATATGGTAACGACCGTAATTAAACGGAAACGCAACAACGTAAATGGGATGATCTCTATATAAACATTAACATCTACACTATCATACTTACTCGTCCATGGGGAAGTTGAGGAAAATCTTGATCGCCTCCTTCTCGAATACGTCGAGGCGCGATTGACCAGGCGTATTTTTTTTCGCCGGAACGAAGTCTTTCCGCACTTCTTCATACCGTCGGTTGGCGAAGGTGACCGATTTCCTTTTTTTCTCGGCGACGTTCCCTTCGCCCCGGCAATGACTTTATTGAGATCATCCGTAGATGCTTCTTCTGCATTGCGGGATCGTGCCCACACCGGATGTGGCAATGTGGGTAGGCCGTTCCTCCATGGGAAGGAGCTCCTCCACAATAGAGGCAACGGTCTTCTCAACCGCGGCCAAGGCAAGTCTCATCAAGGGGGAAGCACACCCTCGGGTGGTTCTTCATCTTCAAAATTAGTGGCCACCACCCTCGGATGCGCCGTTGTCGGCCGCGGCTGCCGGCTCCACCGCGACGGGGATTTCGGAGTCTTCCGCGACGCGGCATTGCCAACGGGGTCTACAATCTCCGCCACCGGGGCGGTGAAGTCATCAACCGCAACGGTCTCAACAACCGCATCGCCCGCCGGGTGGTGCCGCCATTGTTTCATCCTCTGGCTCGGTGGTGGACACACAGCCGTATAGTTTTTGTCGCCTTTTGTGCAAGCCTCTTCATACGTGGCCTCGTCATACGTGGCCGTCTTGAATGGCCTTCACGACGAAGTCGTCGTCCTCAATTTCCAACGGCTCATCCATCCCGGCAAGGTCACGTATTTGTCCCGACGGTGCAGCCCTTTCAAACGAATCAAACCTTGCCTCCAATGCCTCAACCCGAGTGACAATCTAGGGGAAAGCGTTCATCATCACCCGGCATGCCCGCATAAAGGATGTAGTCACGTCGTCGGGCCGATGACGTCGGTTGGGCTACCGCGGTCTGGGGGACTCTCGGGATCCGGGCGACTCTCGTTGTCGCGGCCGGTGCGGGTGTTGCCAATTGGCGGGGTAGGTGAGGGCCTATCCGACGCCGAGGGTTGCGTGTTGGGCCGGGAAGGGGGGGAACCACGTCGGCGCGAACGGACGGAAGGGGCCGGCATCTCCGCTTGCGCCGTGTAAGTGGTTCCCGCGCAACAAAGATCCATCCGCCAATTAGCCCCAACAAAAGTCTCCTCCACAAAGCATTCGCCGGACCACTCAGAAACTAACATATATAAAGAAAACAATCTCGCACAAATCATTCAATTTGATCCAAAACAAACGTATTTAAACATTTCGACATATATACGTAAACGATATGGCACACATTTAAACGGAGTATAACAAGGTTAAGCGAAGACACCAAGCGTTAAACACAAACTACATTTCCTACACGGATAAGCCTATCGTTAAACATTAACTCGCTCTTTGTAAACACATTAACACCGATTTATTACCTCTTTTCCTTCGAGAGCCGACCAACCGGTTTCTATCGTCGTGTGCTTCCGGTAAGTACTTTCGCAGTAGCACAAAGACCCTTGGGGTCTTGCCGAAACGGGCTTTCTTGCCGGTTCCGGTCACCTCAGAAACCGGATGGTCGGCGCGATCGAGCAACCCTTAATGTACCCCGTGTTTACCTTCCCCCTCGCATCCGGCTTGCACTCGAGCGGCGGCTTGTGGAACGTCCTCCATAAGCCATTTGTGCGTCGCTCGCGCCCATGCGTACCGCCCCATGCCGGTAGATCGCCGACATAATCAACGATCCAAGTGGGCACCGAGCATGAGGTATTCGGGAAGAGGATTGTCCCCATGAGGTACGCCATCAAGAGTTTCACAAAATCCTCCTCTCCCCACCTCTCGTCCAACAAGACGCTCAAGAGTGCGCCTAATGGCGTCCCCGTGTCCGTCGAAGCTTTTCGAAAAATATCTCCCCTTCGAAAGCCGACGGTGTCTTCTTCTTCTTAAACAGGACCGCGTCTCCGTCGCAGCGCAGACCCATAACGAGAGCCACATCCTCGAGCCTAAAGCCGAGCAGGCTCGCCCGATCCCGAATTTATTGGTGCGGCCATCGTACCTCCGCGAAGCCGAATCGAGAAGGGCCCTCTCTTGGAATACAGCTTCCACCTCGGTGAATGCCGCAAACGGTGTCCTTTGGATGATCTCCCAATGTCGAGAGGTCATGTGGACTTTCAATTCGGCCAAGGTCTCCACCACCGGTGTCAAGTAGCATCTCCCGTTGACTAGGTTTACCGCCATAATCACAACACTCGCAAAAATGACAACACTTGTTAAACGAGATACATCAAACGCTACACGTAAACAAATGTTTTACACGAAAAGCTCAACACTTAAACAGAGAGATGCACCGTTAAACGGAGACAAACTCTTTTAAACACGAACTCATTTCATCACACGGAAATCTCTTTTTACAAACCGCAACCATATCAAATGGAAGGGGAAACGCACATTGTAAGCATTACACAAACAACAACAACCGATATCTCTTTCAATGATCGTGTGCACAACCGAAAACCCTAAACCCTAAAACCCTAACCCTAAACCAAAACCCAAAACCCAAAACCCTAAACCCTAGAAACCCCAAATGAGAAATTCCCCCCGCACACTAGAACCACGCAAAACAAAACCGACGAATATCTCTCGTGTAAAGTAGTACTTCATATAAAAGCCTTGCTTTAGACACGCCTTCCGCCATACCTTGAGCCGCAAACCGATGGAAGTGCGGGATACTTGCGCACGGTGGACTGAGGTTACAGAGGATGTCGAAGGGAGAGAGCTTCCGGAGAGGGAAAAGTCGAAGAAAGTTAAGCAAAGAAGAAAAACGAACACCTCTCGCCTCTCTTGGGATTCCCATTACGAAAAACCCTCCACTTCCCTCTCTAACCGGCTTAATGATTGCACCACGATTTCCCATGCAAGGTAGGGGCAATTCCGTCCGTGAATTTGAAAAGTAACTCCGTTAACCACCGTTTCATTCTTTGGGGGTTTGAAAATCATTGTCTTTAAAAGGAAGGAGTTTTTATGGATTTGAAAATTAACGGGGTGTTTTTGGCCATTTTCCAAATTTTGGGGGTGTTTTTCGCCATTATCACTGATTTATATGGATAACTCTCAATCTTATATTTTTTATTTTTAATACTTTTTAGAGTAAATGATTTTTTGAATATCATTTATATGTGGACATTATAGAACATCTAGTATTAATTATGTATATTATTTTTTTAAAATTTGGTTGCAATGTTATGTCCTCTCAACTCCACTCTTGACAATAAAATTAGTACTAAAATTAGGCACTCACCAACAAAACTCAACCACCATTGAAAATTTTATGTATTATTCAAAGGACTGAATTTATTTTATATGAAAAATTAATATAATTTAATTGTTTTGCTTTTATATATTTTTCAAGTTACCATCAAAGGAAAAATATTCTAAGAATATATTTTTACATTAATTTATAATTTTTTATAAATGATTCAGTAGTAGCCTTAAATTTTAAATAAAAATTTAATTAGAAGGTAATTATTTGCTACTAATTAGTAATTGAGCATTAAATTTTAAAATGGATTTGGTTCCCAGAAAAACTCAAAAATTCAAATTCATTTTATCTTATCAAATAAATTTACTTTTTAAATCTTTTAGCTTTTTTATTATTGAAAATTTCGAGCGCGGAGAAAGATTGAAAGCAAAACCCTAGGAAGAAAAGAAAGGTATCAGAATCCCTCTTGCCTCCCAAATTCATTGGTGCTTTGATTTGATTTTTGCAGTGTTTTTCACGTTTCCAACGAACTCATCATTCAATTTTGCATGATTTTCGTGGCATTGTACCCACCCAATCCCCCACGCTGTTTGTGTCTTCGCATCCCTGATTTGTTTCGTTTTGTTTGGCAATTTTGGGTTTCAATCCTTCTCTTTTCTTGTGAAACACTCAAAGTTTTCTCTTTTAAAGATCTCTCATTGGTTTCTTTACTGGAATGTTAAGTTTTCTTTTTTTGTTTTTTGGATCAAATGGAGTTAAAAGAAAAAAATTTAAGAATACGTTAAAATGCATCTTAGGTTTTCAGATCTTTTATTTTTCTCTAATAAAAATTGGATTTTGAGGTGAAGTCTTGTGTGAAATTAGGACTGTTGGATTGTGATAGTTTATTCTCTTTGATTTTTGTTTGCTTTTCATACTTGAAAGATCATGCTTTTTATCGCTATTTGCTTCCTTTTACTCCTTGTTAATTATTCTAGAGAAGAAAAACTGCGATCTTTGACATCTTTGTGTTATATTAGCTTTCTTTGAGGCTACTGTACATGCAGGTTGGTTTGTCTCTTGTTTTTAAATAATGTGGAGTTCGAGCTTTGTTTAATACTCATGGTCAGTTTCAGTTGGGTAGCAACATGTCTTCCTCTTAATTACCTTTAATTGCAATTTGATTCTTATTGCTTATTTAATGTAACGCTAGAAAATCTTATTGTTTGGAAGCATGTGAATTTTATAACGCCATCTGCATGTTGTGGGAAAACCAAACCATGAATATCAATTTTAAATTGACAGAATGTGGAATGAAAGTATTTGTCAGGTTGCAGTGTTGCAGTTACCTATTCTATTGGTTTGTAAACTTCTTGTTTATTTACAATCAAACATTTTTTTTTTTTAAGTTTGTGAGGAATCTGGTATAAAAGTACTATGTAAAACAGGGTTTGGTGGCCCGTGATGTTCTTGAAAGTAGAAAGCTTGTTGAATAGTATGTCTGAGTTATTGATTGACTTTTTTTCATTGTTAGTTTGCAAGAAGGTGGAGGGTTAGATCTCAGTTGCTTTGGATATATAAGGAGTTGCAGCTCTCGCCTTCTTTGCCGAGCAAGTTTCCTGTTTCTCTCATCCTTTTCTCGTCAGTCTGCTGTAGCTCAGGAGGTAATTTTCTTGTTTGATTTTAATCCTGAATATCTGTCTTTGTAACCCAGTATATTGCTGTTATTTATATGGTATTAATTCAGTTGTCCAGAATCCTAAATTATTTCATTTAAATCATTCTTAAGACATAAGGTGGCAACCTGTTTTTTATGGTTTGGCTTATATTGTTTTTAGTGAATGTATTATGTTCCTTTTTTGTGAACTAATTTTTTAATATCTAAGGTCGTGTTCCATGTATTGTGAATGATTTTTATATTGAATGGTTAAGTTTGGAAGGTGCTACTCAAACTTGATCAAGTGTTCTGATGTTTGCGTTTTCTCTGTATCTTTATGTACCAATTCATTTCAGATCTGCAGGTTTTCTATCGACCTTATCTATCAGAATCATATTGTCCTAATCGATCATCTTTTTTGATAGTGTCTTTTAATGTGTTGGTCTACTGTTCTTCTCGTATGCATTCATCTGAGAATGTTCTGTGAAATTCAGTGGATACACTCATTGCCGCTGTGCAGATTGATATTATAAAATTTTCAGTTACTAACATATTGCAGGTTAAGGTACAAACATGGTGAAGATATGCTGCATTGGAGCTGGTTATGTTGGGGGCCCAACTATGGCTGTTATTGCTCTGAAATGCCCGGCAATAGAAGTGGTTGTCGTTGACATTTCAGTTAACCGTATCAACACGTGGAACAGCGACCAACTTCCCATATACGAGCCAGGCCTTGATGAGGTAGTCAAAGAATGCCGGGGAAGAAACCTCTTCTTCAGCACTGATGTGGAGAAGCATGTTTATGAGGCTGATATCATTTTTGTCTCTGTGAATACACCAACTAAAACCCGTGGGCTTGGAGCTGGCAAAGCTGCTGATCTTACTTACTGGGAGAGCGCTGCTCGGATGATAGCTGATGTCTCTAAGTCTGACAAGATTGTGGTCGAGAAGTCCACTGTTCCTGTCAAGACAGCTGAGGCCATCGAGAAGATCCTAACCCACAATGGTAAAGGAATTAACTTCTCAATCCTCTCAAACCCGGAATTTCTCGCTGAGGGTACGGCTATTCAGGACTTGCTAAAGCCTGATAGAGTGCTTATCGGTGGACGGGAGACTCCAGAGGGCCAGAGGGCAGTCCAGGCACTGAAGGAAGTATATGCTCAATGGGTGCCTGAGGATCAGATTATCACTTCAAATTTATGGTCAGCGGAGCTTTCCAAGCTCGCCGCTAATGCCTTCTTGGCCCAGAGGATCTCATCAGTGAATGCCATTTCTGCTCTTTGTGAGGCCACCGGAGCTGATGTTTCTGAGGTGGCATACTCTGTCGGGAAGGATTCTAGAATTGGGCCAAAATTTTTGAATGCCAGTGTTGGGTTCGGAGGATCCTGTTTCCAAAAGGACATTTTGAATCTGGTGTATATCTGCGAGTGCAATGGTCTTGCTGAGGTTGCCAACTACTGGAAGCAAGTCATCAAGCTCAATGACTACCAGAAGAATCGGTTTGTGAATCGTGTCGTCGCCTCCATGTTCAACACTGTTTCTGGGAAGAAGATTGCTGTGCTTGGATTCGCTTTCAAGAAGGACACTGGTGACACAAGAGAGACGCCTGCGATTGACATCTGCAAAGGTCTACTAGGTGACAATGCGGCAATCAGCATTTATGATCCTCAGGTTACAGAAGACCAGATTCAGCGAGACCTGGCGATGAACAAGTTCGATTGGGATCACCCGATACATCTGCAGTCACTGAGCCCGACAGCAGTGAATAAGGTAAGCATCACATTGGACGCGTACGAGGCTGCAAAGGGAGCTCACGGAGTCTGCATTATGACCGAATGGGACGAGTTCAAGCAATTGGATTATCAGAGAATCTACGACAACATGCAGAAGCCAGCATTTATCTTTGATGGACGCAACGTAATTCGTCCGGAGAAACTCAGGGAGATTGGGTTCATAGTGTACTCCATCGGGAGGCCTCTCGATGCTTGGCTTAAAGACTTGCCTGCTGTGGCGTAACATGAGGACTCGACAGTTATAGTGCAGTTTCGATGTAGCAGAATTGATGATTCTTTGTTTCCCAGCTTTAACTATAGTCGAATAATGTGTGAGATGTTCTTGTCTACCTAAGATCCATAGCTTATGAACTTCTTGCTCTTGCTTACTAGAGTTGAGTGTTAAACCTTTGTTTGCTATGAATGGCAAGATATATCCATTTGAATCACTATATGGGTTTCCAAAGTGCAGAAATCGTTTTCGGTCTAATCTACATTTTAAAAGTGTTTTTCGACATGAAAACGCATTAAAATCTTATGCTTTCTGTCTTGAAAGTCTCTTGTTGTTTGTCTTGCGGTAAAAGCAAAGGAAAGCTCACACCACTTGGTGTAGGAGAAGAACACCGCAGTTTTAATTCATGAATTTGGTTGTCTAATTGTGATTGCAGGTGATCTGAAAAGATTTTTTCTTTAGGATTTACAATTCACATCAAAATTTAAATGTTTTGAATAAAAAACAGTGAATATTAGGAGATGGTTTTTTTTTTTTTTTTGCAGATAAAACTTGCCTGTTCAAACCAATGAATTGGATTTCAAACTTCAAAGAACATTAAGATTGATAAAATCAGTTAGATATCTCTTCACTCTCTATGCATTTAAAGCAGAAAAAATTCAGTTTGTTTCTTATCTTTTTTACAAATTACAAAGCTTTTATTTTGAATATATATGAGTTGATTGGCTCCTCAAAGGAAACATAAAATCTCTTTGAAACCAAACTTTTCAAAGGATAACAAAAAATCACGAAAAGATCCCTTTAATTAATGTGACATTATTTTAAAAACAGAAAGGAAAAAAAAGCATTTGCCAAAATTTCAAAAATACCCAAACAAATAAATAAATAAATAAATAAAAAGAAGGGAAGAAGATTGAGGATCGGTATGATCCAAACAATTGAATAACGGTGAGTGATTCTTTCCGTGTTTCAACGGGTGGGGGCCCACTCCAGCTCAACATAAATCGGTCACGTGTCCTTCCGTTTCGCCTGTTTGCTGTTCCATCCCATGCAGCCAATCAAGGCACAAGCTAAGCACGAGAGACAAAAGAAGGAAGTTAGGGGCAGTTAGTTTCATGGCGGGGCTCCACTGTGCCTCGAGATTAACAATACTTCCACGTGGTTGAATTCCATCCGTCCGATCAGCTGGCGTAGGATTCTCAAAAGGGCACACGTGCTGCTGATCTTTGCTTGCTGGTGTTCTTGTTCATCTTAGAGAGAGAAAGAGAGAGAGAGAGAGGGGATAGAGAGAGAAAGAGGGTTTCAATCTCCTTCTCTTTCTCTTCATTGCTTTGCTTTGCTTTCCATGCATGGATTTCTCATTCCAAACTAGAAACAGAGAGAGATACAGAACAAAACAAGCACTAATCTCTCCTTTTCACTCTGAAAGTTGCAATCTTTGCTTCTCTAAAGCCTTGTGATGTTGCCTCCCAAGCCTCCAAACCCAAAAAGGAGCCATCTTTGAAGCAAGAATCTCAAGATGAATGCATGGAAAGCAAAGATCTGATTGGATTTGAGCATATCTTCTGAGGTTTTTCAACTTTGAGTCCTTCTTTTTTAGGTTTTCTTGTTTCCTTGTTTTTCTGATCTGAGAGTGGGTGTGCTTGCTTTGCTTTGCTCTGTTCTTGGTCTAATGGAGGGAGATGGGGAGAGGGGCCATAGATGTAGGGTTTGTTGGAAGAGTTTCTCTACTGGGAGATCTCTAGGAGGGCATATGAGGTCTCATGTTGTGATGAATTCAATGGAGGTTGCTGTTGAGAAGGAAGAGGAGAAGAAGATTAGAAGCTCTGTTGGGTTTGTCAATGGCTATGGATTGAGAGAGAATCCCAGAAAGACTAAGAGGTTCACTATCTCTTTGAAAAAGAGATTTGAGAAGGAGTGTGGAGAGCGTCTCAATTCTCTGTCTGGGGATATGAGATATGTAGATGCTGCTGCTGCTGCTGCTGATGATGATGATGATGATGATCATGGACAAGAAGATGAACAAGAAGAAGAAGAGGAAGAAGAGGAAGAGGGTTCTTGGAGTGTTTTATCTGATAATGAAGCTACTGGATCGGTTATTCCTGCAAAGAAGAAGAGATCAAGAAGGATGTCAATGGTAATGGAGGCACAAGCTTCTTCATCTTCGGCATTGGAGCAAGAAGAGCAGGAGGATGTAGCTTTGGCATTGGTGATGCTTTCTAGAGACACTGGGCATTGGAATGTTTCTGAGTCTTCTGATAAGAATTCAGTTGTTGATGAAGAACAACAACAGTTGCTGGTTTCTGATAATGATTTTGGATTCAGGAAGCAAAAGATGATCATTTCTGATGATAATGATAGTTCTGAACAATGTGATTCAAGGAAGAGGAGCAAGTATGAGTGTTTGACTTGCAAGAAGAGTTTTCAGTCTTATCAAGCTCTCGGTGGGCACAGGGCGGCGCATAAACGATATCCTGGAGGTTGTCTTGGATTGAAGATTGGTGAGAATGGGATTGAGAACACAAACAGTGATGCTTCTATGGATGTTTTGGATACTAAGAAGGGTAAGATCCATGAATGCTTGATTTGTGGTAAGCGTTTCTCTTCAGGACAGGCTTTGGGGGGGCATAAGAGGTCTCATTTGGCTTTGAACAGCGTTGATGCCGGTGGCAGTGATCAGAATGCTGTGATTCCTGGCTTGATTGCGAGCGGCATCGATGGCCGAGGTGATCAGAGTGCTGGGATTCCTGACTTGATTGATCTTAATCTTCCAGCTCCTGTTGATGATGAATCAAAGTTCAAGAATTGGTGGAACTGTGATGCTGCAGCTGGCATGATCTCTAATTGATTGATCTTTTGGAGTTCATGAGTAGAATTCGCAAAACTCTAGGTTCTTAGTTTTTCCTTCTTTCTTCATTGGAATAAGTTCTATGATGAGAATTCAGCATGTTTGAACTGATTTCGTTCTAGTTTTTTGGTTGATTTGGATGCTCTGATTAGTTTTCAGTAATTCTGCAGTATGAGTAGAAGCAGTGTCTGTACTTTGAGCTGATTGAAGTCTCAAGAAGATGCAAACTCATACTGATTTTGTTCCTGTTTTTCTTGCTCCTTTTTAGTTCTCTGATTTAACTCCCTGCATTTCTGCAGTTAAATTCTGCAGAGTATCTTTCATTTCTGGGCTGATTGAAGTATGATTTTTTTTTTTTAATTTTCAAGTTTTGTGTTTGAATTTCACTGTATGATATTAATAATTCTTAATTTTATGGGCATTGAAACACTAAATCTTGGCTTTAAATATTTCCAAAAGATAGAGAAAGAACATTCATAAAACCACAAATGGAAAGCATTGGAAAAAGAGAAATTCCAGCAGATATGATTTGATTTCTCTCTCTCTTTCTCTCTTGGCAAATTATGCCTTTCCTTTTCTACTATTTTTCTCTTTTTTCCTCCATTCAATCTTGATTTCTTATGATCAAACATTTACAAACAAATCCAGAGATTACAAATAAAACTCTTGTTTTGATATGCACAATAGTGTGGTGGTGTAGGTGAACAAGAGCAAAACCAAAAGCATGCCAACTAACAATCCTTTGCCAACAAACACTGAGAAAGTTTGGATTGAAATGATTGGGCTGTGAATCCACTACAAGGCATGGCTAAACCAACATATATTTATTTATATATAAATATATTGAAGCCTTGTGGTCTCAGATTGGTTGTTCACTTGTCCACCAAAACATATGACAACCCATCTCCCTTATCTATGCTTCTGTCTTTTCTCTTCCTCTCCCTCTAAAGCATATTACCTTTAATTTTTATTTAATCAAGTGGATAAACCAAGATTAACAAGTAATTAAAAAAACCACTCAGGTCTGTGAATAGTTGCTCTGTGTGTGTGTGTGAGAGAGAGAGAGAGAGAAGGTGGTGGGAAAACAGGCAGGACAAACATGTGGGTTTTGATTTGAGTATCTGCAACTTCACTGTCTATCATTGCATGAATAATTCTTGTTGGTCAGTGTTGGGACAGAGTACTAGTTCAACAACTGAACTGCCATGTAATTCACCTGCAGCTCAGAGTTCATAAACAGCACAACAAAAATTTCCAGGTTATTTTACATCATGTATTTATTAGTATCTCTGTTTTCGTATTTAGTCTCAAATCGATAATCTCATTCATATATATATATATATATATATATACATGTATGCATGTATGTATGTATATATACATTGTAAATGAGAAATTGTAATGAAAAAGATCATCAATGTGATACGCGCTACCCCAACTAGTAGTCCTATTCACAATGGGTCAAGAGACAATTTGTATCGCAGATAATAATAATAATTTTTGTTTTATGTAATTTGTAAGCTGGTTGAAATGGAGTGACATGAAGGTGGTCCTGGGCACAATGCGGAGATAGGATGTTGCCTTCAAGATCAACGTTGTTCTCTTATAATTAATGTCTCAAAATTTGGAAAAATATATGAAATAATATTATATAATAAAATTAAAAAAATGAATTTAGAGAAACTTGTCTTGGATTAAATTTGCATAGTTTATTTAAAATTTATAAAAATAATAATAAATAACTAAAAATGCTCGACTAAGAGAATTCCACGTGGGCATAAGATCGCCGTTGGTTCTGATCCCGAGGAAAAAAAATGATCGGTGGATACATGAGCTACGTATTTATACTACCAGAGAACTTCGTCTCTCCGTCTCCAAGTGGACGTAGAAGAGTCTTACTCCCATGTGATTGACGGCGACCCAAGCACCGTGGCGGAGCCGGCAGCGGAAGCGGTGCTGGCCCCGAACCACCAGCCGGTGGCTTTCCTATGCTCCTCATCGACTCCACCCCGGCTCCCCTTCCCTTCCCCCACCTTCACGGCTGCGCCTTAACCCTAATCCTGAACGTATTCCCTCAGTCATGGTTGATCCCTATCTGGGGACGTACCTGGAAGGATGCACCATGCCGGAGGGGCCGCCAATGGCGAATTATCCTCTCGCTGAAGTGGGAGGCGTTCTCAATTTGCAAGCCGTCGGAAATGGAACAGTGGAGTCTCCTCTCTGCTTAGGCCTTGTTCTGTGATTCCTGAAAGCTTTTTCCTTTGCGTTTTTTGTGGTTTTTAGGTATCTGGTTTTCTCTTTTTTGGATGTTCAGATTTGGTGTCAACAAATGCTGATGTTTCTCTGTTGGTAATGAATTTCAAATGCTGGATTTCTTCTTGGTGGGAATTTAGATGAAATTAATGGAATGCATCATCAGTATTAGATGAATTTCAGGTGACAATGATCAAGTGAATGTGCATTGTTTTTGTTCTTAGAATGCTGAAATACTAGTGATTAGTTATGAAAAGATAAACGCGTGTTTTTCCAATTTCCAACTATAAATTTTTCAGTCCTGGAACAATTGAAAGCATAAACTGGAACAGTGATTGTATAGGTTTTATTCCTTATATGTGTTCAGAATGTTTATTTTATCTTGTGAATCAATTTTATGAAAGAAATTGGGGAAAGTGATTACAGATCTTTCATGCTTAGTTTGGTGTTTGGAACATGACCATGTAGCCATTAACTCTAAAATGAGAAACTTCTGATATATGTCATGCCATATTGATCTTGATGTGTTGGTCACATGTAATTCAAATTGGTATGATTCTTTTCTTAGACTTTAAGCCTCGTTCTATATTTGTGTCTCTTTGTCACTATAAGCCGCACTTCTTTATTCCTTCTTAAGTTATCATATCATGTATAGTTTTTCTCCGAAAAAAAGAAGAAGAAAAGAATCATGCATAGCATTGGTGATAGCATTAGTGTAATTGAGGTGCAATTGACTGCAAATGATATGCATACCTGGTTTACAAGATGCAGGTTTTATGTAGGTTCATTTTATCACACTAATTTAATAAAATAAGCCTAACTGAGTTGGTTTTACAAGTGTGATAGCTGAAGCATGTTGAGATTTCTCATCTCAATCTCTTATTTACAGTCATTATTGATGTTAATACTTATTATTTGATTCCCATACTATGCGGTTGATCAGCATCCATATGCCTCACTATTTTATTTCCATGTTCTACAAAGCAAGAAGATATTACAGTTTAAGCTTATTTTCTTGTGTTTCCTAGCAAGTTTCAATGCATGTGGAGGATACTAGTTGGTACAATTTATATATTATTTTTTTTTTTTTTTAAAGAATTTAGGATGTGATTGTCTACAATGAACAATTATCACATTTGCCTACATTATCTCTTCATATCAATTATTCTATCTGTGGAAATAAAGAAATACTATATAAAGTTTATCCTTCTTGATTGTGAACTAGTCCCTTAGATTATCAAGCTGTACTAGTTTGGTTTTACCATCTCATTTCTCATTCTCAACTAGATTAGGCAGAATGGTCAAATAGCTATGACAGATTTAGAAATGACGAAACGGAAGCTTATTCAGGGAGGTGCACTTGCTGTGGGCAGGAAGAGTCTGCTCAATATGCAATGTTATATGCAACAATTAAGAGTGTTTGCTTCTCACCTTGCAGGTGAAAAGCATAAAGTAAGGTATACACCCTTGTCTTCTACCTAGCCTTAACAATTTATTGTCCCCACACAAAAATCAATCAATAAATAATGTCAATCTTTTTATGTCTTGTTACTCGCTTACCAAAAAACAATCATTTTTAATGGAGTTAATCTCTAGTTTTTTAATGCTCAATCTTAGATTTCATCACCCGCCTTTTTTGTTACCTTTATTTATGCCTTCTGTTCTAGTTTTGAAGCATTCTCTATAAATTAAACTTTGATCCCAATTTATGAATTTTGCCTTTGTTGGTTCTTGATTCTGGTCCTTGTTTCAGGGTCTTTATCTTACTATTGATGATTTTCAAGATTATCAGTTAGCCATGAAAGCCTTCTTGAGTGTCATATTTTGTCCTTTGTTGCTGGTGGCTATTGTGTATCTTGGGAATAAAGTTTACCCACAGCCTTGTTCCTTCCTATAAATTTTGTAGTATGTGAGAATTTGGGTTTTCTGTCATTGTCATAGAAAAATCATGTTACATTACTGGAGTGGATCTTGAGGGTACTGCTCTTCAACAAAGTGTACATAACAATGCAATAGTCTGCTTGCGAGCATATTCATTAAAGGTGATGACCCATTTTCATAAAATCAAAGTAGTGAAGTACAAATACGCACATAATATTTGTTCATACAAATTGATAATATCCTTTGCTCACATTGCCAAGTCTCATAATGTGTCCTCACATTGAGATGGTTTTTCATATAAAATTGGAAATATTTTTCCAGCATTCATGAATAGCTGCTTTCTTCATTGTGGAATGACTTTATTTTTCAGATATTATAGTTTTAGATTGTGGCCC
Source organism: Dioscorea dumetorum (assembly GCA_902712375.1). NCBI lineage: Eukaryota > Viridiplantae > Streptophyta > Magnoliopsida > Dioscoreales > Dioscoreaceae > Dioscorea > Dioscorea dumetorum. The sequence goes on from CACTHL010000339.1 coordinate 25,855, forward strand.
TTACTTTACTTTTTGGTTCTTGTATTGCCATTTGATTGTTTGCAATATTCATCAGCATATGTATTAATGTATTTTCAAACTTGACATTTAGTTTGCGGGTTCTAGTATGGTCTTTCAATGCATTTTTTCCAGTGCTCCTCAATCACATGAAACTCACAAACCAGGTTTAGAAAACATAATTGAAAGCTTCTCTATCCACTTTGTTAACTTCATTATTCTGTTAGTTTATTCAATTACGTTAAAGGTTTAATTTACAAGCTACTCTATAAAAAATGGATCATTGATCACTGTGTGTGTGTGTGTGTGTGTGTAAGATTACATTCACTCAGTGAGTCATGGTTTGTTTATAAGTATTTCTCATACTTGTGAATCATACTTATGTTTGAAATTTTCGTATCATGTTCAGTTTCTGAAGACCTTTTCAGCATTTGTGCATTGTCATCCATGTAATAATCATTATCTTTAGTGTCTTTATTGGTTGCTCTACAAATTGATGCCCTTCTCTTCTTGTATCTTGAGAACATTGTTAGGCTATTGCTGGATTTGGAACCTGACTCTGATCCTGTATGGCATTATCTCAATTTTCTGGTAAAGCAATGAAGATCTTTGAATATTGCTGGTAGAATATGATACTAGCCCATAGAACAAGTTGCTGATCTAGTATCATTTTTTATACGGAATTGTTTGCTCATCTATGTTTTGTATGTGAGCATGGATTCTATTCTTGAATGCTGTTTTTTCCTCACAAAATCACCAATCCAAGGTTTACTTGAAAAATGTACCCTGGTTTGTGAAGAAAGGATGGGAGTATTGCATCCTGACTTTCAGTAGAAATTGGAGTTTGATGCAATACGGAGGCAACTCCAACAAGAATCAAATGAGCCTGTAAATGCTTTGTTGTCTCTATTCTTTTGATGAGATGGTTATAGATCACTTATTAATCTCTTAATATGCTACTTTGTGCTGTTTTGTTTCAGTTAGATTTCCAATTGCCCACTGAGGAATCTCATCGAGAAGAACCACAACCATGAAATTTGATTTGGGTAGAAATGGACTCTTTAAGAGGAAGATATACTTGCTGAATTGCTGTAATTACCCACCATTTGTCGGTTTATCTGCCTCTGATTTCAGTGGGAAGTCTGCAAAGATGAATATTCACCTTTTCCTCACAACTATATCTTGCAATGAGCACCAAATCGTATTCGATGATATAGATGGCTCGCTTAATCTTAACAGTTTCGGGCAGCATAGTTTTGATGAATATACAGTAAGATACAAGAATGTTGTTATCATCTTATTATTAAAGCAGGCGATATTTTAATATACTTATGTCTTTTTGCAGGCCACACCGGGGGAAATGCATCTTGACAATGAGACATTTGGTAAATCCACCACAAACAAGGGTGAGGAATTAGTAGTGACACAGAGTCCTCTTTTCTTTTTTCTCCTTTCTAGCGTATGAAGACAAGGTACATAACCAATATGGCCCTTTTAATTCATGTTTTTTTTGCCTTTCCATGTGAGTCTCCTATTTGAAGAATGGGTTTCTTGCTGGTATAGTTACAATAATTCAGTCAGGTTGATATGGCAATGGATTTATTCTAGTGAGGTTTTTTTTTCCCTTCTTTCACCCAAAACTATGCCTTCATTTTGAATTCACCAAGATATATATATATATATATATATATATATATATATATATATATATATACTGGATGTTTGGGACAACTGAAGTGATATCCAAAGATTAAAAAAGTGGATTACTCTATCAACTTTGGAAAGAAGTAAATCTCTTATACTCCATTTCTTACTCACCCCTTGTATTTCAAGAAATAGAGTTTCTGTTTTTCTTTCTCGATTCCACTAATAAAGCATTGGGCGTTGTTTGGATTTAGGATTGGGAGGGAAATGATACCTTAGTAGTGGTATACCCATGTTTGGATACACCGTTAAATAATAATTAATTATGAGATTTATTAATTTTAAATTATAATTAATATGAGTTAATTAATTTAAATATTGAATTATAATAAATAAAATAAATAGTCATTAAAGTGCGGCTTTTTGATTAAAATATTGTATTTTTTTTTAATTAATTACTAAAATACGAATCTCGAAATGCGCATTTTTTATTTTTTTAATAATTTTTTTTAAAAGTCAAGGGACCCACCAGTTTTTTAATATTTAATATTTATTTTTTTAATAAATCAGGGGTCCCATTAATTTTTTAATATTTAATATTTATTTTTTTAATAAATCAGGGTTCCATTAGTTTTTTAAAATTAAATTTTTTTTTTTTTTAAAACTGTGGGTCCCGAGGGTTTTTAAATTAAAAGAAAATTTACATTTAACACCTTATCATTCCCATTAATTTTTCTTATAATTTATTTAGTGGGGGTTGTTGGTTTGGGATAAATTATTGGTGACATATGGCACAAACCCTTTTCATAAGAGCCATTGGATGAAATTAATCTTAAACATCCATTTGTTAGGTGGAGGCCTATATAAACCCTCCAAATCTTTTTTGTAAAACCACATAAGCATTTCTATAAGAAAACAATTATCAATATAGAGAGTTATATGGCGATGGATCCAACTCGGTATTTCGGAAGATGCAAGTCATATGGCGATGGATGCAGTTAGATCCGAATATATTGATAATTTTTTTTTATAGAAATGTTTTTGTGGTTTTACAAAAAGATTTGGAGGGTTTATATAGACCTCCATCTAACAAATAGATGTTTAAAATTAATTTCATCCAATGGCTCTTATAAAAAAAGTAGGTGCCATATGTCACCAATAATTCATCCCAAACCAACAACCCCCACTAAACAAATTATAAGAAAAATTAATGGGAATGATAAGGTGTTAAATGTAAATTTTCTTTTAATTTAAAAACCCTCGGGACCCACAGTTTAAAAAAAAATTTTTTTTTAATTTTAAAAAACTAATGGGACCCTGATTTATTAAAAAAATAAATATTACATATTAAAAACGGGTGGGACCCTTAACTTTTAAAAAAATTATTAAAAAATTAAAAAATGCTGCGCATTTCCATAAATAATTACGGAAATGCTTATTTTAGTAATTAATTAAAACAAATAGAATATTTTAGTCAAAAAGCCTTAAAGTGCACTATGTAATTTAGATATTTAATTATAGTAATTGAAGACAATAATAATTAATATGAATTATTTTAAATTAAATATTAAATTATAATAATTATTTTTAATTATAATTTCCAAATAACTTATAAATAAAATTTATTTATTATCAAATATAATTCACTATTTTATAACCTTTTTATATATCAATACCAATTATTTGTATTAATGCCATAAAAGTAATTTACTACATTCTCTCCTATTTTTTTATTTTCAATTAAATATTCTTTCTTTTTTTTTTTTTGCAGCATTGCCATAAAAGTATTCATTGCCACAAAGATGATGAAGCTAAACAAAGGGAATAACACTGTCCTAGTTGAACAATTAAAGGTACACCAATGACTGACAACACTAGTGGAAGCAAACCAATAGACGTACAACTTCTCAAAGGCATTAGCAAGCTACAAAAGCTAGATATAAAATAATACAAAGCGATTCATGTTGTCGTAGTTGAAAAATTAAGGTACAACAATGCCTGACAACAATAGTGGAATTAAACCAAGAGATATGCAGCTTCTCAAAGGCATTAGCAAGCTACAAACACTAGATAGAAACCAATACAAAGCGATTCATGTTCTCATAGTTAAACAATTAAAGGTACAACAATGACTAACAACACTAGTGGAATCAAAGCAAGAGATATGCAACTTCTCAAAGCATTAGCAAGCTACAAACACCAGAAAGAAACTAATAAAAAGAGAATCATGCTCTCGTAGTTGAACAACTAAAGGTACACCAATGACTAACAACACTAGTGGAAGCAAACCAATAGACATCCAATTTCTCAGAGGAATTAGCAAGCTACAAACACTGGATAGAAACCAATACAAAGTGATTCATGTTCTCATAGTTGAACAATTAAAGGTACAACAATGACTAACAACACTAGTGGAATCAAACCAAGAGATATGCAACTTCTTTAAGGCATTAGCAAGCTACGAACACAAGAAAGAAAGTAATACAAAGAGAATCATGCTCTCGTGGTTGAACAATTACAAATACAACAATGACTAACACTCCTAGTGGAACCAAACCAAAAGACATGCAACTTCTCAAAGACATTAGCAAGCTACAAACACAAGAAAGAAACTAATACAAAGAGAATCATGCTCTCATAGTTGAACAATTAAAAATACAACAATGACTAACAACACTAATGGAACCAAACCAAGAGTCATGCAACTTCTCAAAGGTAATGCATTAGCAAGCTACAAACACTAGAAAGAAAGTAATACAAAGAGAATCATGCTCTCGTAGTTGAACAATTACAAATACAACAATGACTAACACTCCTAGTGGAACCAAACCAAAAGACATGCAACTTCTCAAAGACATTAGCAAGCTACAAACACAAGAAAGAAACTAATACAAAGAGAATCATGCTCTCATAGTTGAACAATTAAAAATACAACAATGACTAACAACACTAATGGAACCAAACCAAGAGTCATGCAACTTCTCAAAGGTAATGCATTAGCAAGCTACAAACACTAGAAAGAAAGTAATACAAAGAGAATCATGCTCTCGTAGTTGAACAATTAAACTAACAACACTAGTGGCACCAAACCAAGAGAAGTGCAACTTCTCAAAGGCATTAGCAAGCTACGAACACAAGAAAGAAACTAATACAAAGATGTCATGCTCCTGTAGTTGAACAATTAAAGGTACAACAATGACTAACAACACTGGTGGCATCAAACCAAGAGACATGCAACTTCTCAAAGGCAATGCATTAGCAAGCTACAAACACTAGAAAGAAACTAATACAACAAGAACACACACAAAGGGAAGTTCAATGCACACCTCTCTCTGCTGCATTTCTAGCTTTCCCTTGATTCCATGTGCACAGGCATGGGAGCATAGAGACCCAAGTTCCCATTGTGAACTACAAAGTTCCTTCCGATTCCATGCCTTACTCCATTCTCAACTTCTAATTCAATGTCCTCAACATGTTCTTCATCCAACCTTTCCAACCTTTCCATCTCACTACCCATATCAATGAGATCTTCTGCAAATGGTGCATATGAATCAAACTCAGAAAAGCTTACTCTTTTCACTGCTTTGGAGTTCTGCCAATGCCGTCTCCGATCACTACTGGCACCATCTTCTTTACTCGGATTCCGGTTCTCTTTTGGTGAAACCTTATCTATGAACTCCAGAATCCGGGTAAGCTCCCTTGTGATGGATTTCTTCCCCTCCCGAATCATCAGATCAGAGCTCTACAGTCAACAAATCCCAGAGATCAGTAATGCAACGGAACAATAGAGCAAAAAAGGAGCTACATTTGAAAGCTAACCTGAATGGCATCCAATTGGAGGAGAAGATCCATGGCTCTCTGCGAGACACGCTCCGAATCAGCAACGCGAACCTTTCCAGAGAGCGAGGACCGAAGAGCAGCAGCATGGGATTTCAGAGCAGCAAGCTGCTTGAGGTGCCGGAGAGTCCGTGATCTTCGCACAAGGAACTCACGGAACCGAGCCTGGATGGTCCTCGCCGCCAAATCCCTGAGAGACGGCTTCAAAGCAGCACTAGCTGGAACTACCGGCGGCGGTGGCGGTGGTGGCGGTGGTGGCGGCCGAGAGAGATCAGGGATCTGGGACTCGAGAGCGGAGACCCGGCGGAGGAGAGAGAGAAGCAAAGACTGAGTCTTGCTGTCAGCATCCTTATGCTGGCGCTGAGGAGGTTGCGGATAGGGTTTGAGGAGATGGTTTGCAAGGCTTTGGAGGAGATGGTGATCAGATGGGGGAGGATGGGAGATATGGACTTGGTTTGAGAGGAGGGACTGGAGGAGCACCACCATTTGATCAGGAGGAGGAGATTGAGGAGAAGGGCAGCATCCATAGCAACAAGAACAGCAAGATGGAGAAGGAGGAGGAGAAGAGAAGGAACAGCAAGGAGAAGGAGAAGAAGTACAAGAAGCAGAAGAATGGCAATGGGAATGATGGTGATGTTGATGATGAGGATGTTGAGGCATTGAATGAACCAAAGATGTGAGCTTTTGGATCCGAAGAGAGAGATCGGAAGAGTGTTGTTAAAATTTAGGGTTTTTTTGGTTTTATATGAAGGATTGGATCCAAAAGGCATCAAAGAAAAAAAAAAAAAAAGGTGAGGCTTTTTCAGACAAAGATTTGGGGATTCGGATAAAGTGATTGATTGGCGAGTGTTTGGAATATATCGACATTACTAATATTTTTAATTTGGATTTCATGTGATTAGATTTAGCATGAACGCATCATCAGTGGCAGAAAAATTAGGGTTTTATGATCCATGAAATCAGAAACATTCACTGGTTAATTGCATGTGAAGAATTCACAAGCATACATGCAAAAATTAGGGTTATGGATATATAGATACACACATTAATGATAGTGATATTTTTGACTTGGATTTCATGTGATTAGATTGAGCATGAATGAGCATGAGTGCATCATCAGCAGAAACAAAATTAGGGTTTTATGATCCATGAAATTGGAAACTTTTATTTGTTGTTTGTATATGAAAAATTCACGAGTATACATACAATCTAGCGAAGGATGAATAATATAATCAGTGAAAACTGAGAAAAACAACACTGAATGAATCCAAACTGAACAAAATCTCACACAATAACAGTTTGCGAATCGTCTATTTATTTGCCGAGCAGACGACGAGTGCGAATGTTCGCACCCTTCACTCTGAAATTTAGCTCTTCGACGTCACCGTCCAGGCCATCCAGTGCTTTGTTTTGCCTGAAAAATTTTTCGAGAAACGATTAGAAATGGCAACCGGAAATGCTGTTCTTTACAGTAATGAAGAGTTTTTCGGTGATCAATTGAAAAATTGCATTAAATTTTATAAGAACTTAAATTGCGAACCTCTCGATCTCAGATCCCATGTCAACAGCCATTTCCTTCAGCTGGCCTAACAAGTTGCTAAGATCGGATAGAGTGTCATCTTGCTTGGCCTTTTCAAACTGTTGGAAAACATAATTAGTCGATATTCAGCTCAACGTATAGATTGGATAAACATCATCAATGATCGTACCTCGACTTTTTCTAGTATGCTTGCAGACTCGGAGGGAGGTTGCCGAACAGTTGATCTGCCCTTTTGGTTTGTAGTTATTCCTAGTTTCTCTCTTTGTTCTGTGTGACTGGCTTTTCTATGAAAAGAATTATCTGCAAATTTGTCGAGCTAGTTAAACCGGACGAACATCATCCATATATGTGAAATTCTTTCGATCTTTTACCTGCTATCGAAACAGGGCCCTTGACTGTCCGATTCTTCTTCGGCTTCCAAGTCTTCGAAAAGAGTCCACCAAGACTTCCTAAAAGCTTCTCACCCTGCAATTGACATCAATGATCTTATTATGTGGTCTTCAAAGTTTGATAAGTTGCACTAAACATAAACCCAAAAGGAAGCAGAAACAACTCCGATTTTTCATTTGGCATTGCCCCAGAAAAAAAAAAGATAGTGATTAAGACTAACAATTAATTTCTATAAATAAACCAGTAGAAACAATGGAAGAATGCATCAACATTGGTTGAAAATTTCGATTTCCAGATATTGATACTTAAAAGTAGAAAGTTCAATATGAAGGTCATACCCTGCTAAGATCATGCTCAATGTTGGCTGCATCTAAATGAGTTCGCGTTATTTGCTCGCCCTGTTGATGCAAGGTGACAAGAGTCCTAGAAGCATCCTCTCTAATTTCTTCGGCAATCTTTAGACAACCATTTACTTTCTGTGTAGTCTCCTCAGCTTTGTACATAGCACAATTTTCTAACTCTTGCACAGACTGGGACTCTAAACCTCCTGAGTCGTGAAAATTATTCTTGTATCGGTTCTTTGAGAAAGCAAAATCAGAATTCGAAACTGTTTTTCTTTCATCTTCATTGTAATTGTATGGTGAGGTTTTGACATTGGACTTGCTCATTGTCAGTGCCGAGGCCGCACCGAATCAAAATCAAGTGGTTTGAAAACCTTAGAAAACTTGATGAAAAACCTACAAACAGGTATAAGGCAGCCGGAGATCAAAGAAAATACGCACAAAGGATTAATGAGTCACAGAAGATAAGAATGTACAACATCATCAAAGCAAAATACCCGATATACATTACTAAAGTGAGACTAAAAAATAGCCAAAACTAAGCTAACAAAATGCCGATTCATATACTATAAAAGCCCAACAAACACTGAATTAAATGATTAGAACAGTTGCAAAACAAGACAATCAGAGATGCTAATAATGAATCAAACTTATTAAAGATTAATGATAAATGGTTAACCATAATAAGTAAAATAAACATAACCAATCCAAAGCTTAACATCTAAGAAATTCAAAATTGAGACTTTTGAGATCAAATAACCCTAAACTCAATTTTCAATATCCACAATTACTTAAGGACAAAACAAATAGATAAGTTTGGGGAGATCAAGTCAAACAACCCTAAACTTCAAAAAGAAGCATATGTGCAACAAGGAAAGGGCAATTGACTTGAGGTTTCCATTAAGAATTGGAAAGTTGCATAGATTAAACAACATATCCCTGATTCAACAAGAAGACGTAAAATTCACAGTCAATCTACAAAACATCAATCTTTGTTCATAACATACAAGAAGTGCATCAATAATCATTAAAAAAAAAAAAATTCAAACAAGAGTCTTTCTTGACAAATTATAGCCATCAAACATAGAAACCCCTCAAAATCACAACCTGAGAAAAAACATATTACCAGAAAGACTACAAATACTTCACCAATCAACATCCATGATTCAACAAGAACCCATCAAATTCATAGTCAATCAAAAAAACATCTATCTTTGTCCATATCATACATCTAATAACAAAAAAAAGCTCAATCAAGATCTTTTCTTGACAAAATATAACCATCAAACATATAGAAACCCCACATAATCACAACCTGAGAAAAAACAGATTACCAGCAAGACTGAGCACTTCACCAATCAACAAGAAACCAAACCAGATCCCAGTTCTCACACTTCCCAAACCAAAAAACCAAAGAACCAAAGAACAAAGAACCAAAATTAAAGACAAACAAAACTCAACAGCAGAGACCAAACAAGAAGAGAAAGAGGATTTATGCACAAAAGAAGAGCACAAGATGAGACCTTTTCCAGTCCTGGCGATCTCGTCAATGCTGCAGGCCTCTGGGAAGGAATCAAGCACGAGTCTTGAGCCGCGTCTACTTCGACCAAATCAAACAAAAGGAAATACTTAGAAAAAGAGAAGAGTCCCAAAATTCCCTTTCTTTTTTTTTTTTCTCGGTTTCTTTCACGTTGGTCTGCAAGGAAAAAAAATAAATACGAGTGTTTCTTATCAGACCGTTGGGCTTCTTCAGTCAAAGCTTTTTGGCTGAGATGATCCCAACCGCACATCATGAGATCTTCGTTAGTCTGATTAACGGTGAGATCCTTTTTTAATCTTTTATATATTAAAGTATAATTCTTTAATGAAGGTTTTACTTGCCAAATTACAATCATTCTTTTATATATTATAAGAAAAGTTAATATAGTTGTTTTCACAAAACACAAAAATTGATTCGAGAAGGTTAAATAAAATTTTAAGAAGGTCAAAAAATAGCATTTGAAAATATTTTTTTTTCAAAAAATATTTTGGAAGGGGGCAAGTAGAAAACTCTTTCATAAATATCTAAAATTTATCTCAGCATTATATCAAGAAAATTTTATTATTTTAAAGTGATAAAATTGTGTCTTTTTATTACAATTTCTTTCTATACTTCACATAAAAGAAATGTCGAATAAAATATGATAAATTTTATTTTTTAACAAATAAGTAACTAGTGCTTTCACTCAAGAGAAGACAGAAACATGTATAGACGTCGAGTTAATACTTTAACACACTTGTTATATCATTTCATGTGAGTTTTCAGATTCAATCTCGGATTTTTTTTAAGATGAACACTTTATATCAAGTACCAATAGATTAAGAGACGATTGGTTAATTAATTTTTATTTTGATAATAAAAAAGTTTTAAAAAAAATCTCTCTTTTATAATAAAACACAATAACAACATGACATCTCAATGAGAGGTAAAAAATGAAAAACACATTTGACACCTCAAAATATACATCAAGCTCATTGAGAATGTAGCTACAAACATTTCTCCCAAATATCTAATTGTTATTCTGCTGCAATAAGCACAAGACATCTGCTAAAACGCAGATATGATTCCATAACACAGCAGTTAAGAATTGATCCTATACCAACTAGTAGTTCTGTAACTATTTCATTTACATTATATTTGCTTATATTTCCTCATTCTTTACAGGAGTCCAAGTATTTCTAGTCACCGGCACAGCATCCCTTCTACAACGAGTAACAAATCCAAGAGCAAAGCCAACGAACAAACCAAGTATCAATACGCCTCCTGCTTTTAAGTACAATGAATGTGAAGATTCAACTGGAACAGCAACCTCACCAATTTTCACTTGGACATTACTGTCATCTTTAGCAACCACAATGCCTGAAGGTATTTCCACAATATCATGCATTTCTCCATCATGGTTACCGATATATGTGAGTGTTAACTTTTCCCTTGTGGCAACAAGCCTTGTATAACCAAATTCACCACCGCGGTACATTGATCGTTCGGGTTGAGGGAAGATAGGGACATCTGGATGGTCAGGCCTTGGCTCCCAGATTGGCTGCCAATCTTGTCCTGCCATTCCAATCACTACATGGACTGGAGCTCCCCAAGCCGCAGAATTTGAAGAGTAATCGACACAGGTGTAGTTTTTCAAGGGGCAGAACCTCTCATACCTGTGGACATGACCCCATAGTGCAAGAGTAACATTGTTATCCACCAGGAGTGGTTCCAAGCTCTCCAGCAATCTCTCCCTCATTGGAGCATCCCTTATTTCATTGCTTGTTGTGTACATTGGACGATGGCCCTGAACAACAATGAACGGTGTCTTCTCTCTGTCAACACTCTCTAAATCAGCTTTGATGAAGTTATATTGGTCACTGCCTTCAAGGAAGTTCGTCTCTGTTGATATGTATAGAAAATGTACAACTCCTGCGTCGAAGGAGTAGTAGAGATTCTTAGTGTCTGGAGCCTGTGTTCCTGTGGGAAAAGAAGAGTTCCCTGGCATTCGGAATTTAAGGCTGTATGGGACGCCACATTCCCCGCCACCATCTGTTCCATAGACACCATAAGCCCAATATGGTCTCCAAGGTTGTGATGGCCAATCATACTCATGGTTGCCAATGCAGACATGGTAAGGGACTCTGGAAGCTATGGGTTCTATTTGGTTGAAGAATTCATCCCATATCCATGAAAAGCCTCTTGCATAGCTGATATCACCAATGTGAGAGACTAGAGCTGGCTTATCACCAAGAGCTTCAATGTCACGGAGGATCCATTTCACAGTTGCTTTGCTTTCATCTTGTGTGCGGTAGAAGGTTGAATACGGAGTATAAGCCCCCATGTCTCCAAACATAAAAGCAATTGTTTCATTAGAGTCCGGAGATACAAAACTGTAAATATTGCTCCAGCCGACAACATCGCTACCAACCTGTACAGCAAATAATCGAAAGGAAAATACTAAAATTGAGCATTACTATGACATAGAAGCAGGTTAGGATTTTCAAGGGAGAAGGAAGGAGTGCAAAAGAAAAGAAAGTAGCGGAAAAAAATACAAAGATATATACAGCCGGGTTCACTAACTAGAGAAACATACAGAACAGTGACAAGCTTATAAAGAAAATCTAAAATGAAGTTACTCAAGTGTTATAATCCACTGCTTCCATCAGCATCTGACATGAAAAATACACAGAAATTCTCTCCGTGCCAGTACCATGCACAAAGTATATGACCTGATTGAAAGAAGACAATACAAAAGGCATTTAAAAAACCAGTGCAAGATGACGGTTTTTTGTATTTTCCTTTTCCTACTCTCATCGATCAAATGAAAGAGAAGAAAAATAAAGCAGGTGATAACCACCAACATTGATAAAAGTAAAACAAGTCTTCTGTGCGATAAAAAGCATCATGGCTAGATGAATAATTCTCCTCTTAATCTCATAATAGTAAGAAAACAAAAGTATGTTTGTCCAAAAGAACAGCGTTTGATACCAATCTCACTTCACTCTCATATTACTCCAGTCTCAACTGTTACACATCCATAGTGTCATCAGATCATAAGCTAAGTTAACACGCTTGAGTACCATAAGCGGACAGAGTTAACAAATTAAAGCTAATGCCATCTTCTTGTTTACAAAACTGTTGCTGCTATTCACTTCAAGTGCAAATCACAACCAATTGAAATCTACTTCCCACCAATGCTTGAGTACCAAAAACCATTAATAACAGAAAAAACTAAATTAAATTTCATTCATTTGCAGTCTCCCTTGAACAGTTACAGGGCATGGTTCATATAAGAACAACAAAGAATCAAAGTATCTTGTAAGCATAGGAATGAAAATAAAAATTTGAGCAAATTATACGGACCTCAAGAAGGCATTACCTCTACTATTTACACATAAAAACTGAATGAATCCCTTCTACCATTGCAATTTCCTATGTAATCTCATATTCATTGCACGCGAATAAGCATGCAAGATGTGAGCTTCAATTTCAAAATCATATCCTTATTCCCCACTTTTAGAGTCAAGCAGAAGTAATTAAGTGAGACTAACCTGATTACATTTTCGGATGACATGCCACACACACAAAGCCAATTAGTGAAGTTCAACTACGAGTGAAAAATCCAACCTTTAGACATTTGAAGTACATTGTTTTTTCACACGATTAGAACACTAGACTATAACAAATAGTGTAAGAAAAGCAAAAGTAAAGCAAATAAGAAAAAGGTTGCACCTTTAGTTAGATATATATATATAAAGACATAAATCCAAAACAACAATCATTATCAATAAACTAATCACAAAAAAAGGACCAATTTTATGAAAATTTTCAGCTCACCCTGTAATAATACCTCTTGCCCGGATTCAACCCCGTCATAACCCCATCATGAATGAACCCAGGATCCCTCCACCCAAGGCTTGAGTTCGCCGGCGAGTCACACATATCCGATCTCCCATACCTCGTCACCGCCGTAGCCGCCACCTGCCGTCCCACCGTCAGACCCGAATCCGACCCGTACTCCACAACTGCCTCCAATCCCTTCCCAGTAACAAACAAAACCCGCATCTCACCAACCCTATCGGTCAACGCCAAATGCACCTGATCCGGCGCCGAGGCGTTCTCGAACCGAACGACGGCGGAGCTGGAGAGGCGGTGGCGGATGCCGGGGAGGGGGTTGTGATCGTGGTCGTGTCGGCGGTAGTTGACCTCGTCGCGGGTCCATCGGAAGATCCGAAACTGGTAATCTGATCGAGTGTTGACGAGGGGGGATGGAGATGGATCCGGATCCGCTACGCCAGGTATCGGATCCGTTGAGGAAGCGATACCCGATAAAGTGATCGTCGGGGGAGTTCGAAGGGGAGTAGATGCCGAGCCAATCAAGATCAGAAGGGGACTCGATTCCCGACCACTGGATGCTGATCGTGCGGCTGGATTTTGTCAAGATTAATGGCGTCGCTGAAATCGAGGCAGCGAGGGAGTGGGATGGGAAGAGGAGGAGGAGGAGGAGGAGGAGGAGGAGAAGAGGGAGGAGATTCATAGAACTCATGGAGCGGCGAGATTTTTCCGGGCGGCTGAAGAGAGAACGAGGGAGAGGAGAGGAGCAGCGAGGGTGATGATGATAAATGGGTTGGGAAACGGGTAATCGGTGAAACGATCGCGGGGGAAACGGCAGGTTGTAGGACTGTGATGGGTGACGTGGACGGTTTTGATTGGGTGGAGGAGTTGATGATGAGTCGTGTTTGATAGGGATGTTGCGTACTAAGTAATCAAAGGGAATAAATATGGAATATTCTCCTTTTTTAGATTCTTATGGCCATTAAATATTCAAGATTTTATCACTGAATAAATGAATTGTTTGTGAATACTTGTATAGATAATTGCTTGAATTATTTATAACAATAAAAAATTAGCTCTGTGCTTTGGAATTGTTAAATTATTATTTATTATTAGTTTTAAAGTTATATACATATAATTTTTAATATGAAATATAGATAAATTACATTAAAAATATTAAAGTTAATACATCAAATACAGGACTAAAGTTATATACTTTGGCCAATCACAAAAGCTTTACATTTTCATTGATGCTTTGAACTTAAATATAGGACTTAAGTTATACAACCCAATAAACACAGAGACAACTAATAAAGCAATTAAGTACAATGTAAGATAGGCTAGCTAATTATCAGGATCATAATGATTCTGACTTGTCAAAAAGGATGATAAGGGGAGAGAGAGAGAGGATTCTAGGAAGAGGAACATATGAGTTAACCATTATTATTATTTTTTTACATTCAAATAACTCAAACCACTCCCTGAAAACCAATATTTTAATAATCTGATTGCAGATTTGGTTAGACAACCGGTTCACAGTCTAATCGGTTGAACTGGATTTGATATTTTTTAAATAAATAAAATTTTAAAAATTAAAAAAAAATTAAAAATAAGTAAGAAAATAATTTAAAAAATAAGAAAAAAATTAAAAAAAAATACAAAATTACATATTGCAAAATTATATTGCTTTTATAATAACATCACAAAGAATTTAATTTTAAAATAAATACATCAATTAAATTAACCAACCATCCAGTCCGGTCCAACCAGTTCACATGTTGAACCAGCTGGTCTTGTTACTTTGTTTGGTGTGACTAACCGGACCTGTTTACCATCCAGTTCGTGGTTGAACCGGTTGAACCAGCTCGTCCGATTTTTTAAACATTGGTGAAAACATAACAAACATGAAACTAATTACCGTAACACATCTCCCCCTGTCTTAACCCTTCACATCCAATTTATTAAAACTACTACCAAATAACCAGCGTAATCACTTGTAACACAATGCAACATTCACATTAATGCTGAGGTGCTGACTCATATTCAAAAAATGAAAAATATGTGTTTTTTTAAGTTTGACTATTATTTTTCAATGATTATTTGGTATATTTGCAACATTTTTTTGCATAAGCCATTTGCCTTGAGGAGGTGGTCTTGAATCCTAACTCATATAAATGAATAACATAAGTTTTGTGGACGGTAACTCTTTGTGCATGTCTATCCCTAACACGTGGTTTGTCTATATTTGTCAAAAAAAAAAAAATTGTTATTTTTTATAAAAATTTATTATTTTTTTTACAAACCCATTTTTATTTTTAAAAATATATTATTATATTATTAATAACATGGGATGCATTTTTCGCATTTTTTAAAGCCAATTTATTTACATCTAAACTGTAACCATTGCGCCAAACACACATCCAATTAAAAGATCAACAGAACAAACTAACCAACATAGAACCACAACTAGAAGAAAACAGAACTAGACTCTAAACCATCAGTGAGTGGAACAATGATCACATTCTAAACCATGCACTGAAATCTTCACTTGCAGAGGTCTTCCACTGCCTCCACAATTTGTGCTGGTTGCACCACAGTCAATTCCTCCAGAGTTGCAGAGTAGGGTGTGGGCACATCCGGTGATGACAGGCACACAATCGGCGCGTCGAGATAGTCCCAGAACTCCTTGATGATTACTGATTGTAGACTGGCACCAATGCCACCTGTGCGCAAGCACTCCTCGACAATCAGCACGCGGTGCGTCTTCTTTATGGACTTTGCAATGGTGTAAAGATCAAATGGCTTGAGAGAACGGATGTCGATAACCTCGGGGGTAATATCCTTTGTTGAGCAGGATTTCAGCAGCCTGCATCACATGGTATCGCATTCTCGAATACGTGAGGATTGTCACGTGTTCGCCGGGCAGCACAATCTCCGCCTCCTCGAGACAGCAGATATAGTCCTCATCAGGGATCCTCTCCTTCAGATTATATAGCGAAAGATGCTCGAAGAGCACGACAGGGTTCTCGCTTCGAATAGCAGCTTTCATAAGTCCTTTTGCATTGTAAGGCGTCGAGCAGGCAACCATCTGCAGGCCAGGAATTGATTGGAAGTATGATTCTAGCCGCTGTGAGTGTTCAGCTCCAAATTGATGACCGACAACGCTCGGCCCCCGAATCACGACAGGAACGGTGAATTGGCCACCGGAGGTGTAATGCAGCATGCCGCAGTTATTTGATATTTGGTTGAAAGCAAGTAGCAAGAAGCCAATGTTTATGCCTTCAATGACTGGCCTCAGGCCAGTCATTGCTGCTCCAATGCCCATGCCAGTGAAGGAGTTCTCTGCAATGGGAGTGTCAAGAATTCTCAGGTCTCCATATTTGTCTGCAAGGCCCTTGGTCACCTCATAGCAACCACCAGAGTGACCCACATCCTCACCCATGATGCATACCCGGCGATCTCGAGCCATCTCTTCATCCAACCCCTCTCGCAAAGCTTCGACCAACAGCAGCTCATGACTGAAAATTTATGTTATCATAACAAAATGATCAAACATTTGCAGAATCTGTGACCATAAACAGTTAAGACCATTTTTGACATTTTTGAGGTCATGAATGTACATGGATAGAAATCCTTTCCCTGTAAATGAAAAGGGTGCTGCTTCTTATTTGAAAAAAAAAAAAACATATCACAAAGTAAACAATCAAACTACAGCCTTTACATATAATTCATATGATCATTCATGATTAATTAGCCAGCAGGCACACAATACCATCATATTCATAAGCACCAATGATTGGCATGCAAAATTCATAACCATTTGGAGTTTGTATGACAAACTTACCCACTTTTTGATCCTGTCGAACTTGCAGCCGCATCAGGCTTAGTCTATCAAAAAAATAACAACAATAAAAAAATTAATATTATTAAATTCAAAATAATCTTCAGAGGGAACCATATGCCCATGAAACCATAAAAAAAAACAAAAAGAATGCTCCAAGGGGAGAATGAAGCACAAAACATGTATCTCTAGAGGAGAAGATTGCCATATATTATTACTGGGACTGCTTTTGGGATCAATTTGGACCCAGCTTCAGTTCTGATGACCAGAATGCTTCCTTTCCGCCCTACCAACAGAAACAAGTTTTGAAAATAAATAAACAATTTTTTTCAATAGATTCAACATAAAATCACCCATCTTAATAGCCTAGTTGTACTTAATAAGTGTTATTACGAAAAACGAGAGTGAGACATTCAATACAAGATTTGTTGGAAACAATAGGCCATTGGTTATGCGTGACAATAGGCCATTGGTTATGCGTGAGGCCTCCTAACTCTAATCGGCCTCTGTTGAGAGTGCTTGGACTAGACGATCAATTTCTAATCAGTGCGCACAACACTGATCAGGGGCGGAGCCTGGGTGGGTGAAAAGGGACACGGTCTCAAATTCAATACTTATTGAAAACAATCAGTCACATGTTGTGGATGCGGATTCACAACCTTAACCATCGTCCCTAAAGTTCAGACAGAATAATCAATTCTCAGCCAATGCACACATTACTAATCAGGGACGGAGGCAAGGGTGGGCGAAAGGGGGCCATGGCCCCGTGGCTCCATCCCTATGCAAATATATTAATGTATAAGACATATACATATATTATATATACATGGAATAAAAAAGATAATAGACATGATATATTATATTTTGACTATATCATACTGTCAAATAATGTTTATTACATAAATAAAACTATTACATATCGTTTAAGAGGTCGGAAAGTGATGTCATAGCTCTTATTTTCCAAAAATCACCACATATAATTTTTAAAAAAAATTATATTTAAAATTTTTTTTTTTATAAATACATATTATTTGTTCACTTTATTTATAAAAATATGTATACGTCTACGATTTTAAATATATATAATATAAAAGTTTATATCACTTATAAAAATCTATTTTTTTTGGTTTCCCATCAAATTTTTTTCACTTGTCCTTCTCTTTACACCAATCGAACATCATTTTTCCCGCTGTCGATATATATAGTGTTTATCGCTTTCATATTAAAAATAAAATAAAATAAAAGAAGACCTGAAATAGATCTAGTCCTCGGCGACAATGCGAACCGAAGCCTATCGGAAACATTGGTGGTCTTGTAGGGAGAGGAGGAGGAGAAAGGCATTGTGAGCATTTGCATAGGACCCGCCATTGTGAGGGGAGAGGAAAAATTAAGATGGAAAAGAAGAAGATTGGGGGAGAGAAATGCAAGAGAATCAATACAGAATGTGTGTTGATTTATAGAGGAATAGTGGGGATGCTAATGAATCTCACTGAACGAGTGTTTGATTCCCTGGAATCTCCTTGCCCACTAGTACTAAACATCATTAGTAATTATAGTTTTGTTAGTTGTGATAAAGCCAATTGTGAAGTGCTTTCCAAGTAAAGTTCACTGTGTTGGCTCTCCGTCCAAATCGGAAGGCCCGCCGGAATAATGGGAGAGAGCTCACTTAAAAAATGAGCCGAGTTTTGCGTATGTTGTTTAAGTAAGGGGCTTGGATTGCTTTGCCTGAATTATGTATAAATAAAATAAATAAATCTGTTATTTATAATTATTTATAATAAAGTTAAACAATTTTTTATTTTGAAGTGTAAACATTATTTTTTAATAAATTTTAATTTTTAATTTAAAAAAATTAAATATTGGTGGATTTGTGCGGGTGTTGGTCATGTGTTTAAAAATATGGATGAGTCTTGGATAAAAATATAGGCTTGGAGAACTGGACCGGACCAGTGTTGGACAAGCATAGGGGTGCAATCGATCGAGTTCGAGCCGAGTAGTAGCGAGCTCGAGCTCGACTGAAAATTCGGTACTCGATACTCGGCTCGAACTCGACCAAGTATTCATTTTATAGCTCAAGCTCGACTCGATACACAATTCGAGCTGCTCGAGCTCGTTCGATTAAGCTCGAAAATGATTATAAACATTATACTCGAGCTCGAAAATTTTTTCCCTTATTTTCATTATATATATATATATATTACTACTCGATTAGGCTCGTGAGCACTCGAGCCAAGTATCTAGATACTCGAACTCGGCTCGCTCGATTACTCGACCTCGACCTCGACTAGACCATGACCGAGCCGAGTTCGAGTTTTCACCTAGTCGAGCCCGAGTAGCTTGCGAGTAGAGGTGTATCATTTACACCCTTGGACAAGCATGGTCATTATTATTACTAAGTCTTGACCCAGCCAAACCCGACCAACTCGGCCCACGGATGAGGATTGTGGTGGATGGGTAGTAAGTATATATATCTTTGCATCATTAATAGTATAGGTACAAATGACTGAAGTATCTCTTGCATTTCTGCATAACTACTATTTATATCTTGGAATGATAATATCAATTGGCTAGCTACGTTAGAAGATTAATGGTTTGGAAATATTTTCACATTACTGGTGACCAAACGGTCTCTTTAATTAAGGTTGATGGTGCTGTAAATATATATAACTAGTAATAGTACCAATTGTATTAAGATTAATATAGCCTACAAATAGTATTTAATCTTTTTAATTAGTGCATGTTTTAACCTTTCCCTTTCAGTTGTATGTGTTTTTTAATTGTGAAAGAACAATGTTACAAGTACTCTAAAGAACAAGTGATTCAATATCAAACTTGTTATTTTAATTTTAGGGGTTGTTTGGTTCGCGGTAATGTGAAAATATTACCGAGAATCGCGGTAATGTGAAAATATTACCATGTTTGATTACTGTAGCAATGGTAATGTGAATGGTAATGTGAGATTACCAATAATGAAATATTATCAAATTTTGTTTTTTTTCAATTATACCCCCACTTATTTAATCTAATTTCATATTATACCTATTATCAAAACCCTAGTTTTGTTCCATTTTTATTAAAATATTTATAACATAATATATATATATATTATAATTTAATTATTTATTTATCTAAATAATTTAAATTAAAATTTTTAATATTTTATATGTAGAGGTATTTGGGTAAATTTATTTAATATATTATTATTTAATTATATATATAATTAAAATATATATAATTTAATTATTTATTTATCTAAATACTTTAAATTAAAATTTTCAAAATTTTATATACATGGGTATTTAGGTAAATTTATTTAATATTTAATTATTTAATTATATATATAATTATACTAATTATATATTAAATAAATTTACCTAAACACCCCTATATATAAAATTTTGAAAATTCTAATTTAAAGTAGCTAGATAAATAAATAATAAAAAAAATATAATTTAAATATATATATATATATATATATATATATATATATATATATATATATATATATATTATAATTTAATTATTTATTTATCTAAATATTTTAAATTAAATTTTTTAAAATTTTATATGTAGGGGTATTTAGGTAAATTTGATATATTTTTGATGTGATTACCATGACTAACCAAACATGGTGATGAAAGATTACTAGCAATATAAGTTCTCAACCAAATACAGTAATTTCACATTACCACAACATTCCCGGGCATATAATATTTCTGACCTCATTACCATGGTAATCTCATTACCGTAGTAATATATCATTACCGCGAACCAAACGCCCCCTTACAATGAACCCAGGAAGACTAAGTTAAAAGAGCGTGTTGATCAGACTTTGAATCTCGTAGTAAGAATATGTTAATGACTAACGGTAAAAAACTTAACGTTGGAATTCGTATCCCTTTAGCTGACTTTTGATTGAATGTATATGTAAATACAGTGGATTTTTTATAACTGAAAGTACATGGATTTTAAAGTATAGTTCAATCAAATCTAGTGTTTGGTTAGATATAACTGGAGATACTGAATTATATGATTTTGTGTGTGGTTTAATGTTATTTTAATGGATTTAAGTATTATATTAATTAGTTTAACTATTAATTTTGTATTAAATTTATTGTTGTATTTGCTTGGGTTGGAGATGCTATTAATGAGTTAATTAAGTTTTGTATTGGATTAGTATGGTATTATATAAGTTAATTAAGTACCGTGTATTAAGTACGGTATTAAATTAGTTAATTAGGTATTGCACTAAATTAATAGTTAATTAGTCTAACTATTAATTTTATTAATAAATTACTTATTAAAGAGGTTGATGCTAGCTAGGGTTGGAGATGCTTGTGGTTACGGGTTACCCTCTCAAAGGAATTTTTTTTAGTTGGTCACATGTATAAAAAGAAGTTAAGCAGTGGAGTTGGTTTTACAAAAACATAGATGTAGTTTTAGTTACATGAATTTTTGAAATCATGTGAATCTGGATTTTTACAAACTCAATAATGCAAGTTACATGTAATTGCACAATCTTTCAAACAAACGCTATTTTAAATATTCTGAGTTAATCCTAATACTACATGTTGATGATCAATATAGATTTTGTTGATAATAATGTTCCAATCTCTGATATGATTGAGGAATATTCTAGATGGAATATAACTTCTATTAAAACTCTTTTGAACACCCATGTTAACTCTCCAATTCTGAATTTTGGACATGTAGACCCAAATAGTCACAATTCTTGGGTTTGGTTTCCAAGTTGTTCATACAATGCCATTATAATCTATGCTGCTTATACTCTCTTGAATGGTAGAAATATAGGAGACTATCGCTGGCGGAGTTTGGAAAAATCTTTTGAGTTTAAATACGTAGCCCATCGGGCCAAGTTTAATTTTTATGTGCTACTCTTACATGCGAAAGTTAAAACTCTTTCTCACGTTATTTTGTACTCATTTTTATCTTTTTTTTTTTTGTAATAGTAAAACCTTTAATTTCTATTCTTTTATTCTATTTGTCTTTATTTTATATTTTTATTTTTTTTGCACAAATCTTTCATATTTATCAGAGGAAAATGGGAATAGGAGGAAAATCTAACTGTTTTGAAATGAGAAAAGTGATGCAATTTTTTTCACTTCTAGTATTGATCATTTGCCATAAATTAAGAATTATATTAGAGTGTTAGGTGTTAGGTGAATTCTTTTGGTTCAAAAAAATAATTTTGGAAACATGAGAAACTAGATTTTGTACTTATAAGATGACTCATCTCTTTTTGAAGTGAAAAAATTACTGAAGTGGAGAAGCGTCACATTATCACTCCAAGATAAAAGATTAAAAGAACCGAGAAAAATGGTTTGATTTTCACCCACTTCTGCTCACATATATATATATATATATATATATATATATATATATATATATAATATAAATTAAAAAAAATATCTTGAGTTAAAGTACAGGGGTATCTTGAGTTAAAATATCTAAATAATTTAAATTAAATTTTTTAAAATTTTATATGTAGAGGTATTTGGGTAAATTTATTTAATATATTATTATTTAATTATATATATAATGTAATTATATATATAATTTAATTATTTATTTATCTAAATACTTTAAATTAAAATTTTCAAAATTTTATATACAGGGGTATTTAGGTAAATTTATTTAATATTTAATTATTTAATTATATATATAATTATAATAATTACATATTAAATAAATTTACCTAAACACCCCTATATATAAAATTTTGAAAAATTTAATTTAAAGTATTTATCTAAATATTTTAAATTAAAATTTTTAAATTAAATTTTTTAAAATTTTATATGTAGGGGTATTTAGGTAAATTTGATATATTTCTAATGTGATTACCATGACTAACCAAACATGGTGATGAAAGATTACTAGTAATATAAGTTCTCAACCAAACACAGTAATCTCACATTACCACAATATTCCCGGGCATATAATATTTCTGACCTCATTACCATAGTAATCTCATTACCGTAGTAATATATCATTACTGCGAACCAAACGCCCCCTTACAATGAACCCAAGAAGACTAAGTTAAAAGAGCGTGTTGATCAGACTTTGAATCTCGTAGTAAGAATATGTTAATGACTAACGGTAGAAAACTTAACGTTGGAATTCATATCCCTTTAGCTGACTTTTGATTGAATGTATATGTAAATACAAGTGAATTTTTTATAACGGAAAGCACATGGATTTTAAAATATAGTTCAATCAAATTTGGTGTTTGGTTAGATATAACTAGAGATACTTGAATTATATGATTTTGTGTGTGGTTTAATGTTATTTTAATGGATTTAAGTATTATATTAATTGGTTTAACTATTAATTTTGTATTAAATTTATTGTTGTATTTGCTTGCGTCGGGAGATGCTATTAATGAGTTAATTAAGTTTTGTATTAGATTAGTATGGCATTATATAAGTTAATTAAGTACCGTATTAAGTATTGTATTAAATTAGTTAATTATGTATTGTACTAAATTAATAGTTAATTAGTTTAACTATTAATTTTATTAATAAATTAGTTATTAAAGAGGCTGATGCTAGCTAGGGTTGGAGATGCTTGTGGTTACCCTCTCAAAGGATTTTTTTTTAATTGGTCACATGTATAGTAAGAAGTTAAGCGGTGAATTTGGTTTTACAAAAACATAGATGTAATTTTAGTTACATGAATTTTTGAAATCATGTGAATCTGGATTTTTACAAACTCAATAATGCAAGTTACATGTAATTGCACAATCTTTCAAACAAACGCTATTTTAAATATTTCGAGTTAATCCTAATACTACATGTTGATGATCAATATAGATTTTGTTGATAATAATGTTCCAATCTCGATATGATTGAGGAATATTCTAGATGGAATATAACTTCTATTAAAACTCTTTTGAACACCCATGTTAACTCTCCAATTCTGAATTTTGGACATGTAGACCCAAATAGTCACAATTCTTGGGTTTGGTTTCCAAGTTGTTCATACAATGCCATTATAATCTATGCTGCTTATACTCTCTTGAATGGTAGAAATATAGGAGACTATCGCTGGCGGAGTTTGGAAAAATCTTTTGAGTTTAAATACGTAGCCCATCGGGCCAAGTTTAATTTTTATGTGCTACTCTTACATGCGAAAGTTAAAACTCTTTCTCACGTTATTTTGTACTCATTTTTATTTTTTTTTTTTTTTTGTAATAGTAAAACCTTTAATTTCTATTCTTTTATTCTATTTGTCTTTATTTTATATTTTTATTTTTTTTGCACAAATCTTTCATATTTATCAGAGGAAAATGGGAATAGGAGGAAAATCTAACTGTTTTGAAATGAGAAAAGTGATGCAATTTTTTGCCATAAATTAAGAATTATATTAGAGTGTTAGGTGTTAGGTGAATTCTTTTGGTTCAAAAAAATAATTTTGGAAACATGAGAAACTAGATTTGTACTTATAAGATGACTCATCTCTTTTTGAAGTGAAAAAATTACTGAAGTGGAGAAGCGTCGCATTATCACTCCAAGATAAAAGATTAAAAGAACCGAGAAAAATGGTTTGATTTTCACCCACTTCTGCTCACATATATATATATATATATATATATATATATATATATATATATATATATAATATAAATTAAAAAAAAATATCTTGAGTTAAAGTACAGTTTTAACGTGCAGTCTATTTAAAGCATGCCCAAATCCATGAGTGTTTGGCTTCTCTTCATGAGTCTCATGCCTTTGATTTCAATAGTTAATTCAAAGCTCTCTCTCTTTCTCTCCATCTCTCTCCCAAGATTCATAACAATTTCCAGAGAAAACAAAGAAAGAACCATGAGAACCTCTCATGGCACTATCACCACCACCTTCACCCTCTCATCTCTACTTCTTCTTCTTATTCTTATTCTTCTGACCATCATCTTCATTTCCATTTCACCAACCTCCGGTGTTGATCATGATACTCCAACCAAGATGATGACAGCAAACCACGCATTTTCCGTCGACCATCATCGCCGCCATTTCCACTGCCACCGCCGTTCATTTTCACCACCACCACCACCACCTGCCCAGAAACTACATCCACGTTATCTGTGCATGCAAGAGCCACCACCATCGCCGGAGCTCGACATCCATCCAAGATACGGTGTCGATAAACGCCTTGTCCCCTCCGGCCCCAACCCTCTGCACAACTGATCATTATCATCATTAATTCTTTCTTGTTCTTTCTTTCCATTCCTTGAAGAGATGATGCACTTGATTGAGTGAATGTAAAGGACAAACTACAATTAATGGAGAGGATGGATGTCATTTTGCAGCTTGCTTCACTCCTAATCCTGGTCATTATCTCTTGAACCTTTTTTGGGGTGACATGTAGCTTTTCTTGATGCTAATTAATTGGAATCAAGAGAAGCCCATGAGTTCATTGATTGTGTTAGAAAGGCATTCAATATATATATATATATATATATAAACACATACAAACCTTTCTAGGGGGGGCCAATGTCATTACTATTCTTGAATCGATCATGTGCTTGTTAATGGTTATTGATGTGCTTGATTCTTGTATTCAGTTCTTCTTCAAAGAGAGGCAGTTGTTAATCTCAGTCATTCTGCAGTGCTTCACCACCAAACTATTCATAACAAAACAATGGAAAATTAATAAACATCAAAGAGATGATGTGTCAAATATATATATATATATATATTTCATTCAGTTTGGAAGCAGCTTCAGCGGTTATCAATATTGGTTTATATATATATATATATTCTTCATGGATTCATTTCTTGTTAACTGAATTACTGCAGATATATACAAAGCATCAATCTCTAATATAGAACTGATCTCTAATCTTCAGCTTAATTTATATCAAAATGCATATATGCTTTTGTTGTAGATAAACAGGAATTTTCCAGCTAATAATTAAGATGTGCAAATATTTACATCATCAACACAAACATATAAATCACAACTACTGAACTACATATACACCAATCAACACACATGCAAAGGAACAAAAGCACTGAAAATTAATTATTATGCAATCAATGGTTTTCTGAAAATCATTTTAGTTTCTGATTATTTACTTTGATGATTTCCTATTAATTCAAATGTGTTTTTAACTAAAACAAGCCTAGTGTTTGTATTTTGTTATTATATATTTTATATGTACTATATACTATTCACATGGTAGAATGCTGTTATATGTATTTGTTGTATTTTGTGCAATGATATTCAATACTTATTAATGTTGATCTAATTTTTTTTTTTTGCAAAAATATATTTAATTTGGCAACTAATATAATGCCGCTATATATTTTATTTATTTCTTTCTTATTTTATACATGGCACAATATGGGTCATGTCTGGCCCAGCACTGGGCCTGGGGTCACTATCGGGCCGAGCAATATGGGCCTAGCCCGCAAAGCTTACACACACACACACCCCACCCCCCCCCCAACACTTCTCTCTCCCATAGAAATATGGAGAAAATATTACATTTTATTATTTAAAAGTATGGAAAGAAATATTTCAGTCACAGGGATTTGTTTTTATAATTTTATAATTTTATTAAATTTATATTAATTGAGCAATTTATTTGATGAAAAATGATAAATTTAAAATTTCTGAATTTTCTTCTGTGTAAATCGATGCATTAATTAAAGATTTTTAGAGGGGAAAAAGTGGTATTTTCAAGATATACAATGATACATGCAAAAATAATCCTTTTAAGAATTAAGACGTACTTATATAGTTAGTTTAGTTATATATAAGCACATAAGAAAATCAAGGGTTCATTGGAAAAGAAAACACACACACTCTCTCTCTCTTTTCCAATCACACGGTTTTGAGTCTTTGACTAAATTTAGGAAAGGAATAAAATTAAATAATCATTTAAATTAAATATTTAAATAAATATTTAAATAAATAAATAAAAAGAAGCTCTAAATCTCAATATGCAAAAGAAGAAGAGAGAAAGAGAAAGAGAAAGAGAAAGAGAGAGAGATCCAAGCAAAGCGAAGCTAAGGAAAGCGAGCTCCTCTGGATCTTCAATGGCGGAAGCTTGGGAACTCGACAAAGGTACAACCTTTGATCGATTCTGATGAGAAGGAACGATCGGTGATCGATCGGCGGCAGCGAGGATGCAGATACGGCTGTCGCCGAGCATGAGGAGCATCACCATATTGACGGGCGGAGGTGGAGGTGGAGGCGGAGGCGGCTATGGCTTGTTGGACCTCATGAAGGTCAAGGTCGCCGCACGGCACGTGTCGTATCGGACGATGTTGCAGACCGTCCTCATCCTTGCTTTTCTTCTCCCTTTCGTCTTCATACTCACGGCTGTCGTGACCCTCGAAGGGGTCAACAGCTGCTCGTCTTTTGGTTAGCTCCTTTTTTGCCATTCTCTTGTTTGATTTTGTATAAGATTTAGCTGTGGGCGCTGGATCTTTGTGATCTCGGTGTTCGCGCGGATTGTTTGTCGTTCTTTGTTTTGGTGTTTCTCGTGGTTTTGATCAATGGATCTCGTGCTGTTTATCGATGGGTGAATTGGATTTGCATCCAATGATTAGGTTTTGGATTCATGATCTCATTGCTGTTCTTTTGGACCACGTAGTTAGACTTTGGCCAATGGATCTGGCAATGGTTTCATTTTAATAAAAATTATATGTTTACACTTCTTGTGAATGCAATATTGATTTGTTTTAGGTTTTCGATTTTGAGAAGTTGGTGATGCCTTCATCTCTCGGTATATGCTTGTATTTTTGGAGTTCGGACAATTATTTTTTGCATAGCTTTAGAATGATTGGTTTTCATGAATTAAATTTTTTATTATAGTTTAAGTTGATGGATGATCAAAGGAGCTGGGAAAATCTAGCTCCCCTTTGAGCATCAATTCCTTTATGCTTTTGTTGTGTCTAGCCAGGCAAGCATGATTTGAGGTTTTAGAGTGTAGTTTTCTGTTATCTAGGCTGTGGTGATTTGCTTCTTACATGTATTGGTTTGGAGCTAAATTTCTTTCTGTTGATGATTGTTGATTATTTCACGTATATGAGTACACATTAGAAGTTCTGTTGATGTTGACTATTTTTTATGTATTTACATTACTTGCTTGCAATTCCTTGTTTGTTTAAGATTGCTTGGGAAGGCGGTTTGGGCCGAGTTTTCTTGTCAGGAGTGATGATGAATCAAGGGTAATTACCTGTTGAAGTAACATCAAGTTCATTATAATTTTTTGTGTTCTGGTTTTTGGGAAAGAATTTTGGTTTCATCGTGAAACATATGATTGATTTGTGCAGAGGCTTGTGAGGAATCTATACAAGACACTTGATCAAGTAAATGCTGAAGGAATTCCAGATGGCATGAAGGTGCTGAGTTCATTTGAAGAGTTCCTTTCTGAGATAAAGAAAGGCCAGTTTGATGCCAGGACATTTGCAATAAGTCTCAAGGCGACGGTATGTAATTAGTTGGATATTTGTTAGTTCCCTGATAAAACTACGTTAAGATTGCCTATGTCACACTTTGCTCCATAAGTATGCTGGGCCTCTGCTAGAATTTCATTTTAACTTGTGTCAATTCTATTATTGGGTTGTCAAAATTTGTAATTAATAAACTTGTATTATGTCTTACATTTTAGACCAGTTGTTTTCTCCCTGTTGTCACATGTTAGATTTCTACTGTGCACTTATGATGTTTTTTCTGAAGCAAATCATTCAATGAACCTCGCCATATCTTTTTCTCTTGCAGATGGAAAATATGGATAAGGAGATAAAAAAGGCAAAGCTTTTAGAGCAGTTGCACAAGCATTTCGCAGCAACTTCTATTCCTAAAGGCATTCATTGTCTATCATTGCGTTTGACTGATGAATATTCATCAAATGCTCATGCACGGAAACAACTGCCGGCTCCAGAGTTGTTACCCTTTCTTTCTGATAATTCTTTACATCATTTTGTTGTAGCAAGTGACAACATTCTTGCTGCCTCTGTTGTGGTCACTTCAGCTGTGAGATCTTCTTTGCACCCTGAAAAGGTGGTCTTTCATGTCATAACTGACAAGAAGACTTACCCCGGTATGCATTCATGGTTTGCTTTGAATCCTGTTTCCCCCGCAATTGTGGAGGTGAAAGGTGTTCACCAGTTTGACTGGTTGACTAGAGAAAACGTACCTGTTCTTGAAGCTATAGAAAATAATCTTGGTGTTAGAAATCACTATCATGGAAATCATCTCATGGGGACCAATCTCAGTGATCCCCCTAGGGTTGTGGCTTCAAAGCTGCAGGCTAGGAGTCCGAAATACATTTCTTTGCTGAACCATCTTCGCATATATCTCCCTGAGGTAATTTTCTTGACTTTATTATTGCTATTATTAATTTTGAGCAAACAGTTGGCTTTTATTTTTATTTATAAACGTATTCAGTTTTATGACAGCACATTAGTTACCACATGTTTGTTACCATTTGCTGAATGGATTATTCTTTTTCTCTTCTTCTTTAACTATAAGTTACGCTAACAGATCTCATCATTTCATGTGTAATGCATAAAAACAGCTTTTTCCAAACCTCAGCAAGGTGATATTTCTTGATGATGATGTTGTTATTCAGCGCGATTTGTCACCACTTTGGGACATTGATCTTTCGGGAAAGGTAAATGGTGCTGTAGAAACTTGTAAAGGTGAAGATAAATGGGTGATGTCTAAGCGGCTGAGGACATACCTCAACTTTTCCCATCCCATCATAGCCAGCAAGTTTGATCCTGATGAGTGTGCTTGGGCCTATGGAATGAATATCTTTGATTTAAGCACGTGGAGAAAGACGAACATTAGAGATACTTACCACCACTGGATCAAAGAGGTAAAGTTCTGAACCTTTCTACAATTTTGTTCCTTTTGATTGAAGTTTACAAGTTTCTATCCCTCATCTATGATGGTATCTACGATTAAGAATTGCAATTAAATATTATTGTTTAACAACTTGTGCTTCCTAAATAAAATTTTTGACTTAGTTTAAATAACCTTGCTTGAACTGGTAGCATTGTTGTACGTCCTAGATCATGATTGCAATTGTGTGGTTTCCTATTTTGTGTGGCATGTTATGTCACATGGAGTTTTCTATTTATTGACCAACAATGAACCTGCATACTTGTTTCGTGGTTTAGTTCCACATGGAGTTTGGTTTAATCTTTTCTGGTTCTTTAGATAAGTGCCACTAAACTTGCTTAATTATTTTCCATTTTCATGATATGTGAGATTTCATTGCTAAACCTAAGCAATCCA
Source organism: Dioscorea dumetorum (assembly GCA_902712375.1). Lineage (NCBI taxonomy): Eukaryota > Viridiplantae > Streptophyta > Magnoliopsida > Dioscoreales > Dioscoreaceae > Dioscorea > Dioscorea dumetorum. Next base: position 56,073 of record CACTHL010000339.1, read on the forward strand.
ATTTTCCCCATGATAATTCTCTTCAAGCAGCTATGACAAAATATTTCTTTGTATTTGCAGAATCTGAAGTCAAACCTGACATTGTGGAAACTTGGAACACTACCACCAGCATTGATAGCATTCAGAGGACACGTGCATCCTATAGATCCATCTTGGCACATGCTAGGCCTGGGTTACCAGGAGAAGTCTGACCTTGATAGTGTGAGGAAGGCGGCAGTGGTCCATTACAATGGTCAGTGTAAACCATGGCTAGAGATTGGGTACAAACATCTTCAACCTTTCTGGACAAAATTTGTGAATTACTCCAATGAATTCATAAGGAACTGCCATATCTTGGAGCCTTAGTCATATAGATTGAATACGCACGTCAGAGAATCATACACTGAAGGCAGGATACTTGGAATTGGAACTTGAGGCTATGGTAACACTGAAGGAAATCTTTGATCGAGTTTTCTCTCTACAGTCAATACCATGTGCCGCCTTTCCCGGTCCTTGCCTTTCAGTGATGAGTAACTACATTGCTGGTTACACGATATTCTTTCCATTTTGTAACATATCCAATCTGTGTTCTATAGATTACTCAACCGTCGATCTTAAAGGCTTCTTGAGGGTCATATTGACCCCGTTTTTGTGCAAAGAGCGTAGAAGCATAACTTTCCCCATGGAATTGCTATGGGTTGAACAGCAAGCTGGATAAACCATACAGGAGACGGGGCTTAGATTATTTTGTTTGAAGGTGTCGGCATAACAAGTTCCTCTCTTTCTAGTTTGATACATGTTTACTATTTTTTTCCGCCTATTTTGTTATGTATGCATATGTTGATTTTAGTGTTCATGGAGATAAAATTGTTTCAATCCCAAGAACTTGTGCTGATAACAAGCTTGATAGTTGTTCACATTCATAAGATATTGGAAATGTGCAGATAATTCTTTTTATCATCTTCCTGCCATCTTTATCTCGTTTGAAGATTGTCCAGCATCAGGGTGTCACATTGATGGATCAATGCACCCACCATTAACTTTAATGTTGCATGTCACATGTGAAATGAAGTCACACTTGTGGTTGCTTCTGTTCATACAGAAATATCTTTGTGAATTTATCCACATATCTCAATTTTTTATGCAATTAGAAATGAATGCTTTTCATCAAGTCAAGATATAGGTAGAGCATCACAATCTCTCAATTGCATCATCCATCTCACATATATGAATTATAATTAGTGAATCAATCTTATTCATTTCGGCATCAATAAGTTTCAATGATAAACATGTTATAAACATTTAGCATTATACTTACCAAAAATCAAACTTAAAATCTTATTGATGCAAAATTGAATACGGTGGTTAACTACATATCGGAGCATCAAAATCCGGCAAGACAACGAAGACGATTGACAAAGGTCTCACCAACACAGGTGAGTTGCCAACAAGTACAGGTTCAAGACTAGGAATGTCTCCATCTCCGGTGAGCGTCAACGGACTTCCATTCAACAGTATTGTTTGACTTAGGTAGTTGTTATTTTCTGCAGTTAGATGATACTCTTGTTGATTTGCCGAGCCCTCCAATATTTCGGTTCTATGCTCACGGACATCATTTTGGACAGTGGCATTGAACTGGGTCGAGTTGCTCAGGTTGATCAGCAATATAGTAACACCTGTCTGTAATCGGAATAAAAATTAGACAACTATAATTGACAATCAAAATGAAAGGTGATCAATCAAACCATTACATTATCTTTACTGCAATGAGCATATGCACGCAAATGTGGAGATCCGTCGACATGAACCGAAAGCACATTGATACCCATAAGCCGATGCCACAATAACGCGCTGATTTTGATAATTGATAGTGAGAGTTTAGTATCAAGCATTCTAAAAATCACTAGCAATTCAAGAAGGTCAAATTGTCTTACCTGTAATAATCAGGATTTGGCATAAAAGTGTTTGTGTCCAGAAGGCCATAGTTGCCACCTATTAAAGTTTGTCGGCAATACGCCTTGGTATTATACTTTGATGCCATTCCGAGTTGATCGATGTACCTGAACATTATCGTGCGATCAAATCCAGGACACATTGAGTGAAAACGAAAGTAAGTATCTATAAATGGCGATTGACACTTCACCAGAAACTGTTCAAAAACTTATTCGAAACTTGCTGACTACCACTGTTATAAGCACCACCAGCTTCACCAACCCACGGAGAAGACCACGGACCGTATGTCTCTATTGTGAGCTGAAGGTTTATGAATGTATTTGCTATTTGATCCAAATATTTTGGATCCAAGATTTTGCTTGCAATGTGGGGATCATTGCCTATAAAAATTGCACATCAACTATTAATTTTTCGAACATTTTAAAGCATTATCATGCACAAGTTTATCTCACCTGGGCCTAAATTGTATATATGATGCGTCATGCCGTTAATGATGCGGTCTCCTGAAAACTGAAGGACCTGAGAATACCACCCCTTGTCGAAGAAACCGCCTGGGGCTAATATCAATGGTTGGAGACCCGAATTATTATATAACTCATTGAGAATGGATTTGAATGCAATAAGATCTTTTGCATATTGTTCGGCATCAACGCTTGCACCGATACCATGCCCACTCAATTCATTTCCTGATACATTTTAGAATCCTATGAAGTCAAGACTGAGTATTTCTCTTGATTTATTATTAATAAAATTCATAAGCAGAGATTACCAAACTCCCATGAATCAACTAGATATCCTTGTGAAACTGTATATTGAATGAAATCAAAAGCATTGCTATAGTTCCAAAGGCCTCCCCAGAAACCCTTCTTTGTCTGCCTCCTCCCTTTCAGTGCATTCAGACCAAATGTCACAATTGCTCTACAAACATGAAAATAGAGTTTAACGAACTTCCGACGAAACTCGTTTATGTTCGATAATAATCACACTAATGCTAAGAATAACTTGTTTCTGTTTAATAATAATTGCATGGATGCTTAGAATGTTTACCCAGTTTTTTGGAAGAAAAGATTGAGGTCATCCCATCTCTTCATACTTAAACACCCATTTGAAAAGCCGAAAAGGCCACCTTGCATCTTTTCAAATGGAAGGCAGGGTTGTGCCAAGTCTCCAACGCCATAATCAACTTGATCTTGCAAAGAACCTCCGATTCTTAACCGCAAAGAACCAAAGGCTGCTCGCAAAACACCATCGAAATGCAACTATTAGCATAAGTGAATGTATGGTACTAAGATTGAATAAGAAATGAATGAATACCTTCAATGGCTTTGGCAAGAGTAGAATGATTCAAGTCCTGAACATTTAAAAGTAAAGAACAAGAAAAATCAGAACTGATGCAATTGAAGTTTAATCAATGTAGATGATTGACAGAATAATACCAGATTCAGAATAGAAGCTTGTCCCCATGGACATTGATTATAGTTGCATTTCTCTGGAGGCCACCAATCAAGAGTGGCACAAACAAAGTTATCATCTGTTTCGGCAATTGTCTCAGAACCATTGACTATAATGATTACACTCTCAGTGTTTTGTGATGTTATTCCAGTGACCATGTAGAGAAAAAGAAACAAAAGAAGACTAATACCCATTCTTAATGTTTTCCCTTTTTTTCCCTGAAAGAAACAAAGAAAGAACATACAAATAACAATTAGTATAAAGCTTTCGAGACGATTTCGCAAATATTTATACTTCCTAAGTACCAGAAATAGGCCAATTCATTGAAGTACTTCAGATTCAATCTAGAGAGCATTGGTTCATATCATTTAAGAAGAAGAAAACAAGCCAAAGGCAAATTTATCCATTTCCAAACAACAAAGAACACCGAAATCCCCCAACATGACTTCCATCAAACAAAAGGCACTGTACTTATAAAAACAAACACAAATCAGGTCTTTTCTTAAATTCAAAGCTGATGACAATATAACATGCAGAGAAAAACAAATCAAACAAAGCCAATGAGAATTCCAGACAAGCAAAAAACCAGTAATTAAAAACACTTCATTTCCTAATCAGACCAGTATCATAAACAACAAAAAAAAAAAGGTTAAAAAACAAAAATCAAAACAACAAAAAAGGACCTTTTTTAGCTCAGAGTCTCCCTCATTCTCAGTTCTCACAACCTCCAGTGACCATCAATGGCTATGGCTAATGCACTAGTAGTAATACAATTCTACACCACTTTTTCATAAAAGGACGACATTGTTTTTAAATTAAATATAAGTCCTCATAACAATCTTAACTAAAAGTTAAGAAAAATTAATTTTTTAAGAAACCTTTTGCCATGCATACTGGGAATCTGTATGATTCTGGATAAGATTTATACCTAATATGATAATTTCGTACTTGACCTAATCTTAGTTTTGTATCTTATATTAATATATAGTTTTTTTTTTTTTTTAATCTGAATGAATTATCCATTCAAACGCCATCTATACTAATCCATAATAGGCGAATGTATAACAACCAATTGAAATGGTTAAATGTGGAGTTCAACAGTAAGTCAAATTCTTATCTTTCTACATAATCAATTTGTTAGGGTTAGGGTTTTGGTTTTTGATAGGGATGTAACAAGGAGGATAAGTATTAGTGGAAGATGTGACCAATTGAAATGGACCAATATGGATGTATTTAGATCAAGCAATGCATTAGCACTCAAACAAACCTTTGTGGTTCCACAATAAAACTTCCCTAGGGTTTGAATTTTCCAGTATTTCAAGTTTGACATTGAAGTGAACATCACCTGACTTTTACAAAACACTAATTAACAGTTAAATGAGGCCAAGACATTAATCAGCCAGCAAAACATAACAAAAAGCAACAGGCTTTATGTGTATCAAACAGAGCTAAAAGAGTCTTAGAATCAAACTGCCCATTCAGTCCTACTTTCCCAACAGACGTATTAATTTTTGTGATCAGGAAGGAGTAAGCATCTGTTTGTTATCCTGTCAATTCATGAGATAAGTGGAAGATCACCATCTACAAACTCCATCATCTATCACATGAATATTGAACTATATTTTGCTTGTTGAATACTAATACTGAATCTTATTCATTTTGGTATCAATAAAATACAATGATAAATATGTTAATACACATTTAGCATTATATTGTAGTATCACAAATCAAACTGTGTGCTATCAATGAAGAATTCGACACGTTAGTTATGTACATACTCGAGCCTCAAAATTCGGGAAGGCTACAAAGACAATCGACAATGGTGCCACCGATACTGGTGAGTCTCCCGGAACGAATATTGGTTGAAGAGTAGGAATGTTTCCCTCTTTGGTCAGCTCCAGTGGACTTCCATTCAACACTACTGTTTGACTTAGATAGTTGCCATTCTTTGCAGTTAGATGGTACTCTTGTCGCTTTGCAGATCCATCTAATATCTTCCTTCCAACCCATGAAACTGTTCTCTTAAGGCCATGGACAAAATTCCCATCCTTGTGGATGCCGCCTCCTTCGGCGATATTTACATTGATGTCATTTCGGACAGTCACACTGAACTGGGTCGATTTGCTTAGGTTGATCAACAACATCGACACACCTCCCTGTAATTGGAACACACATTAGACAGCTAGCCATACTTGAGTATCAAAATGAATGCAATGAATTGAAACATTACTTTTCGTTTCCTGCAATGAGCATATGCACGCAAATACGGAGATCCACTGATATCAACTGAAAGCACACCTTTACCCATAAGTCGATGCCATAGTAATGCACTGTTATTGATAATTGGAACTCAGAGGCTAGGATTGAACATTTTAAAATCAGTAGCAATTCAAAAAGGTCAAATGGTCTTACCTGTAGTAATCAGGATTTGGCACAAAAGTTCTCGTGTCGAGGAGGCCATAGTTGCCACCGATCAAAGTCTGTCGACAATATGCCTTTGTATCATACTTCGATGCCATTCCAAGTTGATCCATGTACCTGAATGTTGTCACATGATCAAATTCAGGACACACTGAGTTAAAATGAATATAATTTTCTACAAATGGCAATTGACATTTTACCAGAAGCTGTTCAAAAACTTATTTGAAACTTGTCGGCTACCACTGTTATAAGCACCCCCAGCTTCGCCGACCCAAGCGGAAGACCATGGGCCGTGTCTCTGTACCGTGAGTTGGAGATTTCTGAATGTATTTGCTATTTGACTCAAATATTTTGGATCCAAGATTTTACTTGCAATACGAGGATCATCACCTAAAATACGACACATCAACCATTAATTTTTGAACATCTTGAAGCATTATTAGATATTTATTGTCTTACCTCCGCCTAAATTGTATATATGATGTGTCAAGCCATTAACAATACCAGGTCCTGAAACCTGAAGGAGCTGAGCGTACCACTCCTGCTCGAAGAAACCTCCTGGTGCTAATATCAATGGTTTTGAACTCGAATTCTTATATAACTCATTGAGAATGGATTTGAGTGCAATAAGATCTTTCCCATATTGTTCAGCATCAACACTTGCGCCGATTCCATGTCCACTCAATTCATTTCCTGAAACATTTTAGATATCAATGAAATTGAGCAAGAGAAAATTAACACTTATTATCAGTAGCATTCTGAGGCATAGATTACCAAACTCCCATGAATCAACTCGATATCCTTTTGAAATTGTGTATTCAATGAAGTCACGAGCATTGCTGTAATCCCAAGAGCCTCCCCAGACACTTTTCCTTGCCTGTTTCCTCCCTTTTAGTGCATTCAGACCAAATGTCACAATCGCTCTGCCAACAGAAGAAAATCAGACTTTTGAGGGACTTTGAGTAGCAAGTATAAAGGAATACTACAACAGAGATGATCATAATTCAATCCATGATATTTTGTTTATAATCTCTATATGATAACAATCACACAGAAAAACCAAAAAGGAGAAATAGGTGAAAGGAGGAAAGATACAAATGCTATAAATCATTACCCTGTCTTTTGGAAGAGAAGATTGAGTTCATCCCATCTCTTCATGCTCAAACACCCATTAGAAAAACCAAAAAGACCACCTTGGATCCTTTTAAAAGGAAGGCAGGGTTGCCCCAAGTCTCCGACACCATAATCGACTTGGTCTTGCAAAGAACCTCCGATTCTTAACCGCAAAGAGCCAAAGGCTGCAATAACCCAATAAAATTCAAAATGTAGACATGGTACTAAGATTGAAAAGTAATGAACTGATAAAGAAATTAATGCATACCTTGTATGGCTTTGGATAAAATAGGATGATTCAAGTTCTGAACAATACAAACGGAAAATCAAAACTTAAGCCATTGATGTTTAATTTTGAGCAAAATGGAAAGGAAAGCCATTAATGTAGTTAATTGACAGAATCATACCAGATTTAGAATAGAAGCTTGTCCCCATGGACATTGATTATAGTTGCATTTCTCTGGAGGCCACCAATCAAGAGTAGCACAAACAAAGTTATCATCCGTTTCGGCAATCGTAGCAGAACCCCTAACTATAATGGTTACATCTTCAGAGTTTTGTGATATTATTCCAGGGAGCAAGTAGAGAAAAAGAAACAACAAAAGGGGAAGGCCCATTCCTCCACTGCCAATGTTTTTCTTTTTTTTTTTTTTTTTTTCTGAAGAGAGAACATATAAAAAACAATTGGGATAAAGCTTTAGAGATAATTTTAGCAAATATTCATAATAAAACAACTCCAAAAATGAGAAAATAGTCTTTTTGCAAAAATTTGAAAATTCAAGCATCAGGACTTGGCAGGAGAATAAAGAGGTTATCTTTGGAGTATGTCCGAAGTCAGTAATCTTTCCTTATCAATTTCTTTCTATTGAAGTCATCCATGAAAATGAAATAACAAAGCCACCATATTCATTTCATGTTTTGAAAAAATATTTAAAGAATGTCACATAAGCATGTTATAAACAGCAGATCAAGCCCAATTTTTTTTTTTCTCTACATATAAAAAATTGATTTCATATTTCCAATGAGGCATAAAAATCAACATATAGCAATTACATGGTTTTCCCATTTCCAAACAACAAAGAAAACAAAAAAAAAAAAATCCCAACATTCATTCAATCAAACTAAAGGCATTTATTCACAAAGACCAAGACAAATCCACTCTTTCTACCAAATCTGGAAGACAAAAACCAGATTCAAACATTCAAAGCTAATGGCATACACAACAAAACAAATCAAACAAACACAATGCACATCCAAACAAGCAAATACCATAAAAATACTCCCTTTTGGATCAAACCAGCAACTTATCAAACAACAACTCCACCAAATAAAAAAACAAAAACAAAAAAAACAAAAACTGACCTTTTTTCAGCTCAAAGGCAACACCTTTCTCCCTCCCTCTCAGTTCTCACAATGATTCCTGCATCTCATGGAAACTTTGGCAACCTTTGGCGCTGGTTTTATGCTCTTCCTCTCTGGCCCCGCCACACTGTTCTACTTCCACATCACTTTTCCGCAAAAGGACCACCTTTTTTATTAATTACAAATCCTCAAAACCATCTTAATTAAAAGAAAATTATCAATTGATCCCGGTCCTTCAAGTTTTATTACAATAGATAAATAATTATCTAAAAAAAAATGAAATAACACTTAAATAATTGATCCAAATAATTTTGTGATAATTTGGGCAATCATTGAATAGTATTTTATAGGTCTAAGGGGAGAAACAACTGGCCATCAATGAGATAATTTAATGGTGGATGGTATGACCAATTGAAAAGCATGAAGATGGATGTCTTTAGATTAATCTATGCATTATTTAATGAAGTGGGGTTATCTCTCTGTCAATGAATAGAACTTAAATTAGGGTTTCAATGAGGATGTGACTAGGAAGGAGCACACAAGCCTAAAAGTCCAGCATTCCAAGTTTGACAATTTTTAAGTATAGTTTGAGCATTATTTCCCTCAGAATCAGATATTAAAACCTTGAGCGAGAGAGTTGGGGCAAAAAAGTAAATATAAAAAAAAATATATTATTCAAATTTGATATTATAATAATTAACACTTTAAAAAATATATATAATATATATATATATATTATTTAATATAACGGGGGTTGTTAAATTTTTCTAGAATAAATTCATTTTATAACATGAGTAATATAAATGTTATTTATGATAGTTTATAAAATGAATTTACTAGATAGTTTATAAAAAATACATTTTAGATAGTTTATTTAATTCAAAAAATAAAACAAAATAACTGGGCCAATTTTTGTGAGCAAATAAATAAGGTTGTGTTTGATTGCACTTTTTTTCCCTGGAAAAATTTTCCACTGGTCATTTTTCAATTTAAATAGACTGTTTGTTTGTCCAAATTTTTCTTGAAAACTTTTTCCTCTTATGTTGTCACATGACCTTATTTTCCATCAAAATAAGGGAAAACTTTTCCTACCTCCACCATGGGAAAAGTTTTCCATGGAAAAATGTAAGGGGTTATGTAAAAAAATAACATGAGAGGGCTAATTTTTTCATTTTACAAGGAAAATTTTGATTTTCTAGCTAGAAAATAATGCCAATCAAACGGTTATTTTTCATTTTCCACGGAAAACATGAAAAAAATTTTTTCCACCCATTTTCTATGTTGCCAATCAAACACAACCAAATGAAATCTTTTTAAACCTAGTGTCAAACATGTTTGACATAGGTTTGTCTTGGTCAGGAGGAAGGCCTTGTCAAAAATACACAGCAGGGCTCCTCCACTCATGAATTCAATTCAATCAAAGCATGTTGGTTCACATGATGTGAGTGGGTGTACATTATCTCGAGCGGTCCAATTTGAATGAGTTACTATTCGATCTGTGATCGCAATCCAACAGACGTTCGTAGAGGACTAATCGGCTTATATTAATACGTACACTAAACATGTTTATCATGAATATGAAGAACAATTAGTAGTAGTTATATGAAGTAACAATGTCAAAAGAGAGGATACTAATATGACTATATAAAATATAATCATTTAATAGAAAGCATGTTAATCACGTTTGAGAGATTGGATTAACTTGGATATAGCAAACAGAAATGAAAAAATAAATATATAAATGATCCCTCAGTCCTTTGACAATTGGGACCCATGTAACTCATGGTATCTTTGAAGGTCCACAGTTGACCCAGTATTTTGTCAACCATGCTTGACTTCAATGAACTTGGCTTGGAAATTTTCAGAGCTTCCAGAGTTTCATAGGAAACAACTGCTTCAGATCATTCTAAGCCTCATATTATATTAAATCTCATCTTTGACTCTTGAGATCAGAGAAAGTGTATGTTTGACACAATCTTTCTGCAACTTTGTCTGACTTGGAAATTAACAGAAATATCAGTAGATCAAACAGAGATACCAGAGTTGCAGAATCAAACTGTTCTTCATTCAATCCTCAGCAAAACATCCAAACAAATGTTCTCCATCATAAATTTACAAAATAACTGTATATCAGTATCAAATTATAAAACATAGAACCAAACAAAACAAAACAAAACAAAACAAAGCCAGGAAAACAGATTCATACATGAGGCACACTTAAATGTTTTATTCTCTCATTTTGTACACAATAATGCCTTATATATATATATGTACTTATGAAGATGGAAACCTTTCAATTAGAGTTGTTATCGATGCAACGGCCAAAAAATAAGAGAAAAACTCAGACTGTAGGTGCAGCTTTGGTATCTTGGAGGGAAATCACTGTTTCGAATGCACCGACCAAGGCTTTCACTTTGCTCTTCCTGCTTTCCACAAGCTTGCTTGCAGTTTCTTCAATGACATGATTGAACAAACCTTGAGCATCTTTCTTTCCCTGCTGGTCTTGATGCCTTAACACCACATTTGGAGCTTCGGGAACCTCATTCGGGTCTACACCACTAATGTTGCTCCTTTTTCTGAAGCTTCTCCTCCCTGATTCTCCTCTGCCGTTTTCGTTCTCAGTCACCGCTCTCGGTTTTCTGAATCGAAGACGCCTAGGACCATTGCTCTCAGACTGAGGGTCGAGTACTTTGCCTCTGCGGAACTTCAGCTTGTGAGGTGGCTGAGCTTCATCCTCTAGGTGAACAACACTTTTTTTCCTCGACATCCTCCTCTCCTCATCTTCTTGAGAGTCGACTTCATTATCACTCCCCGTGCCTTCATCTTCAGAAACTAATTCACTGACTTCAGTATATGTGGATTCAGTGTCTTCATTGTCTTCTTTCTCTTGTGAAGTATCAGAAGCTGTAAACTGTGATGAAGTCACTGACAAGCTCTGTGATGATGTAGGTGATTTGTAATCTGTCGACTTTTTAGGCACATCTTCCTCGCTTTTGATCTCTGGTTCTGGATCAATAGCATAAATTGTTTTCTCCTTGACCTGATCATTACTATCCTGTGCCGATACCTTCTTTGCGTTCTTCACAGGTGAGCCAAGCTTCTTGTTTCCGAATTTTCTCAGTTTCATGCTTGAAATTCTAGCAACAGCTGGTCTGGAGGATAAAGAAACTCTCAATGCTTTCAGCACTTTCTTATCACCACCAATGTTTAGGGATAAGGAAGCTCGTGGCGATTTCAAAACCTTCTTTTCAGCAGTCTTTGGAGATACAGAAGCTCTTGGTGTTTTCACTACCTTCTTTTCACCAATCTTGGGCGATAGAGAAACTCTTGGTGTTTTCAATACCTTCTTTTCACCAATCTTTGGGGATAGAGAAGCTCTTGGAAGTTTCAATGCTTTCTTTTCAACAGTCTTTGAGAGATCTTGATTTCTATATATCTGGCTTGGCTTGTTTCTGCTACTGTCTAGACCTCTAGCAGCAGTTAATGGAGACGGAGACTTGGTCGCTGAGGCCTTCGGCTTCAATGAGGTAGAGGCTCTCGCAGATGTAGCAGTCTTCCTTAAAGGTGAAGAAGCTTTCAACTTGATAGCTTCTGCTGTACCAGAAGAAGCAGTATTCGGGCTTTTTGCTTGATGGTTTTCTGTTGATCAGATGTCAAAGTTTTCTTATTAGCCGAATAAGCCTTTTGCTTGATAATACTACTCTTCTCCAACACATCAGTTTCTTTCTGAGCAAGAACCTTTGCTTTCACAGGCATCTCATTCTTCGGCTTCGGCATCGACCTCAGCTTCGGCACCTCCCTCTTGTTTGATTCACTTGTTTTCAACCTTCTTGCCTCAATGGATTGTGATGATGATGGTGCTGCCTTTGAATGTTCTCCAGATTGTTTAACGGCCTGATTTCCTGGTGAATGCCGAGACAAGGTGTTAGATAGTGTATCGGCTAAGTTGCTGATCGGCATCTCACCTGATATCCCTTCCTGACCGGTTAATGTACTGTCAGGAAATCCTACAATGCTACCCTGGAGAGGCGACACTGCCTCATGAAGTTCTCCATATAATCTTCCTGTTTCATTTGCAGCGCTTCCCCAGCCAGTTGATGGCATTACGACACTCGTGTTTTCTTCAAGCAGAACATCTTGAGTGCTGACTATTAGTTCATTAGTGATGACACTTTTCTCAACAACGGAAGGACCGATTGACTCGACACTCATATGCTCCTCGGACAGTCCTTCAGCTTTATCTGAATATCTATGGTCGGTAGATGAGACGCTATTGCGGGGAGGCGATAAAAATCCTTCTGATCCATATTCACATGCTTCAATGTCCGTGGCAGATGACAGACCCTTGTTCTTCACAGCATTTGACTTACCGGCAAGTTCGGTCTCATGTTGAGACATAGGCTTCAACTTCTGCATTGGTTTTTTCTTCCTCCCTTGTTGAGGTGGAACTTCGACTTGATTTCGTACTTTCTCTGAGATCTCATTATCACCTGAGGATCTCCGAAAATTGGGACGTCTTGCTTTATCTTCAAATGCATGCTTCCTGCCGTACTTACAGTTGTCATGGCAAGAGCCGGCAGAAGCTCTGAGGTAGTGTGGAAGAGGCTTTTCATTGCTGGCTAAAGGAGATGGTGAGCTTCTCGTAAAATCTTTCTTACTCGAATTAGTCCTTCCCTCTCTTTTTGGGGTAAGAAAATCCGGGGAATCAGGGATTGAAACAGGCTCTGTTGGTTCTTGATTCATTGACAAAAGGCAATTCAATGCCGAGTGTTACAGTAGAGTCTCCGAGAAACACAATTCTGCAACCAAACAGGAAACAAACTTGAGGAGAGAGACAGAGATGTAACTGAAATGCTAGGTAGCATCATCACGGCTTTCTATATATCTTTCTGACATTACATGAATTTTAATGAAATTGCACAATGTCTTGAGAAAAGTAGTATGAGACACAAATGCAAACTGCAGTTTCAAATAAATGAAGTTGAAGCCTTAACAAGAAAAGAGATATTAAAACCTGCATTAATATATGCTCAAAGATTGCTAAAATTTGGAAGAAAACATTGTGCTATCTTGGAAAACATGAAAAAAATAAGATAATTGGATTCTATAATTGATCTCCAACTGAAACATAAAACGTAAAGACGAGAACTTCTGGGTTGACATCTTAAACATTGTGTGCTATATTGGAAAACATGAATAAATAAGACAATTGGATTCTGTAGTTGACCTCCAACTGAAACATAAAACATAAGGACAAAAACTTCTGAATTGACATCTTGAAATCTGCTAATGTTTAAGATGGTGAAACCAGCAGAATTATGATTATCAAGTGACAAATGGTTTAATGTTCTAGTCAATACAAGCAGGCACAGATTCAACTTGCCTTAAACTCACCTAATTCTAGAGCAGACTTTAAAAATAACAATAAGCTAGCAATCATCTACATTTCATATGCACATGACAAGCTCATACCATCCACCTCAAAGACTAATTTTCAAATAGTTTCACCAATATAATAATTTTGGCAAAAGCCAAAGACATTATTACATCAAGCCTTTTAAAAAAAAAAAAAAATCATTAAGTCCTCAGAAAAGTTTAAGCTAAAACCATATAAAGAAACCCAAAATCAAGATATAAAATATTTGTCGTCTTAATGGCCAAAGGTACCTCAGACTGTTATCTTCAAATCGACAATTTATTCCTCTATATGAAGTTATAAGCAAGATCTTGGTCATCCTACTGAAAGATAACTTTCAGAATGAAACCTACTATTAAATAAATACCATAGATAGGCAAATCACCATGTATTTTCTCTTCCTGCTCTTAATGTAACATCAATGGAGGAACAATTAATAGTTGAAGTTGTAACCATACAAACATAATGAAATAACACAAATTCCATTGATCATAAATTCCATGAGATTAAAAAAAAAAAAGATTTATGACCATCTCAATCAAAAACCCTTATTTATAGTCATTAGTCAACCTTATGTGATTCTCTTCATGGATCATATAAAACCAGAAAAGCATTAAACAATAAGCACGCACATCATCCTCGTATATTTCAATCTATACAGCAACGTAGCGTAGAAAACACATACAAAATGAAAGATCTTTGCTAGTTCTATTCGCTATTTGAAGAACAGAGATGGTGGAGTATTCTGACTGATGTGAGAAAATGAAGAAATATTTTAGGGTTTTTTTTTTAAGAAAAATAAAAATGCTCTGAAAGATCCATGCTGGTAATCTCTCAAGAAAAAAATTGATTAATGCCCAATCATAATAAAACAAACAAGAATATAAATGATCATGAAAACTAAATGATTCACCAAGAATTAAGTAAACCATTGGAAGGCAAAAAGTCATTCCATCTGATCTCAAGGAAGACTCAAGATTGTCATGTCTTTCTCAACTAACAAGAACAAGCAAAACCCCATCAAATTCATGGTCCAAAATGAATACCAGCCAAAAGCCCCACCTACCTACAACTGCCTCAACAACCAAATAAAGAAACCTAAAAATTGATCCTTCATACCAACAGAATAAAAAAACAGTATGCCAAAAACTCATCAGATTAATCAAACAAAAACTTCAATATAACTAAACATCCTCACGAATTACCCAGAAGAATCATCCCGTTCTCTGATTCAAATCAAAACATGTAAGTTCCAACAAAGATCCTGTCTTTCCATGAATTCCAATCACAATCTATTCAAATGCAATCAAAACAAACAATCCACCAACAAATGCAAATCAAACAAACAAGAACAAAACTCAAACCTCCACCTACACATCCATGCATACATCCACTGATTCCAAAGAAATGCATCAAAGAACTCAAAAGAAAAAGAGCAAAGAATTAACACAAACCCAATAAAGATCGCACCTTTCCACAAACTCTGACCACAAAACGATGAACAAAAGCTAACCCATGCTATTCAGACCTGCATCTCCCAAACAGCGCAAGGTATAAAAAAAGAAAGCAACCAAGCACTACTTTAGAGGTCGTGCAAGCAACAAAGGAGGTTTTTTTGGTGCTCTGGTTGCGTGGTCGGTTGCAGAGACCTCCCCAAGCTAAGCAAAGCAATAAAGGAACGATCTTTGAGAGAGAGAAGCGATTCCCACGCGGCCACCACCGAAACGGCCCCGCTTTTGTTTTACTGGAATTAGAGGGCCCTCACGCATGTATTTATCTTGAGATTTTTCTAAACAGACCTGAAAACCCAACATCTAAAAGTGACCCATGATCATCTTGCTGACTTGGCATTGATTCATTGGTCCATAGCTCGCCTCACTACGAAACATGACTCCCTTGACAGTGACCTTTTTGATAAATTTAGTGGCCATTGGAGTTATTTAATTGAACTCGTTTGAGTTAATTGTATTGAATAATTAACTATTAGGAGTTACTTTTAGTTTCATTAGGAAAAACAATTGGAATTTAAATATTTTTAATTAACTTGTGAATAATACAAGAGAGAGATCTCAATTTGTTCTTTTTTTTTTCTATAATTGACTATCATACCTTTACTTTGATTTAGGATCAAACCAAGAATATTTAATTATAAATTGTTAGTTGGAAGCACAAGAATTTAATTAATTCAGTGTTCTAATTATAATATAGTGGACTTTCTTTCTTATACTAACGAGATTAAGATGGATCACTAAACTAAAACATATTTAAATTGCTTAATTAATAAGATCTAAATGATGATAACTTTAACATTGGATAGTGTTTTAAGTATCCAAGGCTCTTTAAGCCGCATGCTCATCATTTGGGTCATTAGATACATACATCAATGAAGTATTCAAGTAGTTCATGCCTCCCATGAACTTCTTTAGACTTTGAATCATGAGAAGTAGTAGAAGAACAATCAAAAAAAAAAAAAAAAATTTCAAAGTTCATTTTTCAACTACTTAAAAAAATGTTATATTATTGTGTATGAACATGTATTAAAAGATGATGAAGAAGGTGATCCATGAACCAATAAAAATGGTGTCAATATCTTCAACAGTAATGGAAACTGCAGAAATTCTTTTATTTCCATTTTCTTCAAGCTCAAGGAAGTTTTATGGAAATATCATTTTATGGAAAAATAATAAATAAACTGATTTACAGGGCATGAGGAGCTGGTACTTGGTCCACACTTCAATCAAACTCTGAAAAACATGAATGAAAACAGTGATAAAAAGAAGAAGAACAAAACAAGCAACCAGAAAAAAAGGTGGCAGAGGAATTAAATCATTTGATTGATTCAACCACTGACAATGTCATGTGCCTGAAATTTTAGGTTTGTAACCGTTTGTGTCTCTGTTTGTTACTGTGTTTTGATTAAGAAAGTACATTAAACTCCAAAAACACCATAAATTTTTGCAGAAATATAACTTCAATCATGTTCTCTTGTAGCTCTTTCTTCTGGCTGAATTTACAAAATGCATAACAGTTTTGTAACAAGTTTCGTATTTCCTCTGTTCATGAATATTTACAATTTTTCAAACAAAAAGAAACTGAAACCGAATCGAAAAGTTATATAGATCATCTTTGCTTCACTTTGTAAAGTATCTGCAGCATAACAGAAATTCAGATGATTTCGTTTTCTTTACTAACTTCCTAAATTGATGATATACTTACATGAACATTTTTTTCGTATTTCTCACTGTTTTCTGCCTGAGACTGTCTTTTTCACCACACCAACAGAAACCAAGAATTCGTCGAGTGATGACAATGTCTTCATATCATCTGGAGGGAAGTAACTTGCTGCTTTTCCCATTAGCGAAGCGAAAAGTAGAGATAAAGAAGGCCTTGTGATGTATTGCTCTCCTAAGAGCTCGTCGAGGAAACCAAATGCTGCTAAGAATTCCGATCTGCTTGCATTGATTGGAGCTGCAAAGTGTGCAGGAATTATTCTCTTGAATCGCCAATCACTCGCAATTCCATCAATCCAATCTCGAACCTGATATTTGTTATCCAGCTCGTCATTCGATAGATGAAGTACGCGAAGACATTATACATTTTAATGAATTTATATTTATGCTAACCTTTTCAGGTACTTTGCTGAAAACTAATGTCTTCACAATCGGCGAAACAATCAATTTCTGTGACATTTGAGCAAAACTCGCAGTGGGCTCCAAAAGATTTGAAGGGCCTAAAAACAGGATTTGAAGAACCATCCTCTCCCACCCTGTTAATAGTTTCAATTTGGTTCATTTACAATCAAATCTAAATTTTGACCACTAGATTGATGTATCGAATACAACTATACGAGAACTCACCTTTTTGTCGGTTTGACTTGTTGTCGACCACTGGTTCTTCAGGCACCTCTTTTCCTTTACTGAGAAGTTTCACTGCTAAACCGTTCTTTGCCGAAGCTAATAAGGAATCTTTACTAATGCACTCCGGCGGTTGCCTTGGAACAAAAATCACGGCATCGGTTACAAGCAATGTTTGTGAACGCTTGTGATAAAATGCAACCTCTACGTACGGTCCAATTCCTGCGTAATACAAGTAATGGTTTGCTAAACAAATTGCAGAAATTTTATGACGATTAAAATGTTGAGAGATATAATCATGATTTTACCAACTTCTGATGCACTAAGAACCTTTTGTTCGATCTCGTCAAACCACGGGGTTGATTCATCCTCATCAATCAATGATTTGGCACGAAAAATACCAAAGAACTCGAGCGGTAAATTTATCGGCCAACTCCACTGCCTCGGAGCAACCCAGATTTGTGCTTTCGGAAACTTTCTCGAAAAGGGCCCAACAAAGATTTTATGTTCATATGCAAAGGTTGGTAGGACAATGTGCTCGACAGGAGCATTCAGTTCTTTCACAAGCTGATCGAAAATTTGATTTTAATAGCGTAACATTTGGATGAACTAAAGAATGAAAATGAGATTCAAGAATCATGAATGCAAAACCTGAATGCATTCTTTGGTTGGGGCAATTGGTGCATGAACCCATAAACCTCCGGATTTCAGCTTTATTACTGTCATTCTGATATTTGTCGAAACACTACTAAATCCCAATGCTTGTTCTTGTTCAAAGAGCCATATGCAATTTTTCACAACCTTAAACAGACATCAAATAGAAAGAATCACAAACCATATTAGCAATCAAAAGAACAACTTAATAGGAGAAGAAAATGAAGGAATTTGATATTAGAACTCATTGAAAAAAGTTTCAATTAAAATTCTACTATGAGGAAAAAATTGCATCTTTTTCAGTGAAAAATTAGCTGTTCATGAGTGCCACTCCTAAATTAATTAGGATTACAGACCTACAAACTAAACAAGCAATCAAAGGAACAAAGAAGAGAAGCTAACGAAGGAACTTGATATCAGAACTAATAAGAGTTTCAAATGAGCAAACTGCATCTTGTCATTGAAGAATCAGTTGTTCATGAGCACCACTTCAAAAAAAATTAGGGTTACAAAACTTTTGATCAAAAAGAAGCTAAATTAGCAATCAAAGGAACATAAATCAAGCTCACCTCGGTCCTTATAGTGCTTCTATTGAGGAATGGACCAAGAGGGAATGGAAAACCAGTGAAGTTAAGGTAAAACCTCTCACTCCCACTTTTGCTACTGCTTTTGCTACCAGATGCCACCACCAAACTGTTGAAATTTCTCTTTTTTCCCTCTGATATCTGCTCAAAATTGGATCTTTTTGAGAAACCATCACAGATTAAAGATTTCTGAAGAAGTCTTGGCTTTGGAAGAGTAGCAATAGCTGCCACCATTTTCTCTTCTCTCTCTCTCTCTCTCTCTCTCTCTGAGTATTTGTATATCGTATGAAGCAATGGATGGTTGGTTTGTTGCCACGTAGAGCACCTCATAGTGCTCTGATTGGAGCTTCAACCTTGCAAACTCTTGGTTTGTGGATGAAAAAAAAAGGAGAGAAATTGGAGGAAAAATAGAAGAAAGTTCTGGACTTTTTTATTAGAGATTCTAATTTAGAGTGTTATTTTTTCCTGTATGAATGATTTATTGGTAAGAATTTGGTGCAATGTTTGTCACTGATTCAATAAGAATTGAACTGCAACTAATGGCATTGCTGTTTTATTAAGTTCCAAAGAATAATTCTTAAGAAAATGGAACATACTCTATGATCTATTCAAGATGATCATGAGGTTTGAAAGACATGAACATAGCTGCGTAAAGACGAAGACGCCGTTCTTCATCGCTTACTTGCATTGCTTGAACAACAACATTGTCACTTGTTGATCTGAATTTCCGCCAAGCAAGCTGTATCGTCACTGCTGCCCATGTTCTCCAGTTTGATGAATAATATCTCGCCGTTCTTTTAAGTCTCTCATTAGCAAATTTGTACCGAAAATGCTCTGTGATGTACCTAAGATCATTTGCATCTAAGGCAAAGGCTTCTGTAGGCTCAATGGACTCAAATGTTGCAGATGAAGCTGGCATCCGATCGATAAATGGACGGCGAAGGCACCAAGAAAGTAATTCATCGCCGAGGAAATTCCCTGTCCCTAGCATACACGTTGCGACAACACCTTTACTCAATTTCTGACTACTCTTCAATCGACCTCTCATAACAAACACCATTCTCTGCACTGGGTCACCTTCTCTGATCACCTGCAATCAAGTTCTCGACCCATTAGATTATAATTCAGTACCGAAACAAAGCATATGCATATACACACCTTTTCGCCTTTAGAGAAGACAAGAGGTTTGACTCTGTCGCAAATGTTGTCAAGGATCAGATCATCCAAATTATGGAATAGTGGCACTTGTTTAATGAGGTCTAGGCAGAGATGTCGCTTGATATCCCGCCGGAGACCTTCTGGCAAATCTTTAATGATTTGCATCTCATCCTCTCCTCTCATTGCTGCCCACCGCTGTCGTTCATACTGTCGAACTCTGTGTCTCAACCGTGATGGTAATTGTCTTCGTTTCATCCACCATTCCATATCTCGACACCGTAATTGCATTTTTCGTTTCCTCGCCATTACTGCATGCAAAAAAACCTATACAAACAAGTTTGCCTTCATGAAAATAATTCTAAGAAAAAGAAAACAAGATCTATGATTTGTTAATTAATTAATTACCTGTATGTTTCCAATGAGCAAAGTGAAGAGCATTAATCCGCTCAACACTATGATTATACTGAATACCACTTCAAGCCAGTGACTGGTAGGCTCAAGATCATTGCCAAAAGTGCTGCATCATCAGATAAAATTAAGAAATCTTTTTAATTATCGAGAAATATAAAAATTCATTAATGTTTTCGAACTAGTGCTTCACCTGAGAGTCATAAGGCCCCAAAATATTGGATAGAGGACTTTAACAGCAACGGAATTGCTTGAAATAACTGGAAGAGCACCATCGTAAATTCCATAATTAAATGGTCCATCCTGATTTAAACACATTGAAGTCTTTTGGCTCATATCACATGAAAATGTATCACAGTGTCTGTTGTTATTCTCACACTGAAGCTGAAGGCATGACGCGACACGCTGAATTGCGAGAACATACCAGCAACCACCAGCTACCTGAGTATCAATCAGCAGAAAAGATTAACATACAAGTGATTGAATTGAATTGAATTGAATTGAATTTTACCTTAGAATGTCAAAGGACTACTTACATGTGAAGCGATGAAATAGGCGACGAGGTTGAGGCCAAAGCCCCACCAGATTGTGCCAAAAATGTAACCGGTCACTTTCTGCATTCTTTTCATTACACAGATGCTGTGGTAGATTTTTGGCAGGAATTGGAACAAGAACATTAGCAGTAGCATTGTTATTATGAGCTTGATTTCTTGATTTCTGATCAAATTTGGCAAGAATAAATAGAACACCACCTGAACATTTCATTCCATTACTGCAGCATTAGAGGAAAGAAGGAAAAGGAAAGGAAAAAGAAAACCAGGAACGAGTACATTGATTAATTGATTCATTAACAAGTTTAGCAAAACATCAATTGTTGTTTGTGAATGAAATTTATATCAACTCTGAAGAATACGAAACAGGGTCCCTCAGTCAGTTCACTCGTCGGTGTCACGTATGGCAATACATGCAGAAAATTGCAGAACTTTCTTGGCTCTATTGAGTTCATTTTGAGCAAAGTGTTTGCCTTAATTATTCAAGAAGAAGATATTGCAAATATTGCCATGAAAAACAGGAAATTGAACCGGATTTTGCCTTGTTTGTCTTGATTGTTAATTCATTATGAGAATCACACAAGCATATGACTCTGATTACAAACATTGGGGGACCCATTGTTTTGAGAGACGTCTGTTTCTATATTTCTGTTTCTTAGGCTCTTTTTTTTTTTGTTAAAAGGTTTCTCAGTCTTTTTGACGCCACAACTACAGTATTCAAAAAGTGAAAAGCCAATGGCTACAAATATTTTCAGAATTTCATAAGTATGAAGTACGAAGAGATAGAGATGGATTTGAATGACAAGTATGGGACCGAGTTATGATTCAAAATGGACAAACTTTGATCAAAGACTGAGTCAAGATTACCTTATCTCTTGTGAGTCATGACACAAGAAGAAGAAGAACAAGCTGAACAAGAATTGCTCTAAACGAAGCATAGATGTAAATCAAAACAGAGTATTTATATATAGAGAAAGAGATAGTCACAGAGATAGAGATAGGACTAGCGACAGACAACCACAAAGACACCCCAGCTGAGAGCAAGAACAACAATGACAACAAGTGAAATATTAAGTACATGAAAATATATATATCCAACAAGAGAAATAGGGAAGAAGAACGGCAACAATGGTTATAATGGAGTATATTTGGATATGAGAACAAAGCACTGGAGGCAGAGAAATAAGAGCAATAAGAACAACACAATGACTATAAACACAACATGTATAAAGATGAAATCAAAGCAAAAAGAAGAAGAAGAAGAAGAAGAAGAAGACATACCTGAGGAACTGGAAGGATGACGAAGATATCAAACCAGAAGCCTTTAATGGAACGAAGATAATGCATGGCAATAGTGCGAGCATCCCAAACAAGCTTGCCACAGCCAACAACAAGAGACTCCCTGGAAACATAAGCAACTCTGAACTGCAACCAAACATGCAAAACATGCAGAGCATCAACACAAGTCCTCAGCGCAGTCACAGCGCCGGCTAAACGCCGGTCCAGCTGCAAACACGGGGTGCCAGCACGGCCAATGGAGAGGGAGTAGAAGAAGAGAGGGTCAATGGCGAGAGCGAGAGCCCGGGTTAGGAGGAAGGCGCGGTTCCAGCTCTTGACGCGCTTGCTGCGAGGGTCGACGACGGAGCCGAAGAGAGAGGAAGGGGTGGGGCGGAGGGGGGGTTGGAGGAGTTGCGGATGGGGAGCAGGGAGGATCCGGCGTTGGCTTGCCATTGTGGCGTGTGGGAGTGGTCGCAGGTGGTGGAGTGGAAGGATGGGACTCCTGCTTGAGTGCAGGCGTAGCACTCGATTGTGGTGTCGGTGGTGGTGGTCGCTGGCAGTGGGCGGCGGCGGAGAGGGAGGAAGAAAGAGAAGAGGTTGAAGAAAGAGACGAGTTTAGAGATGGAGTTCATTGTCTTCCATGGAGAAGAAGAAGTTCAGAGTGGGAGTTGAAGAGGAGGAGAAGAAGAAGAGAAGGGAGATGCCACGTGGCGTGCAGAGTTTTGTAGGAATGTAAGAAGGACAAAAGAAATGGACTTGTTTTTGGGACACTTTTGGATTGAATGAATATATATATATATATATATATATATATATATATATATATATATATATATATATTTGGATTTTTATTTTTATTTGGATTGTTTTTTAATGAGTGGGGACAAATTAGGGTGTGGGAATTTGGAACAGCAACATCTATAATAATGGTTTAATTGAATCATGTTGTGTAGAATTTTCTTTTAATGGTTAATATAAAAAAAAAATGTAAGTGGTTTATTCAATTTTTTTTTTAAAAAATAAAATTTTAAATTATACCACTATCACAGGTGATATTTGTTTTTTATAATAGTGGTTATTTAAAAAAAAAATGTTAAAAAGATATGAAAGTGACCCATTGCAGTGGGATTATTGGTATTTTATTCATTCACTTTCTCATAAAAGTTGATGTTTGAGTGATTTGCCCATAATTTTTTTAAAAAAAAATAAAAATAGAAATTGATAGTTTTGGTTTGTATTGAAAGAGAATTTTTTTTTTTTCTAATTTGTCATAAAATTAGTGATATAAAGCAAGAAAATACATAAAATCAAATAACCAAAAAAGAATTTGAGAGTTTTCATTGAAGAGAATGTATTTTTTTCGGTCCAACATTTATATTTTTGATGCACAGATTTTGTATAATAAAAACCCAAGAAAAGAGTTTAAAAAGGATTCACAAAATCATGAGAAAAATTTATTATCACTCCAAGTTTTAAATATTTATTTCACTGAATAATAAACCAATTGCGCCTTTAAAAATTTATAAAAATCAAAATTACACATTTTGAGCTACTATTTAAATATAAACAAAACAATATAAAGCTACTGAATAAGAACACAATATTTAGTAAATCAAATAATATAATTTTATTTTTAAATTTAAAAAATCAACAAAAAAAAACACACCGACGACACTAATATATTAAAAATGGATCACAAACCAACAAAAGAAAGAAAAAACAATAACAACAATAATAACATAAATAAAGATAATAACCGACTAAAAGTTAATTACTAAAATATTTCACACATTAGCTAAGAAAATACTTCACTAATTACTATGTGTACTCCATAATGAAAAAGAATCAAATCAAATCAAATCCATAATGCATTGGCTTATTCAAAGGGAATAACATAACAACTATAAAAAAAAAAAAACATATAAATGGTTGGTATTATTCCTTGCAAAATCTCTTTGTTCTTTGGCAAAGTACATGGTATTAGATTCTCCAATACTTACTGACAAATTAAAAGGCAATCATTCTCTATAAAACCAAACATAATTATGGAATTATTATTTTGAATCTGTTTTAATTTTTTATTTTTTATTTTTTTTATATATTTTAATATTTGGGATGGTGGGTGGTATTGTAAGGTAGGTCCGACCCGATAAGGAGCAGAGTGGGTCCTGTCGGGTTTGGATCCGTTTGGCACGTGTGGGGCCCCAAAGGACATCACTTCCTTCTTACAAGGCTCTCCTCTAGTGGGTACAAAATAAAAAAGTTTTTTTTCCCTTTTTTGAAATTTTAAATTTTCACACTTTATTTGTTTTAAATCCAAAATTATTTTATAGAATATTTTTTTAAAATATTTTTGGTTAAAAAGAAAACCATATATATAGTTTTTAAAATTCTATAATTTAATTAAATTAATCAACAATATATATACCAATTTGGCTTGAAAAGGACATATTGAATGTAATAATTTTAATAGTATCTCATATATATATATATATATATATATATATATATATATATAAGAATTGAATTTAATTATGGGAGGGTTGGGTGGCACTCTCCAACACAAAATTGAATAATAAGAGTCTAAATTTTATGTTTCACTAATAATTCTTATTATTCAAAACATGAATAATAAGAAATAAACAAAAAAAAATAACATGTGATAGTGATCAACAAGAACAATACTACAGAGCAAAAGGAGCAAGGACATCACATGTGTCCCTCACTGAGATTTTTTATTTTTTTATGTTTTTTATTTTTGGAAGTATTATTATGCAAATGTGTGTGTATCTATTCAGATCACAATGGTGGAAGAAGAAAACAAAAGTAAAATTGGGCATGAAAACATGCACAATTCAGTTGTATGGGGCCCTCTGAATGCAATCTTGTCAAAAAAAAAGAAAATAAAAAAGAAAAAAGAAAAAAGAAAAAAGAAAAAAGAAATTTCAGAGAAAAAGAGTTTGGGGTGTGTGAGAGTTGATCATGCATGTGGTTCTCAAATAATTCAAGAAATAAGACAAGTGTGTGTATTTATTTATTCATTTATCATGCGATCCTCCTCTATGTTCAAATTCAGTTTGGGGTAACACCTTCTTTCATTTGTCAATGGTTTTTAAGTTAATTGGCATTTGAGTTCCTTGTAAAAACACCTCGCAAGTAATGAGAGTTTAAATCCACAAAATGAGAGTGCACATCTGAGAATTGTGAACGCGAACTGTTAGTGATTTCAGCACCCATTTGTGCACGAGCCCCACAGACGGCAGTCAAGGTGTACGCACGCTCCTGTTTTACTTTAGCGAGCCCATTATCATTTATTATCATTATTTTTCTTCAATAAAGTTTCTTGGTATTTGTAGTAAGTTCATTTTCTAAGATTTGTTAAGAGTTCTTTTTTGTTATATATTTTCAGTCATCACATATTTTAAGCAGATAAATACTGAGATATATTAATTATGATAATTTATAAATTTTTTTAGAAAAATCATACTGTCATGTAACCATAAAAAAATGTGGAACCACCGTTTCTCACAAAGAGGACTCACATTAAGATCCAATAAACAGTATGTGCTTAGATCCAAATGTACAATATATGAATAATATAAAAAACACTACTACAAAAGGAAGGATTCCAAGTCATGATGATATCATATCATATTATGTGTATATACAAAATTTCTGTAGCAAATACACATAGTTATATCTTGTGTTGTCATCTGTAAAAATATTTATTTCCTCCCCTTTGTTTGCACAAATTTTAAGTCACATAGATCACTGTGTATTAAATCAAGAGGCTCTCTGTCTCTTTCAATTGTTTAGAAGATTGATCTTGTTTCTTTTGCTTTAACACAGGTTTCACACTTAAGTTTATAATCAGTATGAAAAGAGGATATGTTATCCAAGTTAATTAATGTACCAAGGTATGAGAATTAACATGCCTTGGTCTACCATGCCATAAACCAAAGAGACTCAAGCAAACATAAAGAATTTTGTCGTCGGACTCAAACACTAAGCTCATCTATGGAAAATAATAACGGCGAACTAACTCTAGTACGTGTCAATAGCCTTTGGGTCAACTGGCACTTGAGTCTCTCGTGAGGATGCCTCGCAAGTGATGAAAGTTCAAATCCACCGGGAGAGGGGGTACATCTAAGAACTGTGAGCACGAACTGTGAGTTGTCCCAGCTCCCATATGTGTGCAGACCCCACAGGCTGCAGTCAAGATATGCATACACCCCTATCTTAGTTTAGCAGGTCCATTAAAAAACTAACATTACGATGAAATGACAAAAGATAGCAAATTCAAAACTAGAGAATAAAAGTGAGAGAAAAAAGTGATTGAAAAATTTGAGTATTATATATATTTATTTCAACTCCTTGAATATTAATGTTGTTTTGACTTAGACATTTTATTTTCAATATTCATACTTTTCTTATCATTTAAAAAAAAAATTATGTTCCAATTAAATAAAACTAAAACTCAACTTTATATTCCAAAGTGTAAAATTTTTCCATAATCACCACTTCTAATAATAGAAAAGAATTTTTTTTTTATTTCTTCCCATTTAAGTAACTTTTTAAAGAATCAAAGCTATACTTAGTTATACATAAAAATATGCATCCTATAATTGAAACATGTATCCGTATAATAGATCAATCCATTAGGCATCTTGAAAACTTTTTTTGCATTTTTTAGAATTATCTAAATCTTGAATATTTTCTTTGCATAATTGAGAGAAGGATGGAGAAGTAATTGAGATTTTTTAAAAACAAATGTGTAAAAGATGTACTGTTTTATTTAAATTTGAAAAGTTACTGTTAATAATAATTATGAAACTTCATGGTAAAGAAATCATAGCTATTTATACATGCATAATAATAATAATAATAATAATTACTATTAATTAATTAATTAATTAATTAAGCATCTATTTCTGGCCTCATTGCAACAGTCCAAAACAAAAGATGAACAAACTAACAGCAGTAGGAGCAACAATAACAACAGTAGCAGCAGGAGGAGATTAATTGAATATCTGGGAAATTAATCATTTCTCATTTCTGCTAAATAAATAATAATAATAATAATAATAATAATAATAATAATAATATAGATTATAAAATAAATCAAAATTTTTTATTTTAAAAAATTAAGATATTTACCAATATGATTATATTAATAATAATCATAATTATATAATTTTTTTTAAAAAAAATCATGAACTGTAGGCCCCAAGAAATCATGAGGCTCATGATAAAATAAAATTAATATGATTTTATATTATCCTAAATGAGTCATATAACAAAATTTTTATATTTTAAAAATAGTTAAGATCCTTAATAATATTGTTGTTTAGATAAAATAATAAGATATAAAATTTTTTAAATATATTAAAAAAATAAATTATGGGGTTCTAAGAGATAGGACCCTAGGCATTTACCTTGATAGTCTATGTTTAGGGTCGGAGACGGCTAGTACCATAAGATTGTTGAGATTGGTAATTTCTTCATTTAGGCAATTATATCCGAAGAATTCAAACGAGTATCAAGACACATAAAGAGGAGTTTAAAGAACCTAAAACGACACATTTTTCATCAAACATATCCTGAACAACCCTTATGTTTCAAGTCCAGTTTAGTCCCACATCATTTAATTGAGAGAAAATTCATGTACATATATGTTGGAGGGTTCAATCCTACTCTATTAGAGCAGTTTTTTAGAGTTTGTTCGCTATACTTGGCATCACAGTTTTTTAGACTTATTACCATTGCTTTTGTCTAATTTTCCCTTAATATTTTTTATTTTTATTTTTGTGAACTTTTTTATGATATATTTATATAATGTCATGACTTGCAACAATGATAATAATGATAACACGTGATGTTAAAATAAAATTTATGTTATATGCTCTTATTATCTATGAGGGAATTTTCAAATAAAAATAAACTTAAAAATAGAATTGATATTCAACTTTATTGAATTTTTCATACCAATACTATGTATAGTAGGACCAATGTCTTTGAATAAAAACCCTTTGGCACTTACTATTTGATTTTTTTTTTGTGTAAATAATTATTTAATTTTTGCTTAATATTTTAAAATTGTTCAAGGTAAGTCTGATCTCAGAATGGGAACTGTTTTTAACCTCCTATAGAGACCATTGGTCTGTTTTTTTTATCCTTCTTGTATTTTGAATGCTAGTGAAATTTATTCCTTCTATATTCCCTCCCTACTGTAATTAGTAATTTTATTAATCAATGTTGTTTATATTTTTTTTTTTTTAAAGAAAAATCAAGAAAGAGAACAAAATTATGTAGAGATAGATAGATATACACACACTATTCAGTCATGGGACCCACTGAATAGAAGTTTCAGGGAAAAAGAGTTGTGTGGTTCTCTAATAATTAAAGGAAAGAAGACTTGTTTTTATCATGTGGTCCTCTCCACATGTCTCAATTTCACTTTAAGACAACACCTTCTTGCATTTATTTATTTATTATTATCGCCACTTTATAAAAAAATTTTGTGTTTCTAATAAATAATTTCTTATTATAGTAAACCGTTTTCGGATCAATTGACACTATGGTTGGTTCTCATGAGAACGCTTTGCAAATAACGAGAGTTCGAATCCATACAAGTAACAAGAGTTTGAATCTACGAGTTGATGGTGCACGTCTGAGAGCTGTTAACATAAACTGTGGGATCGCTTATATATGCACATGATCTCACAGACAGCAGCCGAGGCATGCGCACACCCCTATTTTAGTTTAGTGGACTCATTAGAAGTTTAACTCCTCTTCAAAAAAAAAAAAAAAAATTCTTATTATAAATGAAATTCAGTGTTAAAGTGGGGTCTTCATGATGTAGATCACATTCATAAGTTTATATATTAATTGTTTTTGGAGTTAAAAAATCATACTTTATATATAATTACTTTATCACATCAAGTTACAGTGATGATGTAGTTGAGGCTTAAATTCTAATCCAATAGTTTTTGTTACCAGACACATTCATTTCCTTTTAAAAAAATGTATAATAATAATTATAAATAAATAAACCTGAATTCATGCAAACAAAGACAAGAAAAGAATACAGCAATGCTTGCAGTGAAATTTTAATACTGATAATAACTCATGGCATGCTTCCTTTTATCACAACAGATAGTAAGAATGAGCTCCCTAAGCAATCATATATAATCATCAATTTAAGTTTGACGTGCAAGCTCGGCATCGATCCGAATCAATGTCGTGACAAATAATAGTTCATCGAATCATCGCTAGAGTCTTCATTTTTCTAATCATTCTTCATGCCAAAATTTTTTCTTTTTTTCCTTTCTGCCATGCTTATAATTTCAGAAAAAAAAAAAGAAAAAAAAGATAATAACAATAAAGAGTGATACTTTAATGTTTTCCAATTGTTTAATGTTTCATGATGATGATCATGAGACCCACAAAATGAAGACTCTTGATATAGTGATATACAAGCAATGGTGTTCACCAATGTGGCATGATGTTCTTTGTCCACCCTTTCCATGGCTTCAAGCAATTGGAAGCTTTTTCCCTGAATTTTTCTGCAATTTCTCATCCAATCTCTTGTTTACATCATGTTTTCTGCTTAATAAATTTGTTTTTCTTTTGCTTAATTATGTCTTAAGCCATTTAATCCTCTCACAATGACACACACACACATATATATATATATATAGACACATGCACACACATACACATATATAGAGACACAAACACTGCATTGAATCTTTGGTAGTTGGATTATTTTGCAATGGTGTCAGAGAAGAACCAATCGAAACATGTGTGCGTGATCGGTGCAGGACCATCGGGATTGGTATCGGCGAGGGAGCTGAAGAAGGAATGCCACACAGTCACAGTTTTGGAGCAAAACAATGAAGTTGGAGGGCAATGGCTGTATGATCCAAATGTAGAGTCTAAGGACCCAATGAGGATTCATAGTAGTATTTATGCTTCTCTTAGATTAACTTCACCAAGAGAGATCATGGGCTTCACTGATTTCCCTTTTATTGCCAAGAAAGGCCGTGATATGCGAAGATTTCCCGGCAACAATGAACTATTTTTGTATCTGAAGGATTTCTGCCAATGGTTTGGATTGAGAGAAATGATAAGGTTTAATACAAGAGTTGAGTATGTTGGCATGGAGAACATGAAATGGATTGTGAGGTCTAAAGAGAAGAAGAGTGAAAAGATCATTGAAGAAATCTTCGATGCTGTTGTTGTTGCCACCGGTCATTACTCTAAGCCAAGAATGCCGATAATTAAAGGTGCATAAATTTTGTTTGATTTTTTGTTGATTTAAATTGAATTGAATGTTTATCTGAGTTGTTTTTTTCTGAAGGTATGAATGAATGGAGAAGGAGGCAGATTCATAGTCATGTGTATCGAGTTCCCGATCCATTTCGCAATGAGGTTTGCTGCTCGGATTTCCATTCTCATTGTTTGATTCATTGTTTTTCTTTCTTATTTATTTATTTATTTCCTCAACTGAAATGCAGGTTGTTGTGGTTGTGGGAAATTCACTGAGTGGTCAGGACATATCAGTGGAGCTTGTAGCAATTGCAAAAGAAGTTCATATCAGTGCGAAATCGCTTCAAGTCTCTGAAGGATTATCGAAAGTTATATCGAAACATCAAAATCTTCATTTGCATTTGCAGATAGACACTTTGTTTGAAGATGGCCGGGTTTTGTTCGTTGATGGCTCATTGGTGATCGCTGATTCGATCATTTACTGCACAGGGTGAGTCTTCTAAAATCTTAAAAATCAAATTTCATGAACATTAGAAAAAAAAAATCATATTGATGAAATTGTTTATTGGTCTTGCTTTGAAGCTATTCATACTCATTCCCATTCCTTGACACAAAAGGGATCGTCGTCGATGATGACAGAGTAGGACCATTATATGAGCACACATTTCCTCCATCACTTGCTCCGAGTTTGTCGTTTGTTGGCATTCCAAGAAAGGTGAGCTAAAGATCTCAATTAAGTACACACAAAATTAGCAAATAGATTTTGTGTAACTTCTCTAAAGAGATTTATGATGATCAATTAGCTCATCGGATTCCCATTCTTCGAATCGCAAGCAAAATGGATCGCACAATTACTATCCGGTAAAAGAACTCTTCCTTCATGGGATGAGATGATGAACTCAATCCAAGAATTTTACAATTCAAGAGACATTGCAGGAATTCCAAAACACAACACACATGACATTGCAAACTTTGAGGTGATCTTTTGTTTACATTTTTATTCCTGCAGAAATGCTGCAGAAACTCAAAATCAGTCCTGACAAATTTAGCTAACTTAATTATGATCTCAGTACTGTGATAAATACGGAGATTTCTGTGATTTCCCACACCTTGAAGAATGGAGGAAACAACTCTGCCTTGCAGCACTGAAGAACTCCGAGAAAAACTTAGAGACATACCGAGATCTCTGGGACGACGACGACGTCCTCCAAGAAGCTCTGCAAAGCTCTCATTTCACTCAGATAGACCCTGAATCCATTCTTCTCTGAAGCCATGCATCAATTTCCCATTGATTGTCTCAATTAAATTATTTTGTTTTATCATATTGCAAGAGATCATTTAAGCACATATTATGTGCTGCTATTCCTGTCATCAAAGAAACACACATTTTATTTCCAACAGGTACTACTAGGAAAACATATTCATGACACAAGCATGAAATGCAGCAAACCAACACACATAAACATAAATACTGAAATGTGAAGATTAGAGAGAGGACTAAAAAAAAATCTGTTTTTTTTTTTTTATGGTTAACTATCTTTGCCTTCGGTCTTATTTATATATCTGCTTTAACTGATTCACGTTTATTAAAAAAATGGGCTAAAATAAGCTGTTCTCTTAAATTTATATAAAAAAAAAAACGTTAACTTTCCCAAATTACTCTCATTTAGAAATCATTTATCACTTTGTAATTTAATTATTATCTCTTATTCTCTCTCAACATAATATTTTAGTTTATCAAAAAATATGAAAAATGTTGTAATATATTATAGATAAAGAATTAAAGCTCAAAAAATTTATTCAATGCTTCATTGAATTTCTAAATTGATATATTATAGATAAAGAATTAAATACTTCATTAGTGTACTTAAACATTCCCCTAGTATGTTTAAACACTCCACTCCATCAGGATAAGTGTGCTTGAACACTACAACATCATTGTACTTAAACACTCCATTGGGCTCAATGTACTCAGGGCCGGTATAAGTGCATATTATGAGACCTCTGGCAAAAATATAAAATAAATAAATAAATAAATAAATAAATATCATTAAATAAATCAAGGTTTTTTATTTAAAAAAAATAATTAAGATTTTACTAATATATTTATATTAATTATAATCATTATGTAAGTTGGTTAGAAAATTCATGAGTTATGGGCTCCAAAAAATCATGGGGTAGTATATATTGATGATAACATAATTCTATATTATTCTCTATCAGTAATAAATAAATAAATTTTATATTTAAAAAATAATTAATATTCTTAAAACTATTATTATTCAGATAAAATAATAAGATATAAAAATGGTAAATATAATTTAAAATAAAAAACCACAAATAATGAGGATCTAAGATATCAAGGCCCTACGCATTTGTCTTGGTGGTCGTCTATGCCTAGAACCGAACCTAATACTCCATCAATAATTAATATTCTTAAAAATTTTGGTGATTGACCGATATAGCCCTCACGTCCGGGTTAATAATTTTTGCATCTTCATCACCAATCTTGCCCTGAATAGGGACAGGCTTGAGAACATTACCGAAGATCAAAGGCGTATTATGACCGGAGAATTCCATTATGAAAATGAAGGGTTTGAAGTGAACTTGGATAAGATGGTGGTGGTGATGGTGGTGAGGATGAGAGCATTTATAAAGTTGGATGGTGATATTTTGGGATTGTAATTAACTTGGTTTAAAGCTATGGTTGAGATTAATGCATATCATATATATATATATATATATATACTGTGTTTGTGTGGCAGTAACACCATCGCCTTTTAGATGTTATATAGAGGCATGGGATCTTTGTTTTACGCAATAATGCAATGTTGCTATCAATAGAGGGTTTTGGAGAAAGAAAAATCAAGATAAATCCTCCTCTTGTTTAAATAAAGTTGTTTAATTTAATGGAAAGAAAAAAAAAATCCTAATCCAATAAAAACATTTGGAAACTTCATTTTTCTTAGTCCCGATTTAGGATGCTGAAGAAAGTGAACTTTTAAAAAAAAAAATTATATTTTGCAAAAAATTATAAATTTTTTTAATTGATTATATAACCTCACATCATAATAATAAAGGCATTATTTTATTTTTTTTTTTAAGATTATGTGTGTGTGTATATATATAAATTTTGAGAGAAAAATAAAATATAAACGGCTATATCACCAGTACGAAATCAGGGGGGCTGAAACCCTGGCGCCAAGGATCTCTACAAAATTTTCAATGTTTGTATTGGCTATATTTATGTTAATGTTTAATAAAGATTTATTTGTGTTTTTTTTTTAACTATATAGCATGGATGATTTAAATTTTTAATAAAAATTAATAGAAAATTTAAAAAAAGTTGCTAAATTTATAAAGAATTTAGTAATTTGAAAATAAAAACTTATTAGAAAATGTTATTAAAGGTATAAAGAATTTTATTAATTAAAAATGTTGCCAATTTTCCAAAATTAAAAAAAAAGTATAAAAATATAAAATATGTTATACATTTATATATAATTTTAATAATTTGAAAAAGTTCTAGTTAATGACTTGGAACCGTAAATATAAGTTAGTTGTTATAATATAATAATATGTATATTAGAGTGGATGAACAATAATTTACATTATCTAGATGAACCAATGACTTTTAGTCACATATTTGGCAATGGTAGCAATTTAAATTATAATTATGTTTTTTCAAGAAAGTATATTCAAATTGTGGTGTTATTATTATATTATTTTTATTTAGAAATAATTATTTTATTGGGAGAAAAAAAATAATTATACTTTGACTTCAACCAGGGTGGCTTAAGGGACCTTAAGACCTTAAGCCAAACTTTAAAAAATGGCTCTTAATTATTTAACAATAATAATTTTAAAAATTTATTGAATAAGATATTTGTTAATTTAGTTAATAAAAGATACATAATTGATTAAGTATTAAACTAAAATTTTATAATATCATCTTATTATTACAAATAATTACTATATTACAATGATAAAGTTTTAAAATATCAATTTATAATAAAAATAATTACATTAATAAGGTTTTTAAAAAAAATTATGGTTTAAATGTACTATATAGCCTCCAATAGGTATTAAATTAAATCTTAACATAGTATAATAAACATTTAGTATAGTTATAATGATAAGATTTAAAAAACAATCTTCATGATAAAAATAGTATAAGGGCATAGGTGCTTTACTTTCCTTATCCTTGAGCCACCCCTAAGTTCATCCCTTATCAATTAGTCCTGGTTTTTTCTTTGAGCCGTCCCTAAAGTTCAGCCCTCCTGTCAATTAGTCCTGATTTTATCTTTAAGTTGTCCTAATTAAGTCCACCCCCCCCCCCCCCCACCCAAATCAATTAGTTCTAGTTCCATCACTATACATCACAATATTCTTACAGTAAAGCACCAAAAGTAACCTAAGTTCAGGCCCTTGTTAATTCTTGATTTTATCTTTAAGTCATTCTAATTAAGTTCATCCCCCAGTCAATTAATCCCGATTCCATCACTATCTACCACAGTAGTGGTTGAAAAAACACGTCCGTTGAAGTTACGCGACAATATGAACGGGAACGGCTTTGTTTTATATACTTTGATAAGAATTATGGTAACCATTTGCCACCACTCATCATGTGGCTATCCATATAATGATTTATCTCATTGTATTTTAAATATTATTTTATTTTATAAATTTCTTTTAATTGATTGCACTTTCCCTTTCAATTTTTAATACATTATTGAATATATCATATCAATAAATTTAAGATGTAATAAATCTAATACATTACATTAACTATTTTTTTAAATAAAAATATGTATAAAGTTTATTAAAAAATAGAAGTTTCTTGCATATTTTTATTATTGTTAGATTATATATCTAGTATCTATGATATTCCTTAAAACAAATTTCATAAATAAAAGGTGGACAATCATGCTAACCCAATCAAACTATTAAAATTTTTTACAACCAGAATAAAATTATAAAAACAAATAATCTTTGAAAAAATAGAAAAATCAAAAGCTGGCAAGTAATCTTTATATTTTTCTTGGGATGTTGAGTGAAAAGCTCCTAATTTATTAAAAAATATTTAAATAAAAAAAAGGGTTTTGGCTCTCCAACTACACCATCGGCCGGCCGCAATAACAAGAGCCAATATAAATTTTGGTGCACCTAAAAATTTTAATATTGTTTCAACAAGAGTAGAACCACATTTTCCAAATAAATAAATAAATGAATATTTAAAAAATAAAAGAGAAAAAATTGAAAAGGATAAATAGCAATTGCAAAAAAAGAAAAAGAAAAAGAAAACAAGTAATTGTGCCAAAAAAATCCAACATTACCACCAACACAATAATGATAATAGCATCATCATCTTGTATGTGGAAAATCGGAACTTCAACTATTTATTTAAAATATAGTTCAGACTTTAAGATGTGTATGAGTATGATAGTTTGTCCATATTATTAAATATTTAAGGGTAAATTACAAGATTAGTCACTAAACTATCCACCGGTTCCTATTTTGGTCACCAAAGAAAAAAAAAATTCTATTTTGGTCACTAATCTTTTAAATTGCTTTCAATTTGGTCACTGTCGCCAACGCCGTTAACGGCGATCTGACGTGGCTTAGCCATGTCAGCGAACTTAGCCACATCAGCATCTATCTTGCTTATTTAAAAGGGTAAATTACAAGATTAGTCACTAAACTATCTACCAGTTCCTATTTTGGTTACTAAACAAATAAAATTTTATTTTGGTCGCTATAATTTATTTATTCTCCAATGGGGGTCCCCAGAAAAGTCTCTGCTAATTGAATTTGATCTCTCTCCAATTGACACAACTACAATTAATTTAGTGCTAATCAACACTGCAGCTCTATAATCCAGTACCCAACCTTGCAAATTGACACCATCTATGTCTAAAAACAACAGAAACCAATGACTACAAATTGCACAACTCTCACACAATTAATACTTAATCCTTGTTTATTTTGCTTCGCAGATTCAATGAACAACTTACACCTCCCTGAGAACACACACACACAAATACTTAAAAATTAATTTTTTCGTCAAAAAAAAACAAGGAAAAAAAACACAATACATGCAGAATGTCATTATGTACAATAAGCAACACAGAATGTCATTATATTTTAATAATACACAGAATTCTGCAGATGATACAGAATAACCAACACAGATCTCATCTGCAGATGATACAGAATAACCAAAATAGGAACCGGTGGATAGTTTAGTGACTAATCTTGTAATTTACCCAAGATTTTATTCCTGACAAGTAGTACATAAAACATACTCATGACGCATGAGATCATGAAACATATATAGCAAACATACACCCAAACATAGCTCATGCATGAAACATAGGAAACACACATAAACAGAAGTACCAACATACAAAGTTCAGACCTCAAACACTCCACCTCCAGCCAAGTAGTATGGTAAGGAGAACCAGTGCAACTGATGAAGTGCTTGAACACTCAATGTGTGTGCCTAAACACTCCATCGTTGTGCTTAAACACATCATCATCGGTGTGCTTAAACACTCCATCAGCACCGTTGTGTTTAAAAACTCCATCGTTGTGCTTAAACACCCCATCGGTGTGCTTAAACACTCCATCAACACCGGTGTGCTTAAAAACTCCATCGTTGTGCTTAAAGACTCCATCAGTGTGCTTAAACACATCAGCATCAGTGTGCTTAAACACTCCATCAGCACCAGTGTGCTTAAACACTCCATCGTTGTGCTTAAACACCCCATCGGTGTGCTTAAACACTCCTTCAGCACCATTGTGTTTAAAAACCCCATCGTTGTGCTTAAACACTCCATCGGTGTGCTTAAACACATCAGCATCAGTGTGCTTAAACACTCCATCAGTATCAGTGGCAGTAGTAATGGTTGGTCTTGATAATTGACCAATATAGTATCGACATGCCGGCTTGATATTTTTTGCGTCTTCATAACCAGTCTTGGCATGAACATGCCCGAAAACATTGCCGGTGCCACTGCTGAGAATTCCGAACGCCGGAGATTTAGCATGACCAGAGAAATCCATTATGACAATCAAAGGTTTGAAGTGAGCTCTGATAAGATGGTGCTGCTGGTGCTGGTGGTGATGAGGATGAGAGTATTTATAGAGTTGGATGGTGATATTTCTTGATTGTAATTAACTTGGTTTCAAATTGTGGTTGAGATTCATGCAGATCATGTATTGTGTTTGTGTGGCGGTAACACCTTCACCTCTTGGAAATTACGTAGGGGTGTGGGACTTTTGTTTTATACAATAATGCAATGTTGCCAAAAAAAAAAAGATTTTTAAGTATATGACACTAATTTATCATTTATTCAATTTCAAAATATTTTTTAAAAAATAAATAAATATTTAAAGAAAAGTAAAATATCAACTATATGTATTATATCACAGTTTTTTATACAATAATGCTATAATGCAATGTTGTTGAAAAATAGATAAGATTTTAGGTATATGACACTAATTTGTCATTTATTACATTTTAAGATATTAATTAAAAAATATATAAATATTAAGAGAAAAATAAAATATCAACTAGTATATAAAGCATGTGTTTGAATGAACACTTCTGTTTAGAGACGGAGCTGCATGGATTTTTGTGGGGCTAGATGACCCCACAAAAATTTTTAAAGCTTTTTAATATATATAATATATTTATATATAAGTAACAAAAAAAAGTTAGGTTTTGCATGTCCCTATTATTTCCCCATCTCTGAGCTACATAAGTTTTTGTGGATGACCCCACAAAATTTTTTTAAATTTTAATATATATATATATATATAAACATGTTTGTAGATAGTATAGATGATGATAATATTGTATTGATTGACTCCACATGATAAATTTTTGTGACTCCGTCCTGCTTCCGTTGAAGTTACAATCACAATATGAAAGGGATGATTTTGTTTTATACATTTTGATAAGAATTATAGAAATTAATTATCACCACTCGTTGCCTGGCTTTTCAAATATAATTTATCTCATTGTTTTTAAATGCTATTTTATTTATAAATTTCTTCTAATTGGTTTCAATGGCCCCTTTCATTTATACAAAATCTAAATTTTATTTGAATAGATCATTAAATTTAGGATGCAATAAATCTAATAAATTAATTAGTTTTTTATGAAAAATAAAAATACGTGAAAATTTTATTAAAAATAGAAGGTTCTTTCATATTTTTTTATTATTATTAAGATTGTATATCTAATATCCACGATGCTCCTTAACAATTTGAATAAATAAAAGGTTAAAAAAAATCATGCTAACCCAATTAACCCATTAAATTTTTGACAACTAGAATAAAATTATAAAAATAAATAATCTTTGAAAAATCAAAAAATCAAAAGTTGGCAAGCATTTAACTCCTTAATATATTATTTTTAAAAAAAAAAAGTTTTGCCTCACCAACTACACCATTGGCCGCGGCCCACAACATGAGGTAATTTATGAGTCTACAAATGTGGCGTTTGGTTGAATGTAATTCTAAATGCAGTGGATTTTTAATTACAGTGTAACTGAAAATACTTAGATTTTAAAATTCAGTAAAATCAAATCTAGTGTTTGGTTAGATGTATATAAAAATATTATATTATAATAATTTAATATTATTTTAATAATTTTAAGTGCATATTAATTAATTTAACTATTAAATTTAAATTTATTATAAATTTATTAAAATTTTAGTATTTTTTAACATTTTGAATTTAATTATTAACATCACAAAAAGTGTATTTATAAGATTTTCATCTAATTTTAACAAGCTATTTAATATTTTTAATTATTAAATTTATTATTAAATTTATAAGTTTTTTACTATTCATAAATGTTTAATAATATTTGTTTTCCCTTAGTTGGTCACAGATAGGTCACATGTGAGAGAGCAAAAAGATAGGGATTTCGTTTTACGGTCAATTTGGACGTAAAACCAAATCCTTTATTGGATGTATTTCGAGTTAAATGGGTTTTTAAAATCCTGTAAAACAAACACTGGATTTTCAAAAACTCAACAACTCAAGTTACATGTAAATCAAAATTTTCTCTAAACAAACACTACCAATGAGACATATGCAAATTTATTGCCTTTTGGTGCAATAATAATGATAATGCAAAACCTTAAAAATATTTGTAATTGTACTTAGATAAAGAATCTTGTCACATGGGTAAATGTTTTTTACAAAAACCTAAAGTTTGGTTTTTTTTTTTCACGTTTTAGTGTCCAAATTTTAATTTGAAAGAAAATAGTTACTTATTTTCAAACACTTGGAACAGTCGTTTGTTTCACCGGGTTTGAGAGTAAAGTGGCTGAAATCCCGACTTTGAACTGAGTTCCTGTCGTTTGTTTGGTCAAAGTGGGTTGCCGAAGTCGTGATGTAACACTTGGAACAGTCGCCACTTCGGTGTTTTGACTTCGGCGGAAATTCGGCCGAAGTCCGACTTCTGCCAAATTCGATGACGTGGCCAAAGTTGAAAAATTTCATTAAGACCCCCAAAATTTTTTTATTTACATAGTTTTTACCTTTTTTTTTTTAAAATAAATTTACCCAAAAACAATTATGTTTTGAACTATAGATAAAGAGAAAATCAAGAAAAATAAAATTTGTTAATAATTTAAAACCTATATTAGATCATGTTAAAATTAAAATTAAATAAACACTAATTATAGTATAATTTAAACTTAATCGTGTAATTAAAAATTTTAGTAAACATATTTGAACGAAATTTAGGCCACATTAAAAATAAAATTAAATAAACATACATCACCTTATAGTTTAAACTTAATAACGTAGTTAAAAATTTTAATAAGCAAAATTGAACGAAATTTATGTCACATTAAAAATAAAATTAAATAAACATGCATTATCGTATAGTTTAAACTTAATAACGTAGTTAAAAATTTTAATAAACAAAATTGAACGAAATTTAGATCACATTAAAAATAAAATTAAATAAACACACGTTATCATATATCACGAAATTTAAAATTTTAATCAACAATAAACAAAATTTAGATCACGTAATTACAAATTTTAATCACAAAAATTACAAGGGTGGTAAGGATACTCCGAAGTGGTAACCATACACCCACTTCACCTCTTACTAAAACATCATGAACGGTCGAAGTAGTAACTTCCAGATTTAACTTCAACCAAGTAAACACTAGAAGTGGTCACTGATATGACACTTCCAGCAGCAACCAAACATAAAGAAGTCTGCACTTCCAAATAAACTACATACTTCCACTGAAGTGGCACTTCCAGAAACCGATCACTATAGAAAATTACTTCCGAACCAAACAGCTCTTTAATGTCTGGAAAAATGTAAACAGTGATTAATAACAGCCCACACAAAACACACATAAAACACAAATGCTGAAAAACAAAGAAGATCAGTGTTTAAACAATCCTTCAGCCATCTTTTAAGTATTCAGCAGCTCCACTTTCAGGTTCATCTTCAACAGCAGCAGCTGGTTCCATTCAGTGGTATTAGATTTATGATGATCAGCTAATTGGATTCATATTGTTTGGAATCACAAGCAAAATGGATAGCACAATTACTATCTGGTAAAAGAACTCAATCCAAGAATTTTATAATTCAAGAGACATTGCAGGAATGCCAAAATACAACACACATGACATTGCAAACTTTGAGGTGATCTGTTATTTACATTTTTATTTCTGCAGAAATACTGCAGAAACTCAAAATTAGTCCTGACAAATTTTGTTAATTTAATTATGATCTCAGTACTGTGATAAATATGGAGATTTCTGTGATTTCCCACACCTTGAAGAATGGAAGAAACAACTCTAAGGTTTTTGGGTCAATTGGCATTTGGGTCGCTCGTGAGGATGTCTGACAAATGGTGAGAGTTCAAATCCATGATGTGAAGGTGCACGTCTGAATACTATGAGCGCGAACTGTGGGTGGTCCCAAATCCCACGTCGAGGCATGCGCACGCCCCTATCTTTGTTTAGCGAGCCCATTAAAAGTTTCGCTCCTCTCGACAAAAAAAAAAAAACAAAAAAGTTCTGCAAATCTCTCATTTCACTCAGATAGACCCTGAATCCATTCTCCTCTGAAGCTTTTCAGCAAGTTCTCGTTGATTGTTTCAATTGAATTATTTAAAAAGAAATCAAGCAAGAAATCCACATTTTGTTTCATCCTCTATATTGCAAGATATGCAAGCACAAGTATGTTTTGCTATTCCTCTCATCAAAGGAATACACATTTTATTTCTGACAAGTACTATAGAAAACATCTTCATGACTCAAGCATTCAAACACACATTAACAGAAATACTGAAATATAAAGATCAGTGCTTAAAAATATAAACTTATCCAGCAACATTTTCAAATTGATATTCATTAATAATAATAATAATAATAATAATAAGAGTTGGTTCAGTAGTAGCACATTAAGCCATGCATGTGCAAATATAACTTAATTCAGACTGTGAAACTGTTAATGGCTCATTAAATCAGTAACATTTGTAGTAGCAGCAGCATCAGCAGTAGAAGATATCTTGGATTCATCACCAAGAAGTAGCACCACTCAAAAGTTCAGAGGCTGAAGACCATTTTTTTTTTTTTTTTGAGTGAAATTACTAGATATTTTTAGATGGTTTCCATATGTTAGGATATAGGATTGCGTATATTTATGACATAATTTTTTTTTTGTGGTTTGGTAATATCTATAACAAGAATATTTGTGTATAAATAGGTCAACACTATTGTATTATAATACAGTAATCTATGAAAAAAAAATTTTCACTATTACTCGTTTAATATAGTGTCATTCATCTTATCGAACAAATAAAAAATCTTAACAATAATAAATATTACATAAAAAATTATAATCACACGATAAATCTAATGTGGCAAATAGGCATAAACACACAAAAACAAAAATACTAAGATCTTAAAATACTAACAAAATTACAAAAGATCAATAAATATTTTTTTTAAACCCCTCATCAGTAATCCTCAAAGTAAAATAAATACATACATATATATTGACAAAAGACAAATGCTTGTCATTTAAAAAAAATATGAGACATGCAAAAATATGAAACAAGCTCAGTTAACAAACACATATACCATCATTTTACGTGAATTCTACTGTTTGGTTTCAAATA
The DNA here is from genome assembly GCA_902712375.1 of Dioscorea dumetorum. Classification (NCBI taxonomy): domain Eukaryota; kingdom Viridiplantae; phylum Streptophyta; class Magnoliopsida; order Dioscoreales; family Dioscoreaceae; genus Dioscorea; species Dioscorea dumetorum. The sequence goes on from CACTHL010000339.1 coordinate 98,701, forward strand.
ATTTCCAAAATACATTTTTTATACAAAATACCCGATTCCAATAAACAAAAAAAAAACGTTAGCAATGGATAAATTCAAAAGAAAAGTTAAAGGGAAGAAAATTCTCACTCCACTCAAGCCTTGACTCCTTCCACTCTGAAGCCATGCATCAAGTTCCCAATGACATCCTCAATTAAATTATAAAAATTTAAGCAATAAATCCCCAATCTGTTCATCAACATTGCAAGATACACAAATTAACACACACACTATATATATATACTGTTATTCCCCTTATCAAACAAACAATGTATTAGTGACAAATATGGTAAGCATAAATTTCCAAAATGTACCTTATGTACTATTGCTTTTATTTGCAATTTAACAAAAAAAACTTGAATCTCAATTTGCGGCTCTACAAAGAAACAAACATAGATTTTTCTTTCTCCCTGGAATGCTACTTCTAATTGTACTGGGAGAAGAGACAGAGTCATATATATATAAAACCATAGTAAGTGGGCCCTTCCATCACATGCTTGCAAGAATACAAGGGCTCTGTGCTTATAATATATATGTAGCCTAATTAATGTTTTTATACAAATACAATAAGCAAGCACCATAAATATACAAATAAATTTAATAAATATTTATGAGTTTTAAGATTCAATTTTAAGTTTTATCCGGAATGAACATCGCTTATAAGACAGTTCACAATAATAACTTGTAGCTCTTGACTCCTCACAAATACAAACAGTAATCAATAACAGCCCAAACAAAACTTAATTTATGTAAAATAGAAATTCTAACAGTCACAACACAAAACATATATAGTGATACACCAAACGTAACAAACACACATAAAATACAAATACTGAAATACAAAGAAGATCAGTGTTTAAACAATCCTTCAGCCATCTTCAAGTATTCACCAGCTCCACTTTTAGGTTCATCTTCAGTAGCAGCAGCAGTTGGTTCAGCAGTAGCAGGAGGAGGAGGAGGAGAAGTAGTAGAAGTAGCAGAAGGTTTGCCATATGAATGGAGGTAGTTTTCAGCCTTGTCAACATACTGACCAATGCTTGTGTTCTCAAGCTTGGCATGATCGGATACGACCCCGAGAACATCTCCGGCAGCATCGGCCACCTTCGTCTTGTCGATCTTATCGGTCTCGTGCCGATACGCCGCAGAAGCAGCATCACTTAGGACCTTGGCACTGCCCAGAAGTTCAGAGGATGAAGACTTGTTGCTGCTGCTGTTGTCATCCTCTTTAGTGTCAGGATTGACAGCCTTCAATATGGAAGAGAAACTCATTGTGAAGAAGAGAGGTTTGAATTGAGAGTTGGAGAAGATGGTGATGGTGATGATGAGGGTGGGGGTGGGGATTTATAGAGTTATATCATGGTGATATTTCACTGATAATTTGATTGAAGTTTTGTGGATGAGATTCATGCAAGTGTGTACGTGAGATATGTTTGTGTGGTTGTGTGGTTGTTAGTGATGGAATTGTTACTATCAAGGGCAGGCAAGGCTTGAGATATTGGAAGGCATGGTGGGGCGGGGCCCTTGTTCTATCCACATTGCCGACAGTAATCAAAGCAGCTTACTTTGCTTTAATTAGACATTGATTTAAAGTTTTAATGACTTTGACTAGGAACACTTCCTCATTGATTACCTCACCATGTGAAATGAAGAAGGGGCTGTCTTACAGAGCCTTTTACTTGCCAACTCCTTGGAAAGTAGGCAAGGTACTTATGATCTCTTGGTTTTCAAATTTTTTTTTTTCTGTTACTTTATTTATACAAGATTTTAATTTTAATGCATGCTATTAGATTTTTTTTATTTCCAAATAATAATACACATAATACATATATATATATGATTAATTTTAATGAAAAATCACAAGGCCTTCTCTTTATTATCATGACACCGTCGGCAACCAGAACAAGTGACCATGAGCTAATTAATATAAGCAATTTTTTGGTAGCCCTAAGAGAATTTCATCACACTACTTCAAGCAGAGCAGAAATACAATGAACACAAAGAATAAAAAAAAAGAGACAAATTGAAACAAAGGATAAATTTTAACAACTAATTGCATCAAAATCTTGGGCATTAAAATGGGACGTTAAGCTTGAAAAAGAGTTACAAATGGAATTCAAGAAGTCTAGTAGTCCCTAAAGCTGGAAAAGAGAAGCCTAAATCATACATTGATGGTATCATGGTGTAATTACCAGAAACTAAAACAAAGGAGAAGAAAAGAAAATGCCTCTTGTGACACCCACAATTTTAACCTTTTTTACTTGCTAGTCGCTCCTAACTAAATGGGTAGACGATCAGCCATTTGTTAGTGTACATCTGAAGCATTATGCTAGACCTAAAGGATGTCGGCATTACTGTACATGAACAGCAGGTGAAAGGAACTCCCCAGATCAGTTGCAGATTAGATGAGCTATGGGCACAAGAGGAATTGTCGATAAAAGCTTTGCAGCGCCGACCGCCACCGTTCATAACATGATTAATTTGGGTAATTCTTTGGAAAGCTCCAGCTTTCAGATGACTAATGTCCTTGACTTTGTGCAGGAGTATTCATCGAGTCCTGCTAAGTTGACAACTTTAGCAACAAACTAAATAAACATAGACCACTACTGCATGTTAAATTTTCTGAGATCAACGCAGACTGTTTGATAAATTTTTATAGGTTCGAAAGAAAGCTAATTTTGATTGCAAGCCAAAACAAACTATAGTTGTTATACGGAATCAAGTCATTCTTAGCAAGCGATACATAGACACATAATATGAACTGATGTTACCTTGGTATTAGGGGAGAAGAGGGTCGATCTGGCGAAGAACGGGAGGAACCTCCAAAATATGCATTTTGTCTCTGGTCATAAGCTCCCCTGGCAGAAACACCCTCATTGGGTTGTACTTGTACTTCATTCATGCTTGACAAACTAACTGGACCTATTGAACCAAATTCAAGCGGCTCGCCAGGAGACGCATATCCAACTCCTTGATTATATGGGTACAGCATCACAACAGAAGGAAGTGCAGGTCCTGTAGGACTAGCTCCATTTGCATTTAAAGCTGGAAGTGGGTACACACCATATGCCGTGCTTGTTGAGCTATTTGAGGGGTTACTTGACCGAAAAGAACTGGTATGGGAATTGTAGGATGAAACTGGTTCATGCCTATATGAATTCCATGTTCTGTCCGATCGGTTGTCAGTAGCAGATAATCGATCAGACTGAAGGTTTGGTTTCTCAGCTTGAGGTCGACCATAAGTACGGCCACCAGAGCGTGATTTCGAGTTAATCCAGCTTCTCTCCCTGTCAGATCGGTCACTCTGATCAAAATTTTGATTTCCCCTATGGTTTCTTGTGTTTGAAGATTGGCGGTCCCTGAAAGGTTTCTAAAATGGAAAATGCACACAAAAATCATTTCCAAAATCTCTCAAAGGATGCAAAATAAAAAGGTAACAGAAATTAAATTTCCATGTACAATGGAGTTTCTCAGCTTATTGTGACTTTATCCAGGAATGATTTTCAATGAATCAAACCAAACAGGATAATGTCAGAATACTAAGGAAAGGATCATTGGAAGGCTTAAAAAAAAAAATGTTTTTCAATGTATAATAAACATTCCATCATCTAGATAGGCAGCCTCCTCTTCTGACATCAACTAAATTCATGTGTCAATTTAAACAAACAGCAGGGGAGCACACCATCACTTAAGGTTTTAGGGTTCAAGCAACCTAAAAGTTGAGAATCATTCATCTATTATATCCAAAGCATTGACTTCAAGATCTTCTAAGTCTAAAAATCAAAGAAATTGCACAAGATTCGAGACACCTCAAGTTCAAATGAAACAATATTAGAACCTAGAACATGAAAAGGTAAGTTAATGGATTAAATACACATTACAGGTCAGGAAAACTTACAGGATTTGGCAAGTAAGTTCCAGTACCACGTCGATATCTGGGGATTTCCTCAGCAAATCGCTGAGCACCAGAATTCCTACGAGGCCCAGGCTGAAGAGCGGTGACAGGAACCAATCTCGGGCCATAATTTGCAATCTGCGTAATAATATTTCCATTGGTTGAGAATGGTCTACCAGGGCCATCCCATGGGAAATGCCCCTGCAGGTATACTGGTGGGGCATTAGAAGAATAAATCAATGGCCCTTGTTGGCGTGTGCTCTGGCAAAATCGTCCATATTGCAGACTCTGCCAATGACTAGCAAAGTCACTATTTAAAATGTCAGCCTTATGCTCCTCTGCAGGAATAGGAGTGGTTCTTAACGCGGCCGAACCTAAATGCGTTTCAAACTGACTGAGACTCTCTCCTGAATCAAAATTCTGATCACATGAATTGGCATGGCCATGCTCCAACAACTCACCATTATCCACTTGGGCGGTCGGTCCATTGGAATTCCCTGCTTCAGAAGGGAAATTATAGACTGGCAGCATCGTCAGGAAGGGAACAGGAGGGCCAGTTGGATAGAATGCAAAAGGAACCACCCCAGTATTATTAACCATCTTCTGCTGTGAACCACTGACAACCAGTGGTGAGATTGGAATCACGGAGTCCGCACCAGCAATCTCTGCAGATTCATATCCAGGTGACTGATGGGTTCTAGCACGTGGTGAAGCTTCATCATCAGCCTGCGCAGAAAACAAATCCAAAGAATCCTCATGCTGCCACCCACTCTTTGTTTTACCGGGAACAGAGGTTGCATCCGAAGAAGGTTTCCTTCCCCGTCTATCCTTCACTGGCTTAGAGACCTTAATGGATGATCCATCCCACGAATTTTCGGAAGCTGACTTATTCCTTGAAGAGCCAGGCTGATGGCCAGAAATGGATCTCAAGTTCCCAGTCCTCTCATTGGCATTATTTTCGCTAGTCTTGCTTGTTTGATGATGGAAAGCAGTAAAATCATCAGTTGCCAATTCTTTCTCCTCCCTGGCAAACTTAGGATGTCCTCGCATGAAGGGAGCACCCAAATTATTTACCCGTAATGACGCAACAGATTCAAGGAATCCCAGAGTTGGCTGTTTTTTATCATCAGGAACGATCCTATGAAAACCTCCAGTATCAAGTTCGAACCCTCTATTGGATCCAGCCATATGTTCATGCCAGAAATGATCATTATCCTCATGACTTACTTCTGGCACACTACTACTTTCATTGCCAGATTCAATTTCTTCTGAATTTGAACTAAGAGTGGAAGTAGGGTAAGCATGGGAGAATTGTGGAGAAATAAGGGCATGAGAAAAATCAAATTTGGGTGCCCATGATGGGTCTATTAATGGAAAGTTAGTGGGATAAATGCTTGTCACATTTCTTTGAGCACAACCAAGTGAAGCCAGAGAAGGTGGCAATGGTATAGGAAGATGAGGCATACTAAAATGCAAGGGCAAACGAATTGGGCCAGAAAAATTATGACCACTGGAAGATGCTCCCAAATTGATCAAATCCTGCTGTTCCTGGTCTAATTCCTGCTGTAACTCAATTGCTTCAGCAACAGAACTGAGGTCTCCACCCACAGTTGTGAAGCCAACATCCTGATAATCACTTGAAACACTGTCCAAGTCAGAAGACCGAAGGCTTTTATGGGGGGAAATCTGTCTCAAAGATGATGGATCATCAGAAGGTATTCCACTATGACATCCAGAAGCTTCATAGCTTGATTCCTTTCTACCAAAACCATACTCAGACTTTGTTTGAGCAATCTGATCTTTTCCTGTACCTGGAACTTTGTTTTTATTTCCCCCAAATGAAACTTCTGCAGATGAATCAATTAGTTCTGGACTTGAACGTGTCCTTGCAAACTGAAACCTTGCCTGGCCTCCCAGATCATTTGGAGGATAAGCAGGCCTGGAATGTTTCTGATTCTTTTCAGCTTGAGAGGACCCTCTTGAACTAGTGCTGTTCTCAACCTTATCTGAAGGCCTGGTGTTGCTTGGGTTGGAGATATTTTGCTGGATTGGAGAGTAAGAAGCTGAGGGCGAATTTGTTTTAACAACATTAGCTGACTGCTGCCTGATATTTTTAAAAATTTGCGAAGTCCTAGCTTGAACGCCAAGGCCGCCCTCGGCCTGATACTCATGACCAGCAACAGGACCCAATCGTTCACTATTTTTCTTAATGCTTGATGTGCTTCTGGAATTGTTAGATTCTTCTTGCGAACCACTTTTTGAAGATTGCAACTGGCAGAGACTTGGGCTAGGAGCATCAGGGCGATTACCACTACCATGCCTCTCCCATGTGTTCATGAAGAACTGATTCAATTCAGCAATGAGATTTTCTTTTGGACAATGAACTAATTTGGCTAGTCTTTTTGCTCCAAAAGAAAAGGCACTACGTATCCTAAAAAAGTTGCCTGAAATAAAAACAAAGGTACAGCATGATGTGAGCATGCTTGTATGTAATTCCTACATAACATCAAGAAGTATGTGGCCCAAAAGGTCATTTTCACAAAAGACATAATGGAGAAATAATACAAAATGCCAATAAATAAAAATTTTGTATGAAATCAATATTGGATAAGGGGCAAGCACTGAAGCCACTTGGCACAATTATTAGAGCCGTAACTATCATCTGAGCATTATATAAGAAAGTAAAAGCTGGTGCAACATTTTTATTATATGCATGCAGATAATAAAAGCTCCAAACTCAGTAATGGCCAGGTTTCCAGGTAATTTTAGTGCATACTTTGCCATAAAGGAGCACCGAAATGCACATGTAAGAAAGGTATCTCTGGTTGAACCAATAGGTCCATACAATAAACAAAATGCATTTGAGCAAGATTAAAACAAAATGCATAAAACAGTTTATGAGCCATAAAGCATGTTAGCAAGCTAATAATTTGATGCAAAGTACACATTCTGCAGTTGCCACATGCGAGAGTGGTAGTTAAAATATTTAAACCAGGACTTCACCAATGCCTTATAATTGAATCACCATGAGCTATGTTGGCATCTCACCTCCATAATAAAACAGTAGCTTATCGTGATTGTAATGGTATAAAAAATGAATGGAATGTGCAGGCAGTCAACCAACCACACACAATATATATACGGTATACATAGACAGGCAGAACCATTTAAAATTTGAAAAACAAAAAATGTCATCACGACAAAGAAAAATACAATTAAAGGAATTGATTAAACCAATATAGAATAGAGTCATAAGGGAAATCAATTGAAAAGTAATGCATTTACCTTAAATAACATGCAGCATTTTATTAACATTCTTTAGCAGAATCAGATGATGACTATTAGCATGTCATTAAACACAAACTAGACTAGAAGATGCATTTAACAGCCAGCCAGTATTACTTTCATATATTTTCTAAGAGGAAGTAAAGGTGATCATAAATAACATTAGTTAAAATGTTTGGTGAAGACAAAAACAAGACACTAAGTGCAAAAAAAAACTACAAAAGAAAATATAATTGAAATGAAAAAAACGAAGACATGCATAAAAATGCCTGAAAGAAATTACTTAGTGAAGACCCTCATAAAAATCAGTAGCTAATATCAACAATATTGGTGCATTGGTATGAATAATTTTCATTTTTTAAATAGGGCCCTTCCGAGGTTGACCTTGTTTGACTGTTAAAATGTACTGAAGAAAGAACTGGTCAATCATAAAACAGAATAATAAAACAAGCTTTAAGGCACTTGTACTCCATAGAGAAACAACAAATGATATGGAAGTTTAGATTTCGAGAAAAACCACAATAAATCAATCAAACTAGAAGGGAAAAACCCAAAGGATACAAATATTAGCACATGGAGAAAAAAAATTAAGTCGAAAGAATAGAGACAACAGCAACAATATCAAAAGGGGAAAGAAGATAACCAAAGTGGCACATTGAGTTCAAATTTAAATTTTATTGCACATACCTTTGCTCACGCTTCGACCAAGGTTATTATTGACGCGTAAAGGATCAATTACATTAAAATGTTTTGAAATAAAAGGCTGGCCCTGGCTTTCTTGACCTCCTGGGAAAACAGCATACGCCATGCTGCATGAATCAAGAAATCCTTTGCTAAGCAATAATTCCCCACCATCCTTCCGAGGTGGTTCCGCTGAATTGGAGAGGAAAACATGATATTAAGTTCTTAAGTTTTTCACACTGGCAAGTATTAACAATCCTAACTTACCAATCGTATCAGGCAGTGAATTAACTGGAACCGGACCCCAAAGACTCACACAGAACTTGTCCCAATCAAAGTTGCTGAAGAACTCAAGAAAACGATATAGAACCTGAAATTAAATGATAATAAACATGACAGTGTCAGAAAATATTAGGAAGTAAGAAAGGTATAAAACCAGCAGTGAAGTTACCTCAAGTGGTCCAGCAAATGAATTGTTAAACACATGAAATATATAAAGAACCAGAGTTTCTAGAGCATATGTGGATATAAGCCCATGATGAGCACCAAGTATACGGCTCTCATAGTAACACCAGGCTTTAATCAATATAATGCTCCGTTTGAAGAGATGGTTGTGATTTATCAAATGGTCGATCTGCCGAAGAAAGAAATATGTTAGTAAAAGACTTCAATCATATGAATGTGTTCAATATCAGGCTCTGTTACTTCAAAGAGAAATTCAAGAATTAGCTTACCTCTTCAAGGAAACAAAGTGTACACAATCCACCAACCTGATTAAAAGATATATCTACAACAATATTTTCTACAAGACACTTTACTATCTTTACCTGCAAATAGAAATAAGGGTGGAAGTCAGCAAATGGAATGTCATTGAAGGACCTTCCCAAGTAAAATCAACTGGTACAATGACCAAAAGAAGATTGGTAGATTCATTGTAGTCCTCAGCTGTTATCAGCCATGCCCAAACTAAATAATTGGTAAAAGAAATTTAGGAATACATACATATATATATATAAGCAGAATGTGAACAAATGAAAAAGCATTTGTTGTACTCAGGTACATCCTGCACCAGGAAGCATCAGAACTCAACAAACGGTAAGCCAACTTCAAGCCCAAAGACTAAGAAAACCCAAGATGTGTTCAATAAATCAAAATTATTACACCATAATTAAGTTTTTTTAAAGGAAATTGTTCTTCAATGGCTAACACCAGCTCATATACTAAACAAGGACCAAGTAATTGTCAAGATGGTTCAACCTCACCTACTGAAAAATGCATCCACATATCATCTAGGAGAGCGTGTACAAGGAACCAAGATTTAAACAAACACAACAAGTAAAGATGAAAAAACCCAGCCACTAGGTTTGCCCGGAATATTCACACCCTTAACTTACAAATAGAAAATCCAAAATCTAAAGAGTTAAAGGTGGTTATATCCTCTTTATTCAAAATCTTATATTCTTTCAAAGATATATTATGTGAAAAACAAACCATCAAGTGCCACTAGGAAGTTGCTTCAAGTAGCAAACATGGATTTTCAACCGTGATTCTACTCTAAGTAACACCATAGAAATGCCACATATCATGGAGAAAATGAATCTAAAAACATGACAAATAACAATACATGTCTGAAAAATATGGGCTCAGAAGTACATACTTCTGCTTGAATATACTGAACTTCTTTAACATGGAACTCGGCATTCACATTCTTCTCCTCATTCTGTAGCACATCACGTACTGTAATTGCCCATGTGTCTTTCAAATTCTCATTCTTGCTAAATGCTGTCAAATCTATGTCTCCATCAGGTAGATAGGTCTTGAGAGGCACAGAACCAAATGTGGAAACCTGATAACAAACGAAATACTCAAAAAGAAGTAAAAGCACTATAAAAGCAGCAATCCAAGCAAAATTCAAAAGCTACTCAAGCTAATAGAACAAGAGGAACAACATGATACTTTGCCACTTCTCTTTCGCTACCAATAATGAGATGGATCATAGCAGCCTAGTGAGCTTTTCAACTAAATTACTCATAAGCTTAGCACATTAATCATCACAAAAAACCATGAATTGAAACATTATCATATGAATGGGAAAAAAAACCACCAAAGAGCAAGAATTCACCTGACAAGGAAAGCAGTTCATGATAAGCCGTCGGACATAGTCAGCCACAGCATTCCGCCGTTCCTCAGAAGGCCGGTTGGGCTGAATGCAAGCAATCAGCTCCGCAGTTCTCTCTTCAGCGAGAGACCAGCGTTCCTCATCAAGCACTCGGGTAACACCAACCGCATCAGTGGACAAAAGTCCATTGGGCTGCAGGCCACCCGGCGGTGCCCAGCCTCCATGCTGGCCCATGCAAATGCTAGTGCTTCACAGCTAAACTCCGCCGTCTCCAACGCAAACACACACTGAATCCCCTTCACAACAATCCAACCCAATCCAATGACACAAAGATCACAAAACAACAATCTTTCATAATTCACGAACGATAATCAAGAACCTAAAATCCCAATCTTGAAAAGATCGCCTTCTCGGAACTCAAGATTCCAACCCTAACTCTGTCGAAACAAATCCAAAATAAAAAGCAAAGAGAACAAAGAAAAACAAGCTTTGATATCCAAAACCCTAGATACAAAACCAATCCGAGAGTATCCAGCGATCAAAACAACAATAACAGCATCACGAAACCATACAAACGAAGCGGAGTCCCCGACGCAAAGTGCTCGATAGAAGAAAACCCCCAAACGCAACGAGGGCTTGAAAAGAATACCGAGCCCTAGCAATGAGAGAACAAGAAAAAAAAAAAACCCTATAGAATAGAGATCAACCGGATCGAAACAGCAAAAAGATGACAACTTTCAGGCGAATTGAAGCGATTTAGAGAGAAAAACAACAGCGGATCGAGAGATTGGAAACGAGAGAAAGGAAAGAATGGAAGAGGAGAAAAAGGGGCGAAATTGAAAGACCCAAAAAAATATTAATTAATTAATTACTTAATAATAAAATGTTAATAAATTAATTTAAATAATTATAAAAAAAACAGTTTTAACGTCTTTTGAGCACACGTGTGTGAATTTTGCTTGCCCCGCTACTCCACAATCACTGCCATACAAAGCACAGCTACTCACGGCCATTTATTATTTCACATAAAAAAATAAATAATAAGTAATTTATAAAGTTAATATTTGTTTTAAAAATATAAAACTTTCATATTTAATTAATTTCAAGCAATTTAAATTACATTAAACTTTTAAAATAACTCCCAGGAGAAAGTTGTTATTTCACTTTTCTCTCTTATCTTTATATTATTTTATTTTATTTCACCGCAAAACTAAAAATAAAAAAAAAAGTAGTTATTTAGAAATTTTACCCACAATATATTTATACTATTTTTTGAACATTTTATTATGACTAATTCAATATTTTATATAATTCAAAATTTTCATTAAGATTTAGTAATGAGCTGCTAAACTATACAGTATATTTGGTCTTATTGGACTGTAAAGTCAAAAGTAAAATAATATTTTTAAAATTTTCTTACCAACCTATTTATATTATTCTTTTTTTATTGTCCGAATAAATGCCTTGTCAAATGTTCGAATTTTTAATGACCATTTTAATATATTTATGAAATCCAAATTTTGAGATGCCATCACCATCACTCTGTCTTATTATATATATATATATATATATATATATATATATATATATATAAGCTAATGCTTTCCCACTATGATCAAGTTTTGAAAATAACTTTTTTTAATATTTCATACAATTCAATTTTTCATTAAGCAATGGCAATTAGATGGTACCATGCATGTACATTATACTATGTTTAATCCATGAGTAAAGTCACAAGTAAAGCAGTCATTTTTTAAGTTATCATAAGTTATCATACAACCATTTAAACTGTTCGCTTTTAATTATGATTACATATTTTGATATGATGAATGATGATCGAGCTTTTAAAATAATTATTTTTAATATTCTATACAATTTAAATTATCATTATAAAGATTTTGGTGAGTGATGTTTGCATGTTGGTCACACTATTTCTTATTGGATGGTTAAGCCAAATGTAAAATAGTAATTATGAAATTGTTTAAGGATAGTACTGTAATTTAATATATATATATATATATATATATATATATATATATATATATATATGAAACTATTTATATTATGCTATTTTAATTCTCTGCGCAAGTGTTCTGTGTTTAGTAGCATCCACTTAATGCCAATGAGAATATTTGTATTAGAACGAGAATATTTATATTTTATATTTTATATTATTATTATTATTAAATATTTATTTTGATTTTTACATAAATTTTGTACTGATATTTTAATACGTTTTGAATAATAGAGTTCATTTATGTCGGGTTAAACCTTCTAATCATTATTAAATAATGAGAAAAACATAAATAAGTAAATTTTATAATTAATCATAAATTTACTAATATAAAAATTAATTGTCACTTATTGAAAATAATAGCGATTTTCAAAAATGTATTTACAAGTCGAAATAAAAACAAATTGGTAGTTATTACAAGCAACAAAAACTGAAGCCTTAGAAAATCATGCATCATAAATTTTGAACCACTCAAAAATTTTCATTTATAAAACATCCTATTAGGGATGTTTTTAAAAATTTATTTTAAAATGTATAATAATTCAAATGTTTTTAAAATTACTAATATTCCTCTTTTATTCCACTTACGGGGCATGTTTAGTTTACCGAAATGGTGACTTGAGTGGGAGCTAAAATGACACTTCCACTTATAGCGTTTGGTTGCAATGACTGGTAAAGAGAGGAGTGGAAGAATAATATAAATGAGGAGGATTGGAAAATGCATGCGAATGAAAATTATGTTTGGTTGAAAGGATTGAAGAAGTAGTTTATTGAGAATGAGAAAAGTGAAAAAGAATAAAATATAATAAAATGGCTATTATGTCTTTTATATAAATAAACATTATTATATATAATAATTTGGTGTCACAATTATATATTTGAAAATATTTAAAATTATTTAAGTATTAAAATAATTAAAGTTATAAAATAATTAACTTTAATAGTATTAAAATGACAGTTTTATTTAAGTATTAAAATAAATTAATAGTTATAAATATATACCAAATCTAAAAAACAATTATTATTTTTCATTATTTGAATTAAATATTGCACTTAAATTATTAAGTATTATTAAATTTATCTATTTAATTATTATTTGAATTAGATTATTATTTTTAATTATTAGTTATTGTTAGTTCACTTTAGTTATTACTTAATTATTATTTGAATTAGATTATTATTTTAATTATTAGTTATTATTATTTTCACTTTTATTTTTTATTATTAAAATTATGTATTTAATTATTATGTTAATTAATTATAATTTTAATTATTAAATAAGATGGGTAAATTTGATATTTCACCCCAATGAGTGAGTAAGGAGTGAGCAATCCTCCCAATTTTGGGAGGATTGCTCACTCTCATCCACTACTTTATCACTCCCATTACTCCACATCCAAATAATACGTTACTCAATGTAAGTAATGACTCTCCTTCCAATCCTTCAAACCAAACACTACCTTAATTCACAGAAGTAAGTAAAAAAAGTGAGAAAATGATCACTTTCAAAATCTTCCACTTTTAATTTTGTAAGTTTTTTTTCCGAAATAAAACTTCAACATATTATTCCACCAATTTTGTATATTTTTATAAATCTTCTTTTTATATAATTTATTTTATTTTTTATTTTTATTGTTTTATTTTTTTGTTATCTTTTTAATTTTTTTTTATTTTCTACAACAAAATTAAGATTTTAATTTAAAAATATATATATTATATCAAATATAATAAATAATTTATTTATAAACCATTTTTTCATTTTTTTCACTCATAATAACAAAAATAAAAAAATAATTCATAATCTAACACTTTTCTCAACCAAATACATGGAACTAAAGACTTCCAAATGAAAAATTCACTTCAATCGAAGTCACACTTTCAGACTTCCATCACTTCAGTGGATCACTTCCGAATGAAACACACCCATAGTCTCCTTCACTTCAAATTCAACATTGAATTGGAGCATTAACCTATATTAGATTTCATCTCCATCAAATAATAAAATGTAAAGTTTTCGGAGCTATAAAGGATGTTCGAAAATATTCAATAGGACCGCAAGATAAGCCATTTTCAAAATTTATAAGGGACCTATTGGTTCTATTTCTCTCAAATATAAATATTAGGTGATTGTATTTGTGTAAAAAAATAATTAAAAAAATGCTCAAACTTTACGCCATAATTTTTTTCTTTTAATCCCTAAGCTTTTCATATGTATAATAGTTTTTTCAAAATGTTTACAAGCCTCATCAATAACGTATATATATGAGGGAAGTTAATCCCTCAATACACTTATGCCCTCATCTTGTAGCAAATATTCAAACCCGGCTCATCAATATAATACAAACACTCGATACAGATGACCCGATACCAATGTACTAAAAAATCACTGACTTATATATATAATAATTTATTTTCATTATTATGTTAAAGTTTTATCTTTCTTAGTCATTACAAATTTAATAGTTTGGTTTTATCATTAGAAAAAAAAATGATATATTATTTTGAAATTAGTTTCTTTATCACATCGATATATATTATTACTTTTAAGTATAAAATTATAAAAAATGGTTTCTTAGCAAAGATTAGTTATTTAAAGCTTTCATACCAACATTCTAAAATTTTAAAAATTACATAAAACAAAAAAAAATTATGCAGTTAAAATATTATGGGAAACAAATCAACTAAAGAAAGAAAACAACATCCACAACATCCAATATTTAAATAGATAAACAAAAATTTTGTGTTAGATGTGTACATAAATTAGGGATTTTAATTTGGTGCATGAATAATAAAACACTTTATTTTTTTTACACTATAATGTTGCATGAAAATAAACCAAAAAAAAATTTTATTTGCAAAATTGGAAGATATTTTCAAGAACACACAAATCTCTGTGGATTTTAACTGATTTGAATTGATATATACAACATAAATTTCATTTATTTTTTTCTTTTACCAAATTAAAAATTCATCACAAGAAAATTGAAAATTTGAAATCATTAAAAAGTGTTTAACTTGTAACAAAACGCAAGCTAATAGGTATCCATAGATTCCAAAAAGAGTGTCATATCATCAACAAGATCTTGATTATATTATACAAAAATATCATTAAAGTAAATCTTATCAAATGAAAAGAAAACAAAAGTTATTAAAACTTTTTCTTTGTCCATTACTTAGTCTTGTCTCTTTTTATTATGACACTCTAAGATAAGGTTTTGTTTAATGTGCAGGATTAGTTTTTAAAGGAGTAGGTTTATAACTTTTCACTAAGAAGGGACAAATTAAAGTTTGTGTTTGATTAGTCAGGAGTGAACAATCCATTAAAATTAATAATAAGAAAAACCCACACACAAAATTCATTGTCAAAAATATTAAGAAATGATAATAGCTAAAAGAAAAATAACATAAAAACACACGCTTTTAAAATTGAAAAATAAATTTAAAAATGAAAATTAAATTTATTATACTGTAGTAACATTATCCTTTCACATCATTGTTCTTTGGTATCGTATGATTTACAATACCTCTGTGCAGATATGGTATCTCTTCCATCTAAAATTACTTAGCAATAGTGATTTATTTCTAAAAAATATGTAAACCACTGTAACTGATATATCTTTAATATATGTATGTCTTTTGACCCCTCTTATCGTTTTGGTCAGAAAAAAAAAAATACTAGTTGACTTAACCTAAATTCAATATGGGCGTTAATCTGACTCTATTGCTCTTTAGTGTGCTTTGATCATTTATATTCTCGGCCAAATCGACAAATTCCCTCATGTGAAATTGTGGATTTCTTAAAAGATTTTTTTAATTTAAAAAATTACATAAATCGCTCGGTGAACTTTTTAAACCGAAACAAATAAAAATTGGGTTACAAACTCTACTAATATCATCTAATAATATATCTTCAACTATAATCCAACGTTTTCCAAGGGAGATCATCTCATAGTTCCTTGTTAGAATAAAAAGCATTCATGTCAAACCCTACATATTTTATCTGTGTATGGCCTGCCTATTACTATCCTTGACAAATTAGCTCAGATGGCTCGGGGGTTCCTTTGGAATAGAAGTAGTGGTGGTAGTGGCCTTCACTCGATTGGTTGGGATACAGTTACACTTGATCGTGCTGAGGGGGGTCTGGGTGTTAAAAACTTGAAATTGTTCAATACGGCTCTCATGTCAAAGAACATTTTTGCTGTCCTTAATAATGATAACAAATTTTGGGTCCAAATTTTTAATCTTAAATATGGTCCTTTCAATATTTGGAAGTTTAATAGAAATATTAAATCCTCCTGGTTTTATAAAACCTTTTGCAAAGCTGTTGACATTCTTAAACCTAATCTTTGGATTCACAGAGGTAATTCTAATCATATTGATTTTTGGAATGATTCTCGGTGCTTTGATTTACCACTAGCTCTCAACCCTACTTTTTTTAATATGAATCTTCCTTTGGAAAGCTTTGAGATTGCAGATTTCAGGCTTGGCTCTCACCTTAATTTCAATACTATGAGTGAGTTCTTTCGCACTCAATCGGATTGGGTGAGGCTCTCCAAGTTTTATTTTGATGATGAATCTTCCAATGAATGGGTTTGGATGCCTTCTACGGTGACTGGTAAGATTGTTTTCAACTGTCTATAATTTCTTAAATCATGATGTTTTTTCCTCTGATCATTGGAATGGTTGGATTGAAATTTGGAGGTTACAAGTGTCTCCTAGAGTCAAAATCTTTTTATGGAAGCTTATGCATGGTAAAATCCCCACTTATGCTTATATGTACAACCTTGGTTTGGGTCAGCCTGATTTATGTGTTTTTTGTGGTCTCCAAACTGAGACTATTACTCATTTATTCTGGGATTGCAGAGAGGCTCAAAATTGTTGGAACTTAGTTGCTAATTATCTAGGTGTGCATGTCAATTCCTTTTGTAGCCTTCTGTCTGGAAATTGGCTCTTTGATAAATTTCACTGTCATAAGGGCTTATCCTTTGCAAGAGGGTTGATTGCTTCTACTTTGTGGGCTATTTGGCAAGATAGATGCAATAAAATCTTTCAAAATTTAAAACAGCCTGCAAGGAAAATTGTTTCAAATGGTCTGCAGCAACTGACCATCTTTGATTGGAATCTTCAGTTCAGAAACAGGGAGCTTCCTGCCCTCCATCTTGTTTCTTTTTCAGCTTTTACTGATGCTTCATGGACTGACGATGGAAGGGCAGGTTTTGGTTTCTTAGTGATTGCTAATTTTAAAAAATTTGTCTTTGCATGAGCTTTGGGTAAAGAAATGGAATCAAGTCTACATGCTGAAGCATTTGGCATGCAGTTGGTGCTGGAGCAATGTCAACGTAGAAACTTTATGCTGGATCATGTTTACACAGATTGTGCTCACTTGGTGACCTGCATTTATAATGCTAATAGCCAAATTATTTGGAGGCTGGAGGAGACTCTTCAAGACATTCAAAGACTCCTCATGAGATGGCCGAACTTGAAGCCGGAGGTGATTGACCGGGATGAAAATTTTTTAGCTGATAGACTGGCAGCTGAAGGGAGATGAAGTCCACAACTTTTCCTGTTTGTCAAAGGAATGGATCTTCCCAATTGGCTCATGGAAGCCATTGAATTTATGTGTTTAGAATTCTAAACTTTGCTTTGTGTTTTTATTCAGCTACTTTGTAGCTCTTTCCTTCTCAAAAAAAAAAAAACCCTACTAATACAAGCAAGAGATTGAAATCTCATCTCACAGTTTCTTTAATTTTATTTTAAAATTTGTTATTATTATCATTAACGTTAATTAATTAATTAATTACTAATAATAATAAGAATAAAGTCCGACATGCCACCTAAGCCACACACCTAACATGTCCAATTGCCACCCAATTGCTCTTGTCGGTGCATTCATCACATGCTCCCTTCCAACCTTTTTCCCAAATTAGGGCTTCAAATTGGCCCAATCTACCCATTAATTCTCACTATTTATTTGCTAAATCTTCAATTTTAACATTTAATTTCAGATATTTGTTCTTGAATGAGACAAAACTAGCCAACTGGGCACGCTAAATTATTTCTAATTTAGGCATTTAGATCTCAATTTTTTTATTTTTTGGCATATTTTCATTTTTCTTTGGAGTTTTATATCTCCAATTGCTTTCAATTGCCCTCAAATCTCCTCATTTTTGTTTTTATTTTAATTTTTTAAAACCAAAAAACAAAAAAAAAGAGAAAAAAAAAAATCATCTCTGGGCCCATCTCAACCGTCCATTCATTAACACCGGTTACACCACCTTAATTAAATAAGTTCTCGAGATCACCAACACCGCCATCCTCACATGCTCTCACACCCACCAAAGCATCCACCACCACTTAAAATGACAACAATACCCTCCACATTTAAAAAAAAAGGAAACAAAAACAAAAATCTCGGTTCCGAAAATCGAAGAACGCAATCAATCAATCACAGCCATTCAAATAACAAATCAACGGTACAAATCAAATTTAACTGTAAAGATAAAAACAAAAATTACCCAAAAAGAAAAAACTCAACAGCCACCATCATTTCACACAAAGACCAGGGGCAAATCTGGAAACAAGAAAAAAAAGCTCATCAGAATCACCGGAAAAGAAGAACCCCAGCGGCGGAGACGGCGGAGAAGAGAGCGGCAACAACAGAGGCGGAGGAGGATGAGGAAAAGAGAGAAAAGGGAGCAGCAGAGGGGTGGGAAGGAGGAGGGGAAGGAGGAGGGAGTTTCTGGGCATGAATGGCGAGCTTCATCCCCTGATAACAGTAACCATAACTGCAGATGAAGTAGTAGTTCTTGGTTTCATTGAGCTCAAAAGCATAGCTCCGTCCCTTGCTGTAGTTTCTAATCGGGTTCGACGCGTCGCACTTCTCGTACGCCGTTTCATCCACTTGAACAACGTCCGCCGTGCCTGACTGGTAGTAGAACACTGCGTACGTACAATCCCCATCCATGCAAACCCATGCATGCATTAGCGTTTATATATATATATATATATAAGACAAAGATAAGATATATATATATATATATATATATATATATACCGAGCCAGTCACCGACGTAGAAGGGTTTGTGTTTGTTGATCCAGATGGTGTAGTTGACGCCGGGATTCCAGCCTTTTTCGTCGCCGACGGTGAATTTGTTGGCGGAGATGGAGGAGAAGGAGAAGGAGAAGGAGAAGGAGAGGAGGAGGATGAGAGAGAGGAGAGGAGCCATGGATGGAGAATGGGAGGAGAGAGAGAGAGAGAGAGAGAGCACATGGGATGGCAGAAGGGGGATTTATGGAGAGAGGGGAGAGGTGGGGTAGGAGGAGCACATGCATTGATGCTTGTTTTCTATGCTTTTTGTTATGGGAGTTTAAGTTTTGTGTGGTAAAGTTTGGTCAAAAGTTACTGTTGTACTTTGGGGTAAGAGAGTTACTCAAGAAGATAGTGTTCCTTGATTTGCTGGTTTTTTTTTTTTCCAAAAGTAACAGAACTCTTACAGGTGTAAGCATACCTTGATTATGATATATGGAGTTTACGTGTGTTTGTGTATATATATATACATATGAGCATCAGGATCACTCATAATTTATGCTTGTAGTTTTCAGACATATATTCTTATCTCATGAATTTGAATTTTTGCTATTTGCAAGACATCCCATAAAAAACTCAAATGCCAATTCACACAAATCTCATTGACTTGATTGGTTGAGTTTGGAATAACTGATGGTTAATAGAGTTTAGTTAAAAAGAAAGTTGCAAGGCTTTGATCAAATGGTTTGTTAATGTTATTCTCTGAAAAAATACTAGAAATGCAGTGTTTGTATGAAGAGAGAAAGAGAGGGGTTGGACAAGCCATAGGGAATTCATAATCCACAACTATTCACACCACTGTAAAAAGAGTTAGTACAAAAAAATCTAAGTTTTGCATTCAAATCTCACTTAGCGCAACAGTGATGATGATAAGAGGTCTTTGATCATAACTGCAATTTATAATTCAAATTTTATATAATCAGGTGAGAATGTATAAATAAGACGATTAAATTTTCGGTCTATATCAACACTACTAACAATGCTCGTCACTCATCGCACATTTGTTATAAGATTCAGAATTAGTGGGATTTTGTTTGTCTGTACAATTTTATGTGATGTGGCTTTATAATAAGTAAGTACAAGAAATTCAAGCTTTAAATTTAAAATTCACCAAACGCAATAATAGCAATATATCTTCGATTGCAGATACAGTTTTGTAACTTAAATTTTATATAATCGGGTGACAATGTATAGATTAGACAATTAAATTCTAGGTCCATATCCATGCCATTAACAACCCTCATAACACATTTGTTATATATGATTTAGAATTAGTGGCCGGCATCTTCTTGTTTGTATAATTTTATGTGAAAGTGAGGGATTGATTAATAGTTAAGTACTAATAATAGAGTTAGAAAAGAAATGATTAGTATAGAGGAATGGTGCAGTTGCTGAAAGCTGGGAACTGGTTGGCTTTTGACAAAGTTGGGCACATGAGCAATCTCACCGTTGATTGAGGAAATAACAGTTCCCAATGTTACTTACCCTTTAAAAAAGTTTGTTTTATATATCACCTATTATTATTATTATTATTATTATTATTATTATTAATGTATTGCAAGACAAAACTCAAGCCCATATTTAGTTACAAAATAAAAAATATTGTATAATTTTATTACGTATAAAATATAAGAATACAGAAATTATGACATATTTTATTCTTACATAATGAGTGTTTAGTTAACAAAATAAAAAAATATTATATAAATATTTTACATATTTTACAATAAAAAAACCTACATATTTCAATATAAAAAAAATATTCCACTCGGCCTTATGGCATAATTCCCACATTATGACATAATTTTTTTATGCCATAACTTTCACATTATGGTATAATTTTGTAGTATAAATTAAATACCCAAACAACCATTATGACATAATTATGTGAAAATATTATATTATGCCATAATGTATGGATTATGGCATAATATTGGGTTATAAAAATAGGGTCTCACAATGTCAGTCCACACAAAATATTTTTTCTATTTCATTGTAAATGTTCACTCTAAATAGTTCATAAAAAAAATTTTATAATTAAAAATTAATTGTTGAGTTGACTTGATATTTGTGCATGCCTCTATTATGTTTTTATTGTATTGTTTTTTAAAAATTTGATTTCAAAATTATTTATTTAAGTTATTAAAATCTCTGTCAGTGAATTAACTTTTGTTAGTTCGTTGGTCCACAAATGAAGTAGGAAACATTGGCTTATTTTTTTAATTAAATTGCAATATTTTTAAGTTAATTATAAAGTTTATATATTCAAATTGATAGATTCCAATATCAAAATCTTAATTTTTTAAAGTGATTCAATTAAAAGTAAAATTCACGAACAAAATTTAAATGTTTTTGTACAATGAATGAATAATAAAGTAGTAGGTGCATTAAAAAAGAAGCACGGAAATGATTAATTAAAAGCCCAACTAAGATAAGCCGTAGATAATTAAAACAATTAATTAACATATTTTTATAGTTTTAAAAGAGAAGAGAGGGAGAGAATAAGGAATAGAATTTTTAGATGAACGGCCGAGATCACTTATCAGGCCCACTACGCCGACCACGTTTATTTGGATCCATATACATAGTACATGATGCGCACCTGACTTAGTCCGTAATTGATCCATTATAACAATGTTTTATTTATTTATTTTATTGATTAATTTATTATTTAACACCTTGGTTTCATTACGTTTGTGTAACTATTTATTATTATAATATTAAATGTAGAAAATTTTTACTCTGATATATATATACATATATTGTTTTTATATTAATGGTAAGATTGTATGGGATTAAGGCTCAAGTAAATTTATCAAGGATTAAAGACTAATTTAAATTTCATTTATATAAATATTTATTTCGTATGTAAAAAAAAAAGTGCATTTTGAAAATATGTGAATTGATTTATGAAATACTTTCTTATATATTAAAAAATGCTAAAAGTAACCATAATATATATATATATATATAACCTTAATATTTTTCTTTATCGACTAAACTTTTTAAAATAAATTCAAGATACAACCAATGATACAAATTTGAAAACTATATATAGACAAAACCTTATCCAGTGTTGTATTTTTTTTCACTCAATTATGTGTTTTATTTATTGAGAGGTAAATAGTTGACCAAATCATTTGCTCCGTTGAGCTTTTAAGAAGTCTCATTTATATAATAATAATAATAATAACAACAACAATAATGTTTGTAATTGTAATCACATGTTTTTAAAAATAACAATGAAGTCTTGCCATAAATATATTCTAATATATATCTTCTTGGGAATAAATCATCAATATACTCAAATTATGATTCATTAAGAATGTTGATTAAAAGTTATTAAATCATGATCGAGTAACTATTATTTATATAAATACCGTATAAAAAAATATTATATATATTTTTACTGTTCAGCATTGATTAACACTGTTTATTACTGTGTCTAAATAAATTGTAACCGTTTGATGTAAATCCAATTGTTAGTGTAAACGTCGCTAAATTGTAAATCTAAAGACGTCAATATATATATATATATATATGGGAAAATTATTTATAAATCCCCTGATAGTTTCCATTTTTTCCTCTTTGGGGGGGGAGGGGGGGGGGGGGGGGGTTAACTCGTCGCCGCAAAAGAGAATAACACCGTCGTCGAACACCGCACAAGGAGAAGAGAGTCGTAAGCTCAAGATGGAGAAGAAAAAACGGAAGAAGAAGCAAAAGAGCCGCTTGAACGGTTTCCCTCGGTGGGTTATCTCAACCGTTCGGCGGTTCCCGAATGCTTGAGGGTATTCTCGACATTTCCAAGCCATTTTTTTTTAAACTTGCGCAAGGGGCAAAAAAGACATTTCCACTCCACGTCAACTTCATCATAACGACCGTTTCACGGTTTTGGATTTGAATGGAAATAGATTGAAAAAGAAGGACTAAATAGGAAAGTGAAACATGTCAGGGACCATCCGGGAAACTGCAAACTTGTGGGGGATTTATAAGTAATTACGAGTATATATATATTTTATTAAAGGCCCAACTCCATGGGCCAGAGCCCATATTAACTTGTAGCTTGCAAAGCGACCCAAGCTGTCACATGACACTCACTTATTGAGAGATAATCAGGCTTATTAAAGAATGCCTTCACTTTCATGTAAACATTTTTAATAAAAATCACATTAATTTGGGCACATTATAATTAACGGAATATTTTACAACTAATATTTTTTCCCTTTGCACTAAAAGATAATCCTATGTCATAGAACACAATATAATTAATATATATATATATATATATATATATATATATATATATATATATATATATATATATTATATTGAAATTAAACATTAGTGATATTTTCACATGTTGCAATATAATTTTATATAAAATATTCAAGTAATAAATAAATTTAAGATTATATAAATGCAGAGAATTTGAATATTATTCTGACGTGAGGTTTTAAAATTTTTCATGCATTTTACATGTGCTTAAAAATAATAAGTGTGTGTGTCTCTATATATATGGATGTTTTGATGATTTAAGTTTTAATTTTGTTTTTTCAATAAGTAATGTTTCAAGAAAAATATGAAAATATTTCTAACTCTTTTTGCAATTTTACATGTAAAACTTTTATTATTTTCAACTAATTTTATTCTTTTGAAGATGAGATACTAAACCTAAGTGAGAGGAAAGGTAATAAATGAGTGTAATTTTCATAACAAGCGATTTTAGCCAAAGAATCCCCTAAATTAAGCTACTAAATTATTTCTTTAATCCTAGAGTTAATATTTTAAATGACATTAGTGAATCACAAAAATAATCTAACAAATAAGTGCTTAAAAAGAAGTATAATAAATAATAATCTTATTGGTGTTTTTTTTAATATAAACAAAAAATAGATTGTGAAGGTATTAATAATATTATTATAATTTTTAAACAAAAAGATATTTATCAATAACCAAATAATATTTTCTAAATGAAAAAGAAAAAAAAAGAAAAGAAGTGGAGATATTGTTACAATTACTATTTGATTAAAGAAAAAAGATAAATGTAAATTTTGAGATGATCCTTAAAAATTTTGAAAATTTATTCCATTTTTTATCCATTAGATCAAAAAAGTTATTTATATATTTTTTTAAATATAAACAAACTACAAGATCGAATTTTCAAACTTTGAGTTTGAAGGTACTTAAAATACTAACTCTTTTATTTTTAAGGGTGGTAAAAAGTTATTTCTCTCTAACGCCTCAACTAAAATGTTGGTCTTATAAAAATAAATTATTTTGAAAAAGTGAAACAATAATATAATCCGAATGGTAAGACATGAAAATATCATGTCTATTTTATAAAAAAGCGAAATAATAGTTTGTCCATTTTATAAAAAAAATAATAACATAAAAAATAAAACAAGGCATATGTATATATATTTGTAAACTTTTGGATTTACAACCCTATTTTATTTAGGGCATGGGGCATCCACTATGTTTATCTTAAGACTAGAATATTAACAAGTGGACATATAAGAATGAAGCTTAATAGTTACCAACTCATAAGTCATAACTAATAAGTCCAAACCCTAATTAATTCCCTTAAATAAAGCACATAAAGTTATCTTCAAAGAGAAGAGAAGATTATGTATATGTTAAGGATGTAATAGTGTTTTGATGGTCATTTAATGCAAAAGGAACTTATTCTATATTTTTTTTTATAAAAAATCAAAAGGGGATGCCTTAGATTATGACTTCCTTTTGTCTAGATTAGGGTTAAGTTTTTAAAGGGAGTGGTCCACTAAGATGTGCTAACATCTTATGGTTTTATGTTTTTTAATTCATGATATGAAGATTTAGGGTTTCCATGCATGATAAGATATCAACTCTATTTGTTTGTGCTTCTTTCTTTTTTCTTTGCTCTTGTTCTTGATAAGAATATCAAAATTAGGGTTTTGTGAATTTGGACAAGTCACTATTGTTTTGATTCATTGAACTTTTGCTTATTACATGTGTAAGTAGTATTTTTTTTTAGGGCAAGAGGAGTGTATTTTTTATTTGTGAGGGGTATTTTGGTGAAAAAAATATTCAAAATGCATAAATATTTATTTTTCAAGAAACATATGTCGGTTGACTTAGAAAAGCAAGTGGTCTAAATTTTCAATGATTTTTTTTTTTTTCAAAATTTCTAAGCAAACTTTCAACTTGAAAAATTTATATCTTGTTAAAAAAATCATGACAAAAATAACAAATATGTTATGACAGGAAGAATATTGTTTTGAATTTGTCAATGGGCATTTGGGTAAAAAAGCAGCGCATCAAATTTCTTATGGTCCTACTTAGAAAAAAAAAATCATTTTAAAGTTTTAATTTTTTTTTATTATAAAATCTCTAACCAAACACTCAACTTGGAAAAAATGTCTCAAAAAAAAAAAACAAAAACAAAAACAAAAACAAAGATTTTTGGCTTAAAATCTAGTCTAGCACATGCTTGGCTTGCTCCATGTTTTGGTCTATTTGTTGTAATTTTAAAAAAAAAAAAAAAATTAAATGTCTAAGATTCTGAAATCTGTTACAATTTAGTTTGGAACTGAGTGATTAATTAAATATTGAGATATTTACAAAGTTTGAAATGTATGACATTTAATATGATTTTAAAGAAGATGTTTGGTTGGAATTTCTTCTAAAATTGGTTAAATTGGCAATAAATATTTTTGTGAGGTGAATTGATGAGATGGGGCCATTCAGAAAGACATTCAATAATGTGAGATTCACAAAGACTCATACAGCCAATAAATATAGAAAAATAAATAAATAAATAAATAGAAAAAGTCCAAAAACATTATTTGATATTGAAATAATCCATGAAACATTATTGTCACATCTCAACCATATTCCCAAACTTGAATCATTTATGGAGAGGAATATTACTATGATTTCTTCCACCCTTTTAATTTTTTTTTTAATTAATTATTTATGTGAGAATTAAGGAATAAATAAATAAATGCATTTTTAGCATCAGACCCTTATAAAAATTAAATGTGAAATTTAAAATGCAATTACTCAAATACCCCTCTTACAAGTCAAATATGACCATAAAAAAACCACTTAAATGCCCTGTAGGGGTGGGCAGTTTTGGAACTTTCGACATAGATGAACACAAATCATGTCAACTATTATGTCAAAAGCTTAAATTGAAAAAATATAATTTTTTTTTTTAGTACGCAATGCAAGCCAAAAACAGAAACAATCCTGATATTAATTGAAAGGAAAAAAGAGAAAAATATAGGGGCAAAATGGTAAACGAGCCAACGCAATAAAGAAAGAATTGGAGGGGTATTATGGGAAAACGGAGAAGATCTAAAGGGGAGTCCCAAGATTCATGGGCGCGGATCGACCTCGGGATGTCCTCAAAGAACCCAAGAATTTCGGCCGTCGGGAACTGTACGGAATTTCCAACAATGCCCTCGTTATCTGTTCACTATTACCGAACCGCCCTTGCTTTGGATCTTGTTAACAATGTGAGAAGACAATTTTAACCCTCTCCCAAATATGAAATGATTACTTCCTCTCATTTGTCACCATGTTTTTTTGGTATTCATTTTTATAAATAAATAAATAAATTATTCTATTTGATGGAATCTCTGACATTAAATAGCCAGAATTATGATAAAGTTTTTTGATATAACTAAATTATGTAAAGCATCTTCCATCATTAATAAATACAACTATCTCCATTCTATCATTCGATATTATATGAGTTAGGAAACTTAAACTTATAAAATTACTAGTAATCCAATCCACTTTCGTATATTTAAATTCAAATCCATATTTATTTATTTATAACAAAAACTTCAAGTGTTTGAATTCTCCCCAATAGAATTGAAAGGTTGCAAGCCGGCATCCACCACTAGTGTTCAGTTACCATTAGCGTTTCTACTGAATCTATATTTTATCATAGATTTTCACATAAGCTGAATATAGATGGGTTATATTTATTTAAATTAATGAGGTAGAACTATAAGTAATTTTTAAATTATTTTTTTATAAATTTTAATTCCTTATTTAAAAAGACAAGTGTGCAGTTAGAGAAGAAGATGAGCATGAAGAAGATATGGGATCTTGAGCTCAAAGTTGGTTGCTTTACCAGCTCTAGTACCACAGTGAATCATAAATTTAGCCTTTCATTGTGGTCCATACATTCATTTCACTGTGTCTCTTGTTCCTCTGTGTGTGTGACCACATAATACCACTCTCCCCTTTAGATGAAAATTCATGTATATATTTTTGATGAAATAATCAAGCGAAAATCTTGAGAGATAGAATGAATAATAAAAAAAATTAATATTTTTTTAATTAATTTATTTTTTTGTTTTGGTGGGAAAATGGGAAAATTTCTCATGTGAAGCTCATGAAGGCAGGAGAACAACACACTGCAGAAAGAAATACCAACCTTAATAACTCCAAACAAGTACTTCATTATCAGATTTGGATGGTAATAGTTTGAATGCCCCCACCACCATTTTCTTGACAAATCTGAACTATGTGGAGGGAATGGCACTTTGTGGGTCAAGCTTCCAAGTCTTCCCTTGATTTGCTTTGGTAATAATGCACAACTTGAATGGCAATCTTTTCTTTCCTTCCTCTTTGATAATAATATTAATAATATTATTATTATTATCTTTTTTTTAATCTATTGAATGTTGGAAGTGGAGACCACAATGAAGTAGTGTTGTTGTTATTGTTGTTTTTCCTTGATAAAAATTGGATTTTTACATCAAAAGTTGGAGTTTTTTTTTTTTGGTTTGTGTTGTCAATAAGTGTGAGCTGAAAAGAAGAAAGGGGGGGGAGGAGAATCTCCAAATCCAGGGAAAAAAGTTGCAATTTTTTTCACTTGTCCCAAGGACACAAAAAAGGGAATTTTTAGAGAGGCAAAGGGAGGGACATGAATGGGAGAGAGGAATGAGAGAGAGAGAAGAGGAGGAAGAGGAGACCACAAGTTGACAAAGTTTCCTGTCACTGTTTGGGCTTTGTTCTTGGTGGGGAGATTTTCTCATCTGGGATCTGTCTTCTTTCCTCTCCTCTGCCTTCTCCCCCATTCTTCTCATCTCTCCCTTTCCTTCCTTTCCTCCTGCTTTCCTCCCCTTCTCCATCTCTACTGGCCCAGCAGATCAAGGAACTCCCAATCTAATGAAGATCTGAAACCATTTTTCATCCCAATGTCCTTTGTAGAACAACAGCAACTCCTTTTTTGTCTCTCCATTGGTCTCTTCTTCTCTTGTTTCTCTTGAGGAATCTTCTATCTGTCCATCACTGGCCTTGCCTCTTTCTGTGTGTGTTTTTTTCTTCTTGGTTTTGGTTGTGAATGCTCTTGGAGATGATTTGTAGAGGTGGGATG
The DNA here is from genome assembly GCA_902712375.1 of Dioscorea dumetorum. NCBI lineage: Eukaryota > Viridiplantae > Streptophyta > Magnoliopsida > Dioscoreales > Dioscoreaceae > Dioscorea > Dioscorea dumetorum. Next base: position 127,176 of record CACTHL010000339.1, read on the forward strand.
AAGATGGGGAGGAGGTGAACTTGTGATTTTTCTTTGTGTTCTTCCCTTGTGCCTTGATGGATTGATATTATTATTATTATTATTATTTTTTATGTGAAATTGTGATTTTGCATGTTCTTCTCTTGGATTCCTGCATCAAGTTGAGATTTTTAATGTTGGATTTTGGTTTAATTGTGTTTTGGTTGTGAATTATGAAAACTTTGTGGGTCTGTGATGGTTTTATCAGTGACTTCTAGCTATTTTTTATGCTAAGTTTCTTCTGTTTTTTTAGCTTTTCTTTTTTTGTGTGTGTCGTGGTTTTGATGGTTCTTATAGCTGATGGTGACTGAATTTGGGGGCTTTGTTTTTATTATTTTTTAGATTTCATTGTGTTGTTGATCTCTGCAATTGAAATGCTTGCAAGATTGTTTTGGATTGTTTTCAGAATTTTCTTTACATATTGTGAATTAAAGCAATGAATTATGATGCATGAGAGATCTTTTCTTGTAGTTCTTGTCCCCCTTTTCTGTTTATTCCATTGTTAATATCTGCAGTTTTGTTCTGAATGCTGCAATGTTTGGTGTTTAGGTGAAGTCACGGCAAACACAGTGGAGCTTTAATTGCCATCAGAAACCCCAAGACTTGATGGTTTGATAGACAATACTTCTTGTGGTTGTTCGATTACCAAGCTCGATCGAGTTTTGATTCGAAGTGTCGATTAAGAACATTGAATTGGATGCAATTTTGAGTAAAATTGATCATTCCTTTCCCTCTTCGATGGGAGAGGTTACTTTTGAGTAGGTAATTGTTATTAGCTTCTGAATAACTGAATTTGATTGCACTTTCTTAATCATAATGTCATCAAATGAAAGGATTTTGTCTTTGAGCTACTTTCAGTAACTTAGGAGTTAATTTTTGTGAATGGCAGATAAAATTAATGAGTTGTCTTATCTTCGTAGAAATGGGAACAAAAGTCCAGTGTAAAAGTTACATGCCAGGATATAATCCGATGAGGAGACATGATGATGATAGGAACGGTAATTGGTCCATGTTCTACGATGGTAGTAGAGCTCCAAACGGGCATCTCTATAATGCTTTCATGCTGAAGCCGATGAATGGATACTCAGAATACGATAAAGAAATGTTAAAGCGGACAATGCTCGAACATGAAGCTATATTCAGAAAACAGGTGAATTAGTTTGAAACTTCATTGGATTTTCATGTTACCTGTTTGGAGATTGTTTCATTGTATCAGTCGAGTTATTTTGTTCATGTAGGTCTATGAACTTCACCGTCTTTATAGAATACAGAAGACTTTGATGGATGAGCTCAAAAGGAAAGAGTCATATAGATATTCTGTACAGTTGGATACATCATGCAGCTCACAAGCAAACTCATTTTCCTCTCAAATTCAATTGGAAGACAGCAAAAGAATATTGCATACAGCCCATTTATCTGGGGGGAACAGTTGTTATAGTCGAGCTCCTGCCACGGCCATGGACAACCTTCGATTTCCCGTAAATTTTCTGAAGGAGAATCAAAATGGCGTCCAATCCGGTCATAGTTCAGTTGAAAATGGATATTCTCGAAAGGAAGATGTGCCTTTAGAGTCCAGCTCGAATAGATCGGCCAGGAAAATGTTTGACCTTCAGCTACCAGCTGATGTTTATATTGACGATGAAGAATCTGAGAGATTGGAGAAGGAAAGAGCTATGAAATCATCGGTGAAAGCTGTGGATTTTCTAAACAAAAGCCATTCCAAAGAGCCTGAGAACCAGATGCTGCTTACACTTGCCACCAATGCGCAGTCGGTTTGCAGAGAAGACAATCATAGATTGGACTCGCATTTGAGAAATGGATTCACTGCACGCAGCCTCACTGATTTGAATGAGCCAGTGAAAAGAAGTTCATCCGAGATATCAGCATGTTCACAGGCATCCTACCTTTTTGGTCCGGAAACTCATAATGTAGATTTTCTAGAGAGTAAGCTCCGACTCAGAGCTAACTCAAATTTGGCCAGCCTTCAAAAGGAATATGACGGGCATAAGGACGCAGGGGGGTCTTTGAATTTTACACGTGCAGACATGTTGGATACGAGGAAGGAATTGCCACTCTTCAGAAATGAATCCGGTAAGACTCTACGTTGTCAGACATCATCTGCATCATGGTTGAATTGCTTAAAACAATTTCTTGCTTCAGAATTTGATATCAGCATGTTTCATGTGCATTAGAAGGATGTTCATAATGTTCATTAGGTAACTGTTGTTGACTCTGGTTGGATGTTTATAGTCTCAGCAATTAATGGTTTCTTTCTTCAAGCTGATAACATGTTGTTTTAAGACTGACTTTATCCTTCATCTTCATCCTTCCATCGTCCTATTGCGACTTGATTTTGCAGGGCAAATTCACGATCATGTGACTGCTTTTGGTCCCAGTCTCTACAATGAGAAACCTGCAGCTTACTCTCAAAAGATAGAATTGAAACTAAATAGAACAGATGGGATAAAAGAATCAGATCTGAATAAAATGGATACTTGGTTCAGACAAAAACTACCTGATAATATTGAGCTCTCTGGCGCTAATTCTCATCTTGCTGGCTTGAAGAAATCAAGGATTCAAGATCCTTCATTACCCAACATAATGTCAGTGCTTCCATCAGATCTCACTGGCACTCTGTCAACGCTGGATTCATCTCGGAGAATGCCAACAAACGGTGTAGGCCGTACTCCATTTGCAATCCAAGCACTTCCACACTTCGACACATCTGCAACAATGAACTCGGAGAACTGGATTTCGAACACTCAGAATAATAAGTCCTCTTGCGGAACTGGTGCTCGCCAAAATTCTCCTCTGGATTTGAGTCATATATCCCGTTTTGACCATTCATCAGTCATCTCTGAGAAAACGAAGCACAATAGCAACAACAATTGCAATAGCACAGCATTTGGGTCCTTAGAAGGACACTCACCACTGAAAAGTTTTAAAGGTTTGCATTGCAGAGATGTGAAATCTGTGAAGGGTTTGAATTTGAATGAAGATTTTACTAGCAGGTTTCAAGATGATGTTGCTGCAGACGGATATAGCTCGACACTTGATATGAAAAGTAAGCATGAGGAATCATCAGCGGCACTCTCTTGGCTCAAAAGGAGACCATCTTTGGAGGGAACAACAGCAAAGAACAACTCTAAAATGGAGTTATGCTCCATGCAAAGTTATTCTCAGCTGCTGTCTAGCTTCACCGCATCCGCTTCAGAATTTGAGAAGAAGCCAGATAAAGAAAAAACCGCCTTTGCACCTTCGACTTTGGGGGTGGAGGAAAGCAGAACGCGAAGGAGTGAGGTTTCTGATAACCTCTCCAGTAAAAGAATTCTCGGGTTTCCCATTCTTGAGAATCTCCAGAAACCAACTGCGTGTGCTCATCAGTCGCAATCTTTTACTGATGATACAAAGCGCAACAAGAGAGAAGGGCTACATCACTTGGAACATCAATCTGCTGTTTGCGGTGAAAACGGTTCTGGAACTAACAATGTGAGCTCTAGAAATCACATAAATTTGAATTTCTCGGCATGTGTTGAAAGCCCAAAATCGTCAGAGCTTCCATCAGGTTGTTCTGTACCGCGCCCAAAACTCGCTCTTGAGATTGACTTGGAAGCACCACCCATTTGTCAACCAGAGGATGATATGATATTCCCCAGTGAATCTTTAGAAGCGAAGCAACACTCCTTACCTGGTTACTGTCCAAAGGAAACAGAGAACTTGCATGAAAGATGCCTTAGAGAAGCAGCGGAGAGTATTGTTGCCATTTCCTTGGATGCCTGCAGCAATGGCAATGAAGGCACTTGCCGGGAAAGCTCCCCTACCGTATCTGATGCCTTGTGCTTATTGGCCGAGGTAGTGTTAGCGAATTCGGAAGAAGAGTTGAAAGATCGAAGCAGTCGACATGCTAATGCTTTATATGGTAATAGCGACGGGTTGGATTTATTCGAACTGATGACGTTGAACCTTAAAGAAATGAAGGAGGATGAGTACTGGTGCCAGTCTCAGGAACCAGTGAATCAAAAGGAGGACGAAAATGGGGCTGCCTCGTTGCTTCTAACAAAGCCTCGAAGGGGCCAGGTGAGGAAGAGGAGACAGAAGAGAGATTTCCAGAAAGATATATTGCCAGGACTTGCAACACTTGCAAGGCATGAGGTAACTGAGGATCTTCAGGTCATTGGAGGACTGATGAGGGCTTCGGGCAGGTCTTGGCAGGTTGGTTTGACGAGGAGGAACAATGGTCGAAATGCGACACAAACTCAAGCAAAGGGAAGGCAGTGGCCTCGAAGACAACAGCCTGAGATTGTTGTCAGTCATCAGGCAGAGGTCGATCCAAAGGCCATTATAGGGTGGGGAAGAACAACAAGGCGATGCCGAAGGCCGAGATGCCCACTGGGTAATGTATCTGCACCCTTAACTTAAATCTCTTTCTCCGACATCATATCCAGATAGATGATAGAAGTGCAAATTTTAGCATTCAAATTGAGGATGCGGCTGTACATGTCCTGGTAATCCTGAGTTGAGGTTTCAAGCGTATTTTGCAGTCAAACAGCTTGTAAATTTTTCTATTTTTGAGCATGGCAGTTTGTACATCTGTCGAAATAATTGTTGGAATACTTTTTTCGGTTCAATTGTTGGGTTTGACTTGCGATGCGTCTCTGTGAAGGAAACGGGCAAATTTTATAGAGATTTAATTTTACAATTTTGGGTTTTCGAGGATTCTTCTGTGGATGGCTTCAGCGATGTCCGGCCTCTGATGAATGTAGCAGCCATTGAGCAATGTCCTCCAAATGCTTGCATTTGGTTCTATTTGCATTGATTCTATGTGGTCAAAGGCTCTATCGATGTAACCAGCTCTGCTTAGAAGATCCACAATGGAGGCAGAGTGTTGTAACTGAGGCGCTATTTGGAACTCTCTCATCAAATCATAGTACTGTAGTCCTTCCTTTATTAGCCCTGCATGACTGCAAGCTGATAGAATGCCCATGAAGGTGATTTCATTTGGCCTTGTCCCAGATTTTAGCATTTGAGAAAAGAGCAAGATGGCATCTTCAGTTTGCGCGTGCTCTCCGTATGCTGCAATTATTGAACTCCAGGACACCACACTCTTTTCCTGCAGGTTATCGAAAACTCTACGAGCCATTCGAAGGTCTCCGCATTTCGCATACATGTTAATGAGAGCGGTATCGAGGAATGTGTTGGGTGCTAACCCAGACATGATAATCTTGTGATGAATCAATTTTCCTTTTGTCAAATAACCTAGATGGGAACAAGCCTGAATTGCAGTTAAAAAGGTGACATGATCTGCCTTCAGACGTTGACGATGAATCTGATAATACAGTGCTATTGCTTCTTCTGATTTACCATTCTGAACATACCCGCTGATCATCGCATTCCATGTAACTATGTCCTCTGATTTAAGCTCTGCAAATATCTTGTAAGCTTTATCTGTTGATCCACATTTACTGTACATATCTATAAGAGAATTTCGCACAAAATCACTACTGTGGTGAAAACCGGTTTGGAATATATATCCATGAATTTGAGCACCTGTGCACAAATCACCAATATGTCCGCATGCAGGCAGAGCACTCGATAAGGTGAATGAATCAGGAAAGAGGCCTTCTGTCCTCATCATAACAAAGGCTTCTAATGATTTCCAAGAAGAACCATTTTGCGTATACGCTGCAATCAGTGAATTCCAAGTTAGAATTGTTTTCTCTTTTGCAGTTTCGAAAACATTTCGACAAAGTTTGAGCTTATTGAAGCTGGCATACATATTAAGCAATGCCGGGGTGACACAGTCCATATCTGAACCAATGCATCTCTTGATCATGAAGCAATGGATGGTCTGCCCTTCTCGCAGGCATCCCATACGAGTGCAGGAGTGTAGAACATTCATCACGGTTACCGCATTGAGCTTAACGCCAGCTCCTTGCATCTGAATAAAAGTTTCCAATGCTTCTCTGTAGCAGGACCTCTGATTGTAGCATGAAATCATACAAGTCCAAGCGACGACGTCTTTCACAGAAGTTCCGTTGAACAGTTTCTCTGCAGCAACGAATTCACCGCATTTGCTATACGTCAATATAAGGCAATTATCCATTTTCCACCTACCAGTATTGGTACCGATATCAGTCCTTCTCTTGATGAAACAACCATGAACTGATTTCAGCTGTTTAAGTGCTCCCGAGCAAGCACAAGCCTCGGCCACCGTCATGAGCATGACAATATCAATATCAGCCTTCTCAAGAGTCATCCTGGAGAAAATCTCCAGAATCATATCACTATCTCCACACTGCATATAACCTGACATCAAGGAACTCCAAGATACAACATCCCTCACAGGCATTTCATCAAACACAGAGCATGCATCATCTAAACAGCCAACATTTGCATACATCTGAAGCAGTGAGGTTGCAAGAACAACATCATGCTCAAACCCACTCTTGACAATCAAACAATGCACCTTCTTTCCCATGGCCAGATTGTGGAGACCAGAGCAAGCTTTGAGGACTGGTGAGAAGACAAAGCTACTAAGTTGAGGATGGTGATGCTGCATGGCATGAAACAAAGAGATGGATTCTTGGAAGAGATTGGAAGCTGCATAGCATTTGATCATGGTGGACCACATGAATGAATCAGCAAGCATTGGGAAGAATGCATCAAAGATAAGCCTTGAATCACCAATGCAACCCACATTGGCATAGGATTGAATGAGCATGGTGGCATGATGGAGGTCCTTGTGGAGACCAGTGAGAAGGAGATGGCCATGGATTTGGAGTAGACTTCTTGTGTGGCAACACTTTAAGAGTGTTGTATAGAGTCTCATCCATGCACAATTGTATAATGTGACTACTGATAATTCCTTTTATAATTTTTTATAATTGTTCATATAATTCTCACTGGAAAATTATATAATTGCACCCCCTATTATTGGATTATTATTTTTTAATAAAATAGATAAACCACAAATGTATTAAAAACCATATCGAGACATTGTGTCTAGAAATACATATCAGTTTGCTGAACAATGAATAATTATTAGGGCATTGTATGACCATAAGCTTTGCTTGGTACTCCGAAGTTATAGCAAAAAAAAAAGGAAAAAATTTCCATTTTTTTCAATAACATTGAAATGGATATTTTCCGCATATTTCATAATCTAAAACCTCAATTTTTTCAATAGTTTTAAAATTGATATTTTTTGTAATTTTCAAATACTATATAGCAAGAAAAAAATATAATTGAGATTTGTAGTAATTTTCAAAAGTGAAGGTAAAGAAAAACCTTCATTTTTAGAATAATTTTGAAATTGAGATGTTGAACAATTTTCAAAAGCTGCCTCCATTTTTTTCACTGATTTCTATTATTTGTCATTTGCAAAGGTTCATTGTGATAAAACCTCCATTTTTTGAATAATTTTAAAATTGAGATTTTTTTTTTAATTTTGAAAGTCCATAGCAAGGAAAACCCTTATTTTTAAACACTTTTGAAATTACTATTTTTTTTTTGGCAATTTTCAAAGGCAATATAGCAAAGAAAACCTCTATTTTTACAATAATATTAAAATTAAGATTTTTCATAATTTTCAAAAGCCCAATGAGAGTCCACCATTTTCTGAATAACTTTAAAATTGAGATTTTGGATAATTTTCAAAGCACATATAGCAAGAGAAAGCCTCCATTTTTCAATAATGTTGAAATAGAGATTTTGCGCAATTTTCAAAGGCCACAAAAGAAAACCCTCTATTTTTCGTTTCTTTTGGCAATTTTCAAAGACGTTAGTAAGGAACAACCTCCATTGTTTGAATAATTTTTGAAATTGTGATTTTTGATTACTTTCAAAAGCCATAGCAAAGAAAACCTACATTTTTAAATAATTTTATAATTGATATTTTGGATAATTTTCAAAGGCTATAGTAAAACATTTTTCCATTTTTCTAATAATTTTGATTTTTTGTAGTTTTTAAAGGCTATAGCAAGAAAAATCTCCATTTTCTAGAATAATTTTGAAATTGAGATTTTTTAGCAATTTTCAAATGATATAACGAGGAAAAACTTTCCTTTTTAGAAATAATTTTGGAATTGAAATTTCAAAAATTTTCAAAGACCATAACAAGAAAAGTTCTCTGTTTTTTTTAATAATTTTAAAATTGAGCTTTTTTGAAAATTTTTAAAAGCCATAGTAATGAAAAACCTCCATTACTTGAATAATTTTGAAATTAAGATTTTTTATAATTTCAAAAAGCCATAGCAACCAAAAACCTCTATTTCTTGAATAATTTAAAATTGAGATTTTAGATCATTTTCAATAGCTATATATTAAGGGAAAACATCTAGTTATTAATAGTATTAAAATTGAGATTTTCTGCAATTTCCAAAGGTCATAACAAGAAAGGCCTTCCATTGTTTAAATAATTTAAAATCCAGTTTTTTTGGTAATTTTTAAAAGGCATAGTAAGGAAAATCCTCCATTTTTTGAATAATTTTGAAATTGAGATTTTGAACAAATTTTAAAGGCTATAGCAAGGGAAACCTCTACTTTTTCAATAATGTGTATTTTCTGTAATTTTCAAAGACTACAGGAAAATCCTTTAGTTTTTGAATATTTTAAAATTGAGATTTTTGGCAATTTCAAAGGCCATAGCAAGTAAAAGTTCTATTTTTTGAATAATTTTGAAATTGAGATTTTTGGCTTTTTTTATCAAAGCCAATAAATAGCAAGGGAAAACCTCTTTTTTTGAAATAATTTTGATATTGAGATTTTTGGTTATTTGAAAGCCTATAGCAAAGGAAAACCTCATTTTTTACATTTTTCTGTAATTTTCAAAGACCATGGCAAGGGAAATCTCTATGTTTTGAATAATTTGAAATTGATTTTTTTTTACAGTTTTTAAAGGTTATAGCAAGGAAACCTCATTTTTGGATGATTTTCAGAGATTATGTTGCAAGCAAAAAGCCTCCATCTTTTCAAATAATATTGAAATTGAGAGTTTAACTCAATTTTCAAATGTCATACCAAGGAAACCCCCTCTATTTTTTGAAAAATTTAAAATTGAGTTTTATTCACAATTTTCAAATACTACAGTAACAAAAAAAAACCTTCATTTTGTGAATAATTTTGAAATTGAGATTTTTGGTAATTTTCAAATACCAAGGGATTCTCTATTTTTTGAATAATTTTGAAATTGATATTTTGAATAATTCAAAGGCTATAGGAATGCAGTACTCCTCCATTTCTTCATTAATTTTGAAATTCACATTGGCATAGGATTCAATGAGCATGGTGGCATGAAGGAGGCCTTTGTGGAGACTAGTGAGAAGGAGATGAGCTTGGATTTGGAGGAATACTGATAATTCCTTATATAATTTTTTATAATTTCTTATGAATTTCTTGCAGGAAAATTATATAACTCGACCACTTTTATTAGATTTTTTTTTAATAAAATAGATAAATTACAAATGTGTTAAAACATTAAATCGATACATAGTGTCCAGAGTTACATATTAGCTTACTCAAGAGTGAATAATAGTACCATAAATTTTTGTTGGTAAAACTTACGATTTCATTTATTTGAATTTTTACAACCTAATTTTTTATTATGATGAATTAATGATAGATTTTATAATTGTTTTTTTCTTCCCTCCATTTTTAAATAAAATTAAACTTAACCGATGACTTCTGTAATCTATTGATATTATAGTTATTTGCTTAATTTAACCAAAAAAATTAATTTTTAGTGAATAATATTTTTTTAAAAACTCTCAATAAAATTGTGGTTCGTTCAATTTTTTTTTTGAAAATTTGACCTTGTAAATAAGAAAACAAATTCATTGTTTGTTGTTAAAATAATAAAACATTTAAAAAATGAGGACTCAAATAACTCTTTTGCCTCGGGATATGTTCTCCAAACGAGAGGAAATTCGGATTGGTTTTGGCGGGAAAAGTGAAAAACTAGGGGTTTTGATTTTCTCAAACACGAAGTCCGGCGCTGGAATGCATGGGTGAAGGCCGGAATTGGGGCTAAAAACAAGGAGTGATTCGATGGCGGAGTCGCCCTTGGAGCTCGGAAATCCCATTGGAGATGCGATTTCGAGGGTTCGGTTCGCTCCCAGATCCAACTATTTGTTGATCTCCTCCTGGGATTCAGTGAGATTCAAGATTTTTTTCTTTTACTTTGTAAAATTTCACTCATTTCTCAGATTTTGGTTTCTAATCCATTGAAGAATTTGGTATTCAAGTTTCTAAGGCTTTACGACATGGAGGGATCGGTGCTCAGAGTTCAAGCTTTCGCGGAAGGAGCCCTTCTTGATTGTTGTTTCGAGGATGAATCTCTTGCCCTCTCTGCGGGCTCTGATGGCTGCATTCGTAGGTTGAAGATCGTATATTTCTCCGTTTTTGACACCTTTGCCTGAAATCATGTGTTAATTTTTTTGGAAAGTTTGAATTGATCTAAATGATTAAAAGAATTACAAACTATCTCTCCATCTGATGAACGACTTCGTTGAGTTAACTGAAATCCTCATCTCATGCTATTAATCTGCTGCTTTGTCATTGTTTGTCTTTCAGCCTTAAATTTCTTGAGTTGTTTTCAACAGTAGTTGTGTTAGTGTTGGCATTTATATTTTTTGTTCTCCTTCACTTTTTTTTTGGGGAAATTAATTTTTTTGGTGTTTTATAATGAAATGATTTTTTATATGAATATTTTCAGGTATGACTTAAATTCAGGGGCACAAGGTATCATGGGGAAGCATGGTGATGCGGCAACATGTGTTGAGTATTCTGATGGCACTGGTATGTGATGGAAAGGTCATTTCTGCTGATTGTTATTTTGTGTATTTTATTTATAGACCGTTCGCCCAATGGCGTTTTATTAGATTAGGACACTGTTAAGAAATGGTAATATGCCAAGAAGCAGCAAGTTCTTAGCTTATGAGGATGAATGGTACATAGTGGACAAACTTAGAGGTTAAAAGCTATCCTTGTTATCCTTTACATATAAATTCTTGTTTTACAGTTGAATGTCGATTGTATGTGAACATTGTGAAGAAAATTTTCATATTATGAGCAAAATGTCATGTACAATGTTATTTGATTGTGTTCCAGTATTTTATACAATGTTCATGGCTATTTGATCTTCAGGTCAAGTTATTAGTGCCGGTTTGGACAAAAAATTAAAATTTTGGGATCCAAAGGAGAAATGTGAAAATGGAGGATGCAAATCAGTTGATTCAGAGGTTTGGTCTATGTCGCTTTGTGGGGTTTATCTACTAGCTGCTGTTGGGGTGATGGTGGATGCTTATGATTTGAGAAACTTGAAAGGACCAGTTCAGTCAAAAGACTGTTCTATGGACTATCAGATCCAATGTGTCCGCTCATTTTCTGATCTCCAAGGTACCTTCTTTTATTTCATTCATCTTTTGCTAGGTCGCATGTTACATTATGTGAAGAGTTTTTCGCTCGAGGTTGTATAATTGGTAATCCTAGTATGACTTTATAGGAGAAAAATTGGCTGATTACACTCCACGCTACATTTGTAGCCTGAGATCCATGCAAAATGTTACTTTTTTTTTAATCTGCTGAACCTAGTATCACTCCGATTACTGTGGTCCTTTTTTATAACGGTACATTTTTCTAAACTTTCATTTAAAAAGTCCTTATCCCTTCTTTTTTTTTTTTAATTTTTTTTATAGGATTTGGTGTTGGATCTATTGATGGACGGGTGGCTTTGAAGTTTCTTGACCAATCAAAATCAGGTGCAATGGGGTCAGTCTTTTGTTCTATTCACAGAAAACAATTTTTTGGTAATTTTATGTGCAATGGGGGATGGTGATTTAAATTCCAATTAAATTAAAACCCTACAGGAAAAACTAATGTAAACCTTTGTGCTAGCAAGAACTTCATTAACATTATACTTATACGTTGTGCAGATGTGCCTTCAGGTGTCATCCCAAGTTGAGAGAGAGGAAATATCATCTGGTTGCAGTGAATGACATGGCATTCCACCCACGGTATTTCATATGTTTTTTCCTCAGGAAAATTTATACCTTTGGACATTGAAGGATCAACTAAGTTGGTTTACTGCAGCTTTGATACCTTTGTGACTGGTGATAATGAAGGATATGCTATTATATGGGATGCTCAAAGTAGGAAGAAATTGTATGAGGTACTGGGTGTATTGGTTGCATTTGTTTGGCATATATTCTATGTTATTGCACCAAGAGACTTTTTTCTTTTTCCAAGAAATGCCTCTTAAAAGTTGATTCCGTGGACTTATCCTATTTAATAAGTTTGTAATATTTTTTGCCTCGCACAACGAAATCTGCAGCAAGAATCTCACAGTGCAAGTTTAGGTGCAGGGGACCTACATCATTTTAATAATTATATTATGACTATACTGTATAATTTCATCTTATCTGTAACATATGCATAGTATGACTACTCCCCTGGAAACAACTGCTAAACCATACTGAGATAATTTCACGTAGTTGTTCCAATTTCCAATCTCAAAGTTTTGGTTGCACTCACTAGTAGCAGAACCTGACTGTGTTCGTTTACATGAATTGAACTGTTCCGGAATCCCAATGTCTAAAATCAAGTTAATAACCATGTTTGTTATAGGACCAAATAGAAATTGAAATGACCTCAAAGACATCTGCTTTGACTCGATTTTTTGAGAAAGAAGTGGTCCTAGATAACCCTGAAGGAGTACCTGCACATCTTGATCTAATCTATTCATTATTCTGTTAGGCCCAGGACTTGACCTCATTTGTGTGCTTGATAATGATTTTGTTGTGATGGCATATTGTTTCTTTTTTCTTCATTTTTAATCTTCTTGAAATTCATGTTGATCATTGATGCATGTTTTTTTTCTTATAGATCTAATCAGCAAGATTTTTTTTATGCGATGTCTTTGTTCAGTTCCAGAGATACACCAACAGTGTGGCATGCTTATCATATAACCATAATGGACAACTTTTGGCTGTTGCATCGAGTCATACATATCAAGAAGCAAAGGAAATGTAAGTATTTCCTCATATTCCATCACAATCATATATGGATATCAGTTTTGATGTGTTTTTGTCCTTAATATAATTCGCGCTAGTTTGTTGATTGATAATCTTAACTATCCTAACAGCCTGCTGTTAGGACATCGTTTTTGAATTATAATGACAAAGATTGCATGCCTGTGTTTTATAGTGGTTTGGTGAACTGTCCACAAAGATATAGCTCGACACTCATCATCTGTTACTGGTTTGAGTGTGTTATTGCACTTAATAAAATCCATGCTGAATTTGATTGTGCATATCATCATGAATATGTCAACTGGACACATGCCTTTGCATGCCATTATGCATATGTACTCTTCTTGATCATTTTACGTACTACTTCAGGTATCTTAATTTATATTATTACTGTGACTCAGGGAAGGAGCTTCTCAGATATTTATACATCAAACATCAAACCTGGCTATGTTGAAATCTTCAGAACAGGTTGAAGAATCTGATCGGTTCTAAGCAAGCATAGCATGTTGTTTTTCTCTGGTATAGTGGTACAAGAATCTTAACTATCTTTGTTATGGATGCTCTGCTAATTGCTTTCAAATCTTCTTATTGATGGAATAGGATTTCAAGGATATAAATTCTTAACTGGAAGTTAATGTCGGTTAATATTGTGGTTCATCTACACTTACTGTATCTTTTGTATCATGAGTTTTTGCTCGATTGTTAACTATTTGTTGTAATTTAGCTTGTAATTTGATCATATATCAGATGTTTCATGTTTCTGCTTGCCTGACTTTTTGTAATTAATTATTTCTTAACAAATGTCTATTTTACCAATTACACCATTTCTTTATTCAACAACATCAAATAAATTAGTTTTAATTTGCATTTTTGGTCTTATACCTGACTTTGATTGGTCATATAATTTTATATTTTAGATTTTTTTTGATCCAGTCTTTTGGTTATGTTAACGTGTGTTTTTCATATGAAATTAGATGCCATAAGATAGTATTTTATAGAAAAAATTTCCTAGCTGTGATGACATGGTCATTTATCTTGTAATTCTGAATATATTTCAAAATTTATTAGAAAGTTGGCATTCACATGGACTATGTATCAAACAAAACAATCAAATTAGAACATTATATGCCTAAAAGACATGATCATAATTAACATTTGTAAATATAGAAAAAATAAATATTACAGTTAAATAAGAATGGAGCAAAAATGTACTTAAACCACTAAGTTAATAGAGAATCTCAAATAAGTAAAAGAGTCTGGTGGTGAAGCACTCGTCCTAATCTTAAAGGCCAATCGTGTGGTTGACACGCCATCAAACATTCTCATAAGATCTAACCGTACACGTATAGATGTGCATCTAACGGTCAGATTTACCCCGGACGCCAACTCATACACTTGGGCAAGAACGAAGCCCTCGGTTTTGAAATCCGACCCGAAACACGTGACTTCTAGAAATATATATTGCTTTCTTGGCCGCCGTCCACCATCGTCTCCTCTTCGTCTGCACAGCCGGTGAGTTTCGAAACCCTAAATCCCGATTTATTCTCTTTGATATCGATTTCTCTGTATTTCCATGGATTGATTGATGTTTTGGTTCTTGAATTGGATCAGTGAAAGTGATGTCGGACGAGGAGCATCATTTTGAATCCAAGGCCGACGCCGGGGCGTCGAAAACCTATCCCCAGCAAGCTGGAACCATTCGCAAGAATGGGTATATTGTGATAAAAGGAAGGCCCTGCAAGGTTCCCTGTCGATCTTCTTGATCTGTGTTTTTTGTTCTTTTCTTTGTCTGGAATTTAAGTTTCGTTTCTTTGTTTGCATGCGTTTTTCTCTATTTCTTTTTGTTTTTATTTTCGTTGACTCTGGTATATAGAATTTGGTGAGAGGCTTTTTTTCAGTGAATGCTTTAGTCTTTATTATTATTATTATTATTTTTTAATAAATGGGTCATTCGATCCAATATTTTCTGTTATTTTGTAGTTTGAAGGTTTTCATGATTGTTGAGGGTTTCACGTTTCATAGGAACGATATAGTGATTGATTGCATGAAGATGTTACTGGAATCCCTCGCATAATAAGTTTAATCTGTTAATGGTTGGTTTTCTTGATTTTGAAAAAGGTGTTCATTGATGTTTCTTATTGGGAGCATGAAGATGTTATTAAAATTCCAGTTGTAAAAAGTTACATGTATTGATGGTTGGTTTTTTTGAATTTCATGGAGATGTTTGCTGATTTGTCTTATTCACTATACATACTATTATGCTAATACTTGATAATTTCCTATCATTCACAATCTATGCCTACATGATTTTGTTTGGCTAAGACATTATTACCTAACCAACGATCTCTGAGATTGCTAATTGTTATTGCAATGTTTGTAAGCATTGCATGTAATTTTGATTAGTCTATCTTTTATAATTTGACTTCCTTGCCAGTGATGTGGTTCTGTATAATGTACTTTAGTGTGTTCTAGAGCTCATTCAGTTTATATTGGGATTGGGATTATTCTTTCAAATTTTTAAAGCTCGCTTTAGCTTTTTGCCTTTTCTGTTGTAGTAGCAAAATCATCTTATTTTCATCTTATTGTTGAAATGATTGATGTGCCCTAGGTTGTGGAGGTTTCTACATCCAAGACTGGCAAGCATGGTCATGCTAAATGCCACTTTGTTGGCATTGACATCTTCACTGGAAAGAAGCTTGAGGATATTGTGCCTTCTTCTCACAATTGTGATGTAATTATACTTCTTTCTTCAAAGGCTGGTTGGGTGAAATGTGCTTTGTGCCTACATGGATTGCATTAATTGGTCTGGTGTTTGGTTACAGGCTCCTCATGTTAATCGTACTGACTATCAGCTGATTGACATATCTGAGGATGGCTTTGTATGTTCTATTCTTCTGGTGAGTTTCTTTTTCTTCTTCATGTATATTGACCCTTCACTGTATTGGGCAGGTGAGCTTGTTGACTGAAAATGGTAGTACTAAAGATGACCTGAGACTCCCAACTGATGAGGCACTGCTCACTCAGGTTAACTACTTTTCTTTCCTGGTATGAACCATCATTACCTTTTATTGTACCTGAGTTGCAGCACGGAAAAGGTGTATGTTTGGGATACCCTCTTTTTACCAAAACTAAACTTACCCATGTTAGTGTACCTGCTCAAGGGCATCATTACTGGCTGAAGTTCATAACTAGTAGTTATATAATAATGGAAGAAAGAAATAGTATTTATCCTAATGTTAAACCCAGATTTAAAATGAACACCAAATTTACCCACGTGAGGATACAATCTCCATGTTATCACAATTCCTATTTGGGTTTTCCTATTTAAGGTGATCAAACAATATGATTAGTTGTAGTGGCAGAAAGTGGACTGATGTGGCTAATTATATGTGCTTTGAGGGGCTGTTTGCAGTAACACTGAGCAAAACGAGTGCAAGTGGGGAAATTATGAGATTCCATGATTTTTAAAGGGAAGAGTGCAACCCATTGGTCTTGGTTATTGGCACCAGTGTACTTTGGTATGGTATATGTAGTTAGAAAAGAATTTCACTAATATCTTGTCAGATGGTGCTGCAAGGGCCATATCGCAGGGTTTCTTGAGGAAAGAGAGCAACCTACCACTGTTGGTTATTGGCATCAGTAAAATTTGGTATAAGTATTATATGTAGTTATAAAGAAACTTTTCACTAGTATCATATTAGATGGTGCTGCAAAGGCCTTACATACAGAGTTTAATAAGATTAAATTTGTCCCCAATCTTTCCATTACATTATTATTATTATTTTTCGATATGGTTTGTGCGGCACTACAAGGTACACACACAAGATTAGGTAACATTATCCGAAAATTTTCAGTATTAGTAAATATACATATTGAGAGGGAATTGACCCAATGATCTTGTTTGAAGATATATAATTCAAGCCTAACATATCCTTTGGTGTTGGTCATCTTTGTTATAGCAATTTGCTTATGACTGTCAATTGTCCTACAGATCATATCTTTTATTCATTGCTGCAAAAGCACATTTAATTTTTTTCTTTAAAAGCCTTTATTTTAATAATTAGTGTCATGTGCGGGCAAAGACATGAGAAGAATTTAATTCATTTTGGGGTGTGCGAGGCAATTTGACCTGTATTTTTCCATGGCAAATACTTTGACCATTTTGGGTGAAAATAATTTTGAGTGTAACTCAATGCGCTGTATTATTACACATGCTGATCAATTTTGGCTAGTTGGATTACTCTCCAAAGGAGATTGGTTGTTTTTTAATCTCACTAACCTTAACCTAGGTTTCCAGTACCCCCACTTAAAATACATCTATGGATAATATTAATTAATGTACAACTCACACGACCCAAACAATTCCATCTTCAGCATGTATAACTGTAATTTGCAGAAAATTAATATTTGTTGGGAGTTGAGGAATCATTTGGCTGATTTTTTTTAATAATTTTTTTTGGGTTTTTTTATACTAGCACGGTCACGATGTTTGGCAGGGTAAACCAAGATCCTGACTAGAATGATACCCTCTCCAGACTTTTGTCATATGATTGAATTATTTAAATAAATGTAATTTAATAATTAATTAATTAAATTTGAAAAGTATTTTTTGATGATTTAAAAATATTCTTTTTGATTGGTATTCATTAAGTTAAAGTTTAGTCAGCACTTATCCCTCTAAATAATTCAAACTTCGAAACCTGTAAATGAAGCTGGAATTATGCCATTTCTACTGAGTTCCTTGTGATAATTTGTTATGGACAGAAATATGTTTTGGTTTTGGATTCATTGCCTATCTTCATTTTTGTTTTGTTTAACTTTGTCAGTCTCGTGTGTATGGAGGAACACCATAAAATCTACATCTGGTTCTCTGGAAATTGCCCTAATTTTATTTTGAGGTTTTGAATTTATTACTCATTGCTGAATTTGATGTGGAACCTTGCTTAATATCTTACACTTTACAAGTTTCATGTTGCTTGATCATTGTAACTAATAATTGCAATAATACTCTAGTAAATTTTTGTTTAATATCATAAAGTTGTCATAGGTTTGTGCCCTTTTGCATTGTACATGACATGCCTCTATAGATTATTTGAAACTTCTTTTATGCACACCATGCATTTGCTGGTTATTCTTAATGTTTAGGTTTGGATTCATCTATGCACACCACACTTGGCAAAGATTATGAAATTGGTTTTCTTGCTGGGAATAGTTGTGAGTTTGGATACATTTATGCACACCATGCATTCCTTTACTAGAAAGGATTTGGAAATTAGTTTGGCAATGACATAGCACTTGGATGTAGAAACATATTTTAACATTCTATCTATTTTAATAGAAATTGTGTATTGATAAGAGTATGTATGTAGTCTACTAGTCATGGACATGAGTTCATGTGGCCTTCTGTGTTCTTGTTTTTTGGTTAGAGCCTATGCTCATGCATGTTATCAATTAGCCCATAAATAATAGTGTTATACTGAAATACTCCAGTTGAGTTTGAGATATTGTGGCGGGTGTGTGTGCACCCGTGCGCAAGTGTTCTGTAGATATATAAATATTGTCGAAATTATATATTGAAATTTGATTTGCTTTGGCCTGAATTCTTTTCTTCATTTGACAGCTGAAAGATGGTTTTGCGGAGGGTAAAGATCTGGTTGTCACGGTGATGTCAGCCATGGGTGAAGAGCAAATCTGCGCACTGAAGGACATTGGGCCGAAGTAGGTCTGTGATTTCTCAAACCTTGGTATATCTGCGTGCTGCTATAACCAAAGAAAAAGTAAAAGGAAAAGAAAAAGAAAAAATATAAATATAGCGGAGGTTGCTGTAAAACTTTTTAAGTTGGGTATGGATTGATTGCCATCAGCTTTTGCACTCTTTTTCTTTTGGTTGGGTATTGTTTTCCTTATTTGAAGAGACTGTTGCTTATGTCTCTGATTGGTTGTTTATGGTGTTTTTTTTTTTGTTTTGTTTTTTTGGGAACTGTACTATTCCCTGCATTGTTATTATGTTACATGTCTTGTTTGTTCTGTTGTTTACCCTACCCTTCTCAAGCGTAGCGATCCTCCCAGAGGTCATGAGGAAGAAGGGGCATGGGGCCAGGTTATTGCTATGCTGATCTGTGTGCGTTACCTTTTGGAGTGTCATTTTGGGCTAGGATAAGTTTTAGTGGATTGGGGTTAGGGTGGGTTCTTGTTTAGGTTGTTAGGCTGGGAGAGGTGTAGTTTTGTTTTTTGTAGGTGTGGTAGAGCAGATTGGTGTATATTGGGACCATTGAGCCAGGCATGGAAAGGGTTAATGTAGAATTAGGCCGGGCAGATTAAATTTGTATAAGATCTGAGCGGGCACCCGAGTTAATGAAAGGTTAGGTTTGGGGCGGGTATTATCATCATCATTATTATTATTATTATTATTATTATTATTATTATATAAAGATTAGTGCTGTTTACCGTAGGACTAGTTAAGGGTGGGGTTAAAGCATAGATTCGGCCGGTGTTTGGGTAGTGTAGGGCGTCAATAATAGGCGCAGACGGGGAAATCATAGATTATGCTCGGTAGGGCAGTGAGTAGTGTGGGTTAGGAGACCTTGACATCCAACCTCGCATGTACCCGCTTTGCGTTATCCCCATATCTTGCAACCCTTTGTGCCCCTCTCTACAATCTTACCCCAAGGCCCTGCTACACTTCACTCATCTTCCGTTCTCCACCTGCTTGTCTTCGCTGTGGCTAGTACTTCAGCGAGCAATTCATGAAATTTAAATTTCAATATCAAGCCGGTGTTTACGTGCCATATGATAAAATTTATTTTATTTCTTTTCTAGTTCGATTAAGGATAATCACAGCACCCTTAGAAGGATTGTCGAAAAGCATCTCCTTGATGGCTTCAATTGGATGGCTGGCAACTGCCTTACAACTTTACTATACTACACACATGTTTATAAAAGGAAAGGTTTTTTATCCATAAAAGCACATTTTGTAGTAGGACTTGTTCTTTTATGAAAAAAATTAAAATTTTACATGGAATATAATTTTTTTCAAATATTGCAGATCTAATCAATCAAGTCAACATCGCTCATCCGTATTTTTTTTTTTTGGTCAAAAATAATTTAGAAAAAACATTCAATCGTGTGGCTTAACAAGAGGGATAAAAAATAATTAATGAATTTAAGCATTAATTTATATTAAAATTTTTTTTTGAACGACCCACTGTAATTGGTATGGTTTCATCAAAATTTCAGATTACCACCGGGAAGTGAAAAGGCACTGGCACCGCACACTTAACAAGTCATGGCCGAAGCAATGAAGACTTCGTCATAAGAAGTTGCATTATGAGAGAGGGCGCACCTGTTTGGCAGACCGTATGGCAGTTCCAAGCCAATCGTCAGGCACATTACCCACTTCTCCCTTGAGAGCTCGTAGAGAATGTATTGTCCCCGCCTGCCTCACCAGCGGAGCACCAAAGAGATCTCAGACTTGGCTTTTTTGCATTTAATCATCAACATTTTGTGTTCGTGCCTCACCTTTGTAATGTAGACATTAATACCAAGCTTCGCTATTGCTGCAGCTTCCGCTATCTTTGTTTCCATCCCTCCTGTTGTGTCATGGGCTGCTACTGTGATCTCAACTGCAGAGAAGCACCAAAAAATAAAAAGAAAAATAAATTATAAAAACAGAAAAAAGTTGAAAAGAACAAAAATGTTGGCATTCTGTTTAGATCTTCCATATGTTAAGAGTCCATGTTTAGGATTGTTATATTATTACCTGGTAATAACCTATGTTTCATCTTATTAGTATAAGTTATATATGTGCACGGATGGTGGTGTAACTTTCATATTTCCAAGATTACAATCTATATATAATAAGCATAGGCCTTCTATTGTTGTATAAACAGCAAGATCTACCATAATATTTTGATTTTTGGATGGATCACAACCTAACCCTGTTGTGCTCTTTATTATACATTAAATTTAGAATGCCAGAGAAATTTATCTGCTGTTGGTATATGATAATGACGGATATCCATATTAAATGTAGTTCTGCCTTGCTTTGTTTGGATGAGCTTTTGCTTCTCATAAATTTTTTGACAAGTTTTTTGTGTTTGCGAGAAAAATTTTCATAAAAAAAATGGTATATAAACTGAACAAAGACAGAAACTGGAGATAAAACTAATTAATGTTGATAAACATCATACCTTCTTTTTTCAGGTGCCCCAACAAGGGTTTGACTACGGACCAGTTTCCATCTTCATCAACAGCTGTAGTCATGTCAAATTAGTGTTACAAGCATGGGAAAGATTTATCTATATCTGTATCTTCCATAGACAAATGCTCACCTATCTCTTTGAGTAACATAGCATTTGGATCAGTTGGTGGACTATCGTAAACTCCCAGAACATCCGTCTTCATTACTTAAATATAGGAAAACATAGGTGGAAATATACAGTTTAGCTTGAGCATAGAAATCAAATCCCAGAACCCATGGACTAGCAAAATTATTAATATCAACCTAATTAAACCAACTAATTTGAATCACAGCATGGTCCATCAGATCTGGAAACAGACCTCTATGTGTCGTGTACATGACTAACTAAGATAAAGGATACAAGGAATACAACGTACTCGGGCAATAATAACTGTGCAAGATGACGGATAATTACATCACCACTCAATATTGTACATTCCTGGAAAACGGATT
Organism: Dioscorea dumetorum; assembly: GCA_902712375.1. NCBI lineage: Eukaryota > Viridiplantae > Streptophyta > Magnoliopsida > Dioscoreales > Dioscoreaceae > Dioscorea > Dioscorea dumetorum. The sequence goes on from CACTHL010000339.1 coordinate 148,911, forward strand.
GTTTACAACATTAGTTACACACCAATATATTTCTTATGATCAGTTCAAATTTCTAATTATTTCCTAAACTAGGTCATATCAACTACTATCAACATCTTAACAGTTTGGATGGTATACTGGGCCATTTAACCCGAATACAAACCTGCAAGTTATCCAGCACTGCATCACCATGCAAAACCTACAGGAAAGGAGCTTTCAGACTTGTGTAAAAAAGAGCGAAGAAAAAGTGAAAAGTCACAATCTTAAAGAGCTATAGTAGCTGATGTACTAAGATGGTGAAGATCTAAAGTAAACAGCACTTCTCCTGTGAAACCAGTAACCTTTCTGTTGCCAGTCTGTTGTTCCTTGATAGTATAGTATAGTATTGGATAAACTAGGATTGAGAATGACCAGCATTCCAGTTCCACAAGGAAAACATTTCCAAAAACGAGCAATGAATCTGACACTTTTTTTTAGTATGAAATTCGCTATAACATCCAGCCTTCCTAAATCAATGAAGTTTGCAGTCAACTCTACCATTAACCCTTTTTTGTTAATCCTTTGTTTCGTAAATAAGTCTACAATTATTTTTGTAAGCTACTGCTTTTTAATGGTCTCCAAAGGGTTTATATTTTCTAACACAATACAATATGGTCTGGTGTATTGTCTGCATTATCAACTGTCAACCATTAACATATCCTAATAGAGCCAGACAAACGTTACATGACTTGATTATATAAAACCAAAGAGTAGTTGGGGTACAATTTCCATTATTCACTTGTTTATTTTTGGCATAATTTAACCTATTAAAGGTCCGAATCATTTATGTGGATGAAACAAGTTCAAGTGAAATCAAGCATAATGGGAAGCAAACACAGCCTAAATGATTTCTGGGTAATTCAACTGTTTGCTAATTATACTTCCTATATAAATCTGAACATACCCAGTCAAAAAGTATTCCAAATTCAATTTACCAACAAATGAACACCTAGCCAGCCATCAATGATTTAATCATGCAATGCACAGTTACAAACTTAAGACCAGTAAACTCACCGGGACAAGACCAGCGTGGAGAGCCTCAGCAATATGTGAAGCATCAGCAGCAGTAATCTGAGAGAAAAACACTAATTATATTCAGTGACAGCAACAGCCTGGGGAAAGATTACACAATTGATTTCAATCAAGCATCAAAAAGCATGCTACCGCATCATAAGATTATTTAAACGACTTTTTATTATGTACACATGCATATAGGATGTAGTTAGGAGCCGAAAAGGAATAAATTGTCTATTAACAAGAATTAAGGCCGCTGCTGACATTTCTTCTGCTTGTTGTCCATCCACTAGCAAATGGTGACACTCCAACAGATGGTACCCCTTCTACAAGAATGTTACATCCACATCAGGCCAGAACTCAGAAAATCCAGAGCATGAAATCATAGCAAAGACCATTCAAGCAAAAGATATGTATTAAGTATAACTGGCAGCATTTACAGGTAATCCTGTCACAGCACAACCAACAATTTCTGCTGTTTCAGTCAACACTTCAGATAGGGGTTGTTTGTGTGAACACTTCAGGCAAACTGCCATTAACTGATAGAGGCTACAATGGATAAACTTGCTTATCAGATTGTGGTTGTTTCTGTAAACACTTCAAACAAACTGCTATTAAATAAAAGAGGCCACACTTGATAAACTTGTTTCTTCATGTAGTGGTAATTTCAGTGAACAAAAGACAAACAGTTCACAACCAAATAGAGGCTAAATGGGATAAACTAGGTTATCATAAAGGGAATGCAGGTAATGAGTTCCAAAAAGGTGCTCCATGTGTTACAAGAATAATGATGTGACATAATAAATAAATTTTCTTCAGCAACTAACACAAAATTTTTTATATATATATACATACATATATAAACTAGAAGAAAGCAATGATCACTAGGAAAATTCAATTCACATTTAAAAGACTAAAGATAGCAAACAACTTTTACTTTAGGAATGTTGGCCTCTCAGATACACACATACATTTGGTAAACTTCATTAAAATTTACATGGTCAATAGGGATTTAAATCTGAGTACCTCTGGCAAGAGCTCTGACAATTTCAAGGTTGAGAGTCGTCACCTGTGTCATTAGTAAGATGCATGCATAATTAGTTGCATCAAAAAAAAGTGGTCATTAGCTAATAACTTAAAAAAAAGCATGCCAAGCAGACTAGCATTAAGATGCATTGACTTTTCATTAGATAGTAACATCTTTCCTCACTTACTATTCTTCAAGTTTAGGTCAGAACAAAAAACCAACTGCATATTTGGCAAGGATAAATGACATCCAAGTGTTTTAGTCATTTAGTTCTTGAAGATAATCTTGAGTTCTTGGGAAAAAATCAAAGAGATGCTCTTCCATCAAACACAAACAAACGCAAGCACATGCACATAGACATATGCAGACACACTGGAAACACACACACACACACACATACATCCAAAAAAGAATATAGCCATTTCCCGTGTGATATCACCTTGGTCATTTCACCCCTTTTGACCACTTTTATGAGAGATTCATGGAAATCTAGTCAGAAACTAAAATGTAAAATGCAAAACGCATGATCATGCTTTGCTCGGACAACCGTGGAATATCAAATTTTAGAGTGTGTGTGTGTGTAAAACATTAATTTATTCTCAGGGACAAATTGAGGGGGAGAAAGATTCAGAAGGCAGAAAAAAAAGTTTTAAGGGAATTTCGAGAAAGAACTTAAACAGATCCACATTAAAAGAGAATAAGTGATCTTCATGTTAAATCTACAATTTATCTCATTGTTAGTAAATCAACGATACTAAAAATCCATATAGCCACAAACCCTAAAATAAATTAAGCTACTTTTTTTCGGTTAATCAGGAAATAAAGAAGTATTAAGAAGCATATATGTAATTATACTAATTTCTAGGGGACATATATATAAAAACCCCTTAAAATTAATGCGATGAAAACTCAAAAAGGAAAACCAAGACCCACACTAAAAGATGACATCGTTGGGTTGATATTCATGGTAAATATGAAGTACAACAGAAAGATCATTATTAATAAACGGAGCACACCGATATTCGAGTCGCCACGAACCCAGCCTTTACGAGAGGTCTCTGCAACCCTCCTTTGTGAACCCCTGATCTACTCGCCTGGAAATGCCCGAAAGATCCTGCAAAACCAAATCACAGCTCAATAAATAAAACGATTCCTCAAGCTTGATCTCTGATCGGTTCCAGAAAGCATCGTCTCGAACCGGCTCCATGAACAACGAGGAAATTGGTATCAAGATCAAATGCCGGCTCTTCATCGTTGTCTACAACTATCTGATCTCCAGATCGCCGGCTCCAATCCATTCCAAACACTTTGGACAAGGAGCTCCTCGCCATGGCTTCTCTCAGCTGCTGGCAAACCAACCTGAGATTCGTCTCGTTGATCGTCTCCAGCTCGTTCTTGCAAGTGATCGCAGCGCCACCTGAATCCAAGAAATCACCAAACCCTGGCAAGAAAATCACAAGAATCTCAAATAGGAGAGAGCGAAGGTGAAGATTTAACCTAGTTTGACAATGCATCGGAGAGGCTTGGTCTTCTTGCTCTTTAGGGTTTGATCGGAGCTCTCGCATTCCGCCATTGAACCTCTCTCTCTCTCTCTCTCGAGCTTCCGAAGTAGCAGTCTTCTTGGTGTCGGTTTTTATACAGCTCTGAATTTTCGAATGCCGAAACGCGATTAACGGTCCAGATTAAGCCTTGAAGCATCTTGAATCTTGGTGTGTGTTTGGATGGGGTTATGATTACCCAGTGGGTTCATTCTTACTCCCATTACCTTGTTTGGGGTCTTTTGTGGGGTAATGATTCCAAGTGGAATCATTACTCCAGCTTCAGAGTAGTGTATCTACTATATTCCCAAACCCCAACAATTATATGAATATCATTTTATTACCAATATACAATATTAATTAATTTAATAATTCTAATGTAATATCTTTATTTTATTATTTATGTGAAGTTATTTAATCCTTAGTTATGCAATTAAATTGCCATTTAAAAATAAAAGATAATTTAATTGAATTATTAATCAAATTTAAAAATATTAACTAATTTAAGTAATTCATAATGTGAATGCGTTCATAAATTTTATTATTTATGTAAATATATTTAACCATTAGTTATGCAACAAAAATAAAATTTAAAAAATAAAAAAAAAATTAAAAAAAATAAATATTAATCAAAATTAAAAATATTAATTAATTTAAGTAATTCATAATGTGAATATTAGTAATTGAAAACATTAAACCAATTAAATAATTTTTTTTTTTTTGGGGGAAAAAAAAAAATTAAACCCCCCCCCTTTTTTTTTTTTTTTTTTTAAAAAAAAAACCAAACCAAAAAAAAAAAAAAAAATTTTAATTCAATTAAAAACCAATAAAAAAATTTCCACTCCATTACCACTAAAACCCAAAAAAAAAAAAAAAAAAACTAGATGTGTAAACGTTTTGTTTTTTGATTACCCCCTCATTATTTGCGGTATTTATCAACAAGGCTTTATTACTTTATTCTGTAAAAATTTAATTAAATTTACCTTTTAAACCCTGCTGCTGGCTTTCAAAATTTTCCCATTTGAACCATATTCTTCTTCTAGACTTCTTACAACCAAAACGCATCTGTTTGTCTTGAATCCATTCACCAATTAAGCTTTTATTATATATGATTTTCATGTGGACTTGATTGAAAAAAATTATGATATACATTTTATTGAAAGAAATTCAAAACTCTTAAATTTTATTAATTAAGGCATTTAATAATTTTCTAATAGTTTTATACAATGGATGTATAACTAGCGCAGAAAAGAAGAGCAGAATCAAGTCATCAGCGGCCTCGCAAGCACAACAAGTGGCTACGATTGACGGAAGGAAATGCCTCGGGATTAGAACTCCAAAGAGGATAAGGACCATCATCTCAGTGAGCAGACACTGGAGCTCCTCCATCCATGGCCTCGATGGCTCGCATTTCGATTCCTCCGCCGATGGCGGAAGGCCTGCCCTCTAAATCGATCCCAAGAATGCTTTGCAGTTTCCCGAAGTCGAGGTTGAGCTCGAGTTCGGCGCGTGCTACTCCCATTCGACCTAGAAGGCTTGGAATACGAGCGGCGGGGACGCCATCACCGGCTGTGGAGGAGGAGCAGAAGCGGGACGATGAGTCGATGAGCATAGACGCACTACACCGGTTCTTCGATCTCAATATCGGCAATTGGAACGGCTCCTTCTACGTTTGTATCGATTCCGTTTCACTGCCTTTGATTTCTCTTCGTTCTGGTGCTTTGATTATGAGTTTGCTCATCGCTATGTGGGTTGGAATGGCAGCAATTCGATGCCAATGGGAATATGTTGCAGAACGTGAGCACGAAGCTCGCAGTGAGTTCTTACGGCGAGGATGAGCTTATCAGCCTCATTCAATCGTGAGATCTTTAGATTTCATCTCTTATTCAGTGGTTATAGATTTTTTCTTATTAGAAAGGTTGATGTGAATGCTTGATAATGGGTTTGGCAGTTTGTATATTAAGCAGCCGCCTTCGAGGACTTCCATTGCTGGGGATGAGGAAGAAGAGCCTGAATGGCTGGAGTATAAGATTAAAGAGACGAACATGTTTACAGTGGACAAATACCAGCAGGTTGATGCTCAAAGATTGGAGTTTTCTGTTTGTAAAGTGTTGGGGCTTTAGTTTTGAGTAACACTAGTTGTTGCTCTGCAGATTGGATTCTTTCCAAAGGAGAAGGCATTTGCATTGAGGTATCAGACTGCGGGGATGCTGGAAACTGTTCTAAGAGCTGGTGTACTTGGAGAAGATGACGCTGGGGAGGAATCCCCCAAGTATGTGCTTCTTGATTTTTCTGATTATTCATAGCAAAATATTGATTAGCAAATTAAAAAGGTGATATAAATCAGTGAGGTGGCTGTCTCAGTAATCACTGTATATAAGTTTACATGATAAATCACAAGAATATGGTTCGCTTGCCTTCGGTGTTTAATGAAGTAAGATGAATGGATGAAATTTATGGAGGCTAGGTTGTTATGCTACTTACTGACCTACAGAGCTTGATACATATAACAGTCCTGATGATCTCTAAATTATCAGCTTGCATATACCATTGTGTGGTTCTCAAGTTAGTATTCTATTCAGGAATTTGAAGATTCCTTCTCGCCGGCCTTCAGTTGTATGCGAAAATTGCCTTTATTCTTTGAAGAAAGATATGAGAACTAGAGCATTTCATATTATGGACCCAAAGGGTGTTCTTGAGATGCTTTTGATTTTTCTCGAGGAAAGAGGTGGTGGTGTGCCTGTTATTTCGTCCCCTAACAAATCAGAGGTAATCATATGTGACCTGATTAACCATTGTGTGAATTAGCATCCATAATATGCAATGAATGGCTTTTGGCACAGAAACACACAAGAAAAGCTCAAATCAGAAAGAAGCTACATTATTTGCCCAAATGTCGCTAGAGTTATGATAACAAAGTTACACATAGTGAGGGGGAGTTTTTTCTAAATTTGTTTTGTTTGTCATTCCTTGAAGTTTTTTAATTATTGATAGGGCACTGAGGACAGGCTAACTCCAATGCTGGGTCGTTGGGAAGGTCATTCTATAACCAAACGTAGTGGTGTTTATGGAGCGACAATTGCAGAGGCTGATACAGTTGCTTTGCTTGAATTGGATGAGAAAGGCCAGTTAATTCAGGTTTGTGATATCTGGAATGTGAGGCAATTCAAGTTGCATAACTACTATCCTATACCCAGGCAATCAATGACAACACAAATTCTTTAGAATTCACATTATATAGCTGTGTTTTTCTCTGATAAATTACTGAATTTACATGTGTATTTGTTTGTGTTCATCTTTCTCTAATCATACTTACTTTAAGAACTAAACATTCTTGCTCTCAAATTTCTTATTCCCGACAATGATGGATTTAGGACATAACCTCAACAATCAGTGGGACTAGCACTACAACCAACGTCCCTTGGACAGGCGTGGTCTCAAACAACTTGGTTACTTTTGATGGTGGCTTCCAGTTGACCTTAATGCCTGGAGGGATGTACATGGGATGCCCATGTGATATTGCCAAGAGTGTAGCCCAGTTACAATCCTTTCATTTGGAATTCTGCTGGATGGAATCTCCGAATAAGAGGCAACGGCTGGTGCGCACTTTTGATGTTGAGGGTTTGGCCGTGTCATCAACCTACTTTTATGAGGTCAAAGTGTAAGAGCATATTTGGTTCATCTTTTCATTCTCCTCGATAAAGTTGAGTGCAATCTACCCATTCATAGGTATTTATATACTGCTTTTGCTCATCTTCCCTTTTTCTGGATATTGTTTCCTGATGATGCATAGGATTCCTTTTTTTTTCTTTTCTAACAAGGGAAGGGAGCAACAAGCATCCTCAGTGTGTTTGTGGATATATAGACGCAGAAGGAACTGCCCATCCATTGAGGTATTTATTTGAGAACTTTGATATGGAAGGGCTATTTCTTTGTGAGAGAATGGCTGTGTTATCATCTCGAATATTTAATTGTGGTTGTTTTCAAATAGGTATCTTGAAAGTGCTGTATAACTTCTAATAATCATCCATGCATTGTTTAGTTGCTATTGACTTCCTCTTCTTCTATGGCTTTTGTTCTTGAACACCTAGCTAGTTTTTTTGTCATGTGGGCTTTTTCCTTTCCCTCTTTCATTTTCTTTGTTACCAGCATCTCTTATTTTGCGAACAACTTGTTTGCAATTTTGCAACAAAACCTTCATTTCAACAATAAGCCTTCGATAAGCCAAAATGTGATAGAACAACAACCATGTTGAAGTCCCGCACCACTTTTTAAAACTTTACTCTGATTTCTTACATCTCATTTGAAGGGAACACTACTTCGAACCCTGAGTTGTTGCTATGTGGTCAGCATTTCAGAGCTGCTAAAACATCATATTTCTCTCATCTGTGTTCAAAGTTCTTTTCTAGGACTAATAAGTTTTGAAGTTCTGATACTATTATACCATAACCCAGTTACTGTTAAAATTCAAAACTTTTTCCTTCTAAATTCTTTTGAGCAAATTCATAAATGATTTTTCCGGTCCTAATTTTCTGCAGATAAGAAGGTTGAAGTTGTGGTGCTGCACAAACGGTGATCGAAATGTTTGTCATTTATCACGAGGGTTCATTGTTGAATAGCCTAATAAAACAAGTTTCGTCACCGAAGTGTTTGTGCCAGAATGGTCACCAAATGTATCAATCTGCATCTATCTTGCCTTCGCCCAAATGAATACCATGTTTGATGATCTCATGCTTTGGCATTATGTGTATTTTCTTATACAATGTAGCAACTAAAATGAGATGTCAGCCCTCTTAGATAATCCTCATGCTCATGAGCTGTTCTTTATTTATGCTTATTTTATTTATATAAAACTTACAAAACGGTGTGCTTATGGTTCTTGATGAACTGTTTCTAAAAGTTTACTTCTGAGAAATGTTTGTGAGGATGAGCTCTCTGGTGGATTCTTCATTCACGCTTTTATATTATTTGATCAATTATATCAGGCATTTACATGTGTAGTGCCCTAATATTTTTTTTCTTTTTATACGCCCTTGAAAAATTAATGTTTTTCACATGTATATGTACACACCTCTGCGTTTATATTTCTTAATATTATGTACATTTTATGTATAATTTTTTTTATGAAATTATAATCATTCATAAATTATACTTTATTTAATAATATAATTATTTTTATTATACAACTAATATATATATATATATATAGGGGGAGAATTCGGTGAGGATATATGTGTAATTTTGGTTCTTGTTGGGGTATATATGTAAAACTGAAATTATAATAAATATCGGGAATTGATACAGATTTTTAAGATACCCTAGCTCACCAGCTGTCTAAATCGGTGTAATATTAATATTTATATATATATACATATATATATAAAATAGGTAGAGCAAGCAAACATTGATGGGTGTACAATCCTCCACCTCTAACAATGAACTGGCTGATGTGATTGGGAAGGAAAAATAGAGAAGAGAAGTTGGAGTTTGATCCATCTGCCCTCCAATTGCTTCTTATTGCAAAGCCAAATATCTGAAATTTACTAATAAGGCCTTCCTTTAAAACTAATTAAATATACATATATATATATTTATTATATATAATCAAAGAAAAATCTATAAGTTTAAACAAATCGATTATTTTGGTGAGTGTTTTAATTGATTTGAAAATAATAAAATAATACAATAAATCATAAAGGGCAAATGAGTCAAATCACGTGATCCACGTGGTGGCCCGCGGCTAACCACTCAAGTCAACGTCCCGCGTTTGCATTGCATCCGAATTTAATCTCCCCGAAATTTAGCCTGCCATCTCCCTGTCCGCTGCCAACCCGCTCTGCCGCCAATCCGCCGTCCGCTCCGCATCAAGATTCGCGTTCACTGTTTTCCCAGCCGTCTGATCTTGATCCGATGTCCGAAGACTCCGGGTCCGCTCCGCGGCCGCCGCCGACGCTTACGCTGCCGCCGCGCGCCAACCTCGAGAGCCTCTTCCGTGGAGGCGCCGGCTTCGGCCTGAGCCCTGGGCCGATGACCCTCGTCTCCAGCTTCTTCGCTGAAGACCCGGGCTCCGACTGCCGCTCTTTCTCCGAGCTCTTGGCTGGCGCCATCGCCTCCCCTCAGGCGGTGCAGTTTCGGAGGCCGGTGATGGCATCGGGTGAGGAGAAGCCTGTTGAAGAGAAGAGAGGGGAGGATAGCTCTGGGATCTCGAATCAGCCGCCGCCGCTGCCGTCGCAGCCACCGGTGCTGGTCGTGCCTCCTCCGGCCTTCTTCATGGTTCCCCCGGGGCTTAGTCCTTCCGGCTTGCTCGATTCCCCCGCCTTCTTCTCGTCTGTGCGTAAGCATAATTATTCTGTTTTTTCTCTGCAAAAAAAGGAAATACGAAAAAAAATTCCTATTTTTGTTTGTGATTCTTAGTGTCTGATTTGATTGATTTGGGGTTTAGATTTATATGCTTTCTGTTTGATGATATTATGAGAATTTCTAGTTATTCTTCTCAATATTTGCTTGATGAGAAAAATGGTAAAAATTTCATGTTTTATTACAATTTAATGTTCAAAAATCAATTCAATTGATGGACTTCCTTGATTTGATTTGTATTAATGCTCTTTAACACTATTGCTTTTGACTTTTTGTTAAACTGCTTTAAACTCTGTTTCTATTTTTTTCTTTTCCCTTGTTCCCACCTCTTTGACTTTTGCTTGCTGATAGTTGGATTTAGTGACCTACTAGAAATATTTTGATGACCTCTTCTCTTGTTTTGGTTTTGGATGTGAATATTTCTGTAATCTTGTTGTATGATTTCTTTTCTTCTCATTTGGATTCTCAGAATGTCAATGCTAGTTCTCCCATTAACTTCTTCGAGGTTTTTTTTTTTAATTGCCATTTAATTCTTCAGAGTTTGAATTCGTGGTATTATCCGATGAACTAATGTCAGAAAGTGTGCTTGCACAAGTTGTGATAGTTGCAAAAGTTAATAATTTTGGTTCAATTTAATTTAGGCTGATGTTTTTCTTCCTGTGAAGACTTTCTTATATATATGTATATATAGAATTGAAGTTCTTGTTGTTCACAGCCTTCTTTTCCTGTAAATTTTCTTTGAAGTTCTTGCCAGCTTTGCCAAGTCTAAAAGCTTTAATATGGAGTTTGTACCTGCTGGGGATTAATTACTTTAATTATGTGCAGGCCCGTTTTGGAATGTCCCATCAGGAAGCCCTGGCACAAGTCACAGCTCAAGCTGTTCAGTTTCAATCTCAAGTGCAACCACACGAGTATATGCCCTCTTTATCGACGACAACTACAGTTTCCCAGACACAACCACCGGCCCAAGAGGTGCTACCTGTGACGCCTGATTCAGAAAACACTGCATTTGAATCTGCTGAGGTTTCTCATTCTGAACATAAATCTCAATCTACAACTCTGGTTGACAAACCTACTGATGATGGGTACAATTGGCGTAAGTATGGGCAAAAGCAAGTTAAGGGAAGTGAGTTTCCTAGAAGCTATTACAAGTGTACCCATCCTAACTGTCCTGTAAAGAAGAAGGTTGAACGATCTCTTGAAGGCCTGGTGACAGAGATAATCTATAAGGGCCAGCACAATCATCAACGTCCCCCACCCAATAAGCGTGCCAAGGAAGGCAGTGCGTTGCCTATTGGCTCAAATGCCGTAAATGGGAACACTGATTATCAGGCTAATTCTGAAAGACCATCACAAAGTCACCTCAACAGATCAAATGATAACCATGTTTCAGCATCTAAGAGAGGTCGGGAATCTAGCTATGGAACACCAGAACATGTATCTGGTTCAAGTGATGGTGAGGAACTGGTTGAAGCTGATGTTAGGACCGATGAAGCAGATGCCACTGAAACTGATATGAAGAGAAGGTAAAATTTCAAACCTTGCAGCAACACTGATGCTTGTGTTGTTGGACTTGGTCGATAAAGCAGAGTTGTTTTCTTTTTTATTATAATATTTGTAGCATTTATATTGAAACCTTTTTCACACTTAGATTAGGTTTAGTTATGTTATATATACTTGTTTATGGTCACTAGCATGTGACAACTAATTATGCCTAAGGTACAAAAGGATTCAAAGTTGATCTTGGAAGCATTCACATGGTCACTTGGAGTGATTATGAGAACTGAATGCAGTTCTTTATACCTTAAATTTAGCACAATTTAAAGTAAACCTGGATGGTTTTCTAGCTTGGTTTTTCTAAAGTAATAGACCACCAGTAGATGATGGTAACTTCGCTTAGTTATGTCATGTGATGTACTCCATTTCCTTGGGCATGTTATTGCACATGGACAGGCCTGCCAAGAAAGCATGTTGGTAGATTACACTGTCAATGTAATGATAATGCTCTCTTGGTGCAAGTTCATTACTTGAGATATTTATATTTACTAGCATTGAGATTATGTACTGATTGAACAGGAATGTGGAACCCAAGGTTTCAGAAACAGCTTCTTCGCAAAAGACGATGACAGAATCAAGGATCATTGTGCAGACAACCAGTGAAGTTGATCTTTTGGATGATGGTTACCGGTGGCGCAAATATGGGCAGAAAGTGGTGAAAGGAAATCCTAATCCAAGGTTGTACATTCTGTCTTTAAAAAAAAAATAACATTGTTTCGTGTTGTTTGCTTTTGCAATTCTATAGATGATCAGCAACCTGAATGCCGTCTTATAATGTTCTCTTTTCTTGCCTCTTCTTGCACTTCCTGCATCAAATTTTTACTAGACTGATAATCTCATTGACGATAAAAGAGGCCCTGGTGATTTGCATACCATCTACACAAAGAGTTGTAATGTCTTGTTTTGTCTGTAAAGGGTCTCCTGCCATGACTTTGCTACTATTTTTAAAGCCAATAGGTGTGAGAGATTCTATAGCTGAGCAGATGTGGATTGATCATATCAATTCTATATCTTTCCATTTAAAGTCAGACTAAATAAATTAGATGGAATCTAAGGTTTCATTTAGTAGAATTCATGAAATGTATCTAAACCAAGCTTTTGAGGTTGCATTTTCTTTCTTTTGATTCATACTGTTCTTCCGCCAATAGGCTCTAGCCCATATCTCTTGAATTTGTATTAATTGGTTCCCAGATTGGGTGCTTGCTAGTTCTCACTGATACAATGTTGAAAATATTTCATCTTTTAGAATGGTCTGTTAATTCTTCATGTGGTAACACCAGGAGCTACTACAAATGTACTTATCCGGGGTGCAATGTTCGGAAACACGTTGAGCGGGCTTCAACGGATCCTAAAGCTGTCATCACAACATATGAAGGGAAACATAACCATGACGTACCAGCGGCGAGAAGCAGTAGCCATAACACTGCAAATGCTGCAGCTGCTGCGAACATTATACAATCGAGAGCACAGAACCAAGCATACATTAACAGAAGAGATTTCCGAAAGAATGCTCATCAGCAAGCTATGAAGGAGGAAGAAGAAATCACTTAAACTTCTCTTGTCATGTGGTGAAATAAGCACGTAATATTCATCGATGCTCTTGCCACTACTTGCAGAAACTGAGTTGTCTTGAGCTGGAATTATCAGATGTCTGCAGGGATTCTTCGTCATGTATACTAACGAGAAGGTTGCCACGTGTTGTTGTATCTAATAAATTTCATGACCCGATGTAGTCCTGATGTACAGGCGACTAATGCCTCTGTAATTTATTTTTTCTGTTGTTTTGGTCTGGTTGGTGCCATTTATGTAATACTGTTAGTGAGCTTCACACATGAAAAAAAAAAAAAAAAAAATAGTTATGCTTGAATTCAGAATTGTCAGAATTGTATATTGTTCATTTGTATTCAATTTGGAATCTAATAGTGGATGCTTGAATGTATTTAGTGAAGCATATTCTATGGATGAATGAATATATGTGAATTGCGCTTAATTGGTTTAGTTTCTAACTCCATGATTGTCATAATGTACGTGAAGTATGTGTGTTTACTTGAGAGTATTCTTCGAGTTTGGTGCTGCAAATGAAACGCATGAGAACTGGCTACAGAGTGAAGCAATGTTTTTCCTTATATAATTGTCTTGTGATATTTTTATTCATGTTTTTCACTACACTAATGCAGAGGAAAGGCTGAATTTTCAGTGAGTTCAATGCGTTTCTATTGAACTTCAGCGGACTCGGCGTTCATTCACCAATCTGTTTTTCTTCAGTCTACTGCCTTATTTCAGAAATAAAGTTGAAAATGAAATGGCAAATGTTTTTCTTCGGTCTACTTCCCTGTTTCAGAAATAAAGTTGAAAATGGATAGCAGATACGCGAAGCTTTGTTCTGCTATGTATTCATTTGCTGTTGTTCTTGCATTGTTTCAATTCAAGTGAGAAACACTGAAGTTTATTAATTCAATGACATGGTTCTCCGGCAACCCACCTGCAGAGTTAGGAATCTTCAAGTCTGAAGTCTATTATTACAGTTTCAATTCATTTCATTTCTCTTCAATCAATGGAGCACAAGAATTAATTCGCTGTTAATTCTAACATCAAGAACATATAGTTAAACCTACAAGAAAGATTATTAATAATACAATTCATTGCTTTTCGTATTCGTATACTCAACATCTTTTAGCATATGAACCCTGTGGAAGTGTAGAGTGGCATACAATCCATCAACACAATATTAGTTTAGAAGGCAACTTCACCTTTACTTAAATAGCACAACGGAAGCAATGATGAGTCCCTTTGAAATTTAGAAAAAGAAAAATCAACTAAAAGGAAACTCGAGAAGATTTCGGTGGTATTTTCATTTATAATTCCTGTTCTACAATATCTTTTTAAGGATTTTTGCTGTACACATTTCTTTGAACAAGCATGAATATACAGCTAAGATCGAATTGCTTCAAACTTGAAAATCAATTTTCTCTTCAGCCTCTAGCTCTGCCCGATGATCATATCGATCCCAATTCGATGACACGCTGGACTTGCAACTCTTGTAGAACAGACAACTCAAGATAACATCGAGAACGATGACAATAGAGTGCATGAAGATGATTGAAAATCCCTCTCCAACAAGAGCAAGGTTTAGATTTCTATTGTTATAATAAGGCCTCACCACTCTGCAATGAAACAGGGCTTCAACAGCAGCCATCAAAAGGTTGGCAAACAAAGCAAGAATCAAAGAAGTCATAATCCTTTTCCTGATGATCATGCATGATTTCAGAATAGATTGAAAACCACTTGAATTCTCCACCGCAGAAACTATATTCGCCAAATTGCAGATAACTACTGAAATAGCCAAGACCACAGAATAGAGAATTGAACCGAAAACAGAAAGACCGAAAGCAGAAGCATTCGAAGAAAGGCGAAGGACATCCACAAGGCTGAATGCTAGAAATAGAAAAGCGAATATGGCTGCATTGACGGAGATCAAAAGGAGACAAGCGGCGAGATAAGTAGCCAAAACCGGGAGAAAAATTCTCGACAAAGAAGACAGTGGAGGAGGAGCAAACTTGTGCCGAGGAAACTCGAAGATGGTTAAAACAACCGATGATTTAGCGAGAACAAGGAAAGTTATGGATGGAGGGAAGGCGAAGACGAACGAAAAGGCGGTTTCGGAGAGCTTCCTATTGAGAAAGGAGAAGATTGGAGAAGAAGAAGGGAATCCTGCTGCATCAAACAAGGATTGAATTCTTGATGAGATTGTGAGGAGGAGGAAAGGAGAAGATGGAGAGGAAGAGAGAGCTTGCGATAAGAGAACGGAAGCGGAGACGGGGAGGAGAAGGAGAGAAGCAATGGAGGAGAAGGAGTGGTAGCTATAGAAGAAGGTATTGAGTGATGATTTGATGATGAAGTTGGTGGTGGACTTCTCCTCCATGGCAATGCTTTGTTGAAGCTTATCTAGATATGCAATGGAGGTGGAAGAGGCAAGGGGGGATTGTTGTGCTTTTCTACTCACACTTTATATGCTTTTGTTGCCATGGACAAACTAGAGTGTCACTCTTGGCACAATGTTGGTTTGTTAAGGTGGAGTTTTTTTGGATTTGGTGCCAGATGACTGATAGGCCAACAACTCTCTATGGATCTATTTTTCTTTTTACCTTTATTTATTTTACTTATTGATGACAATGTCTTACCTATTAGTTACTTTTATTAGTCTTCTAATTGGTACATGTTAATTATCTGAAACTTGGACTTGTATATTTAAATTCATAGTTTTTTTAAATTAATTAGTGTGAAATATTTTTTTTTAAAAAAATATAGATAAACCATATGAGTGGAAGTATAAAAGTTGTATAAGAGAAAAGAATAATAATAAAAGAAATAGAAAAAATCATTTACTGAGTGTAGAGATATGTACATATAAGAGTAATCACTCAAATAGAATAGTATAGCACCACGAGAATGGTGAGTAGGATTATTTCTTGGGAGGATTTCAAAATTCACATAGATGTAGTTGATGTGGGATATCAAATTATAAAATATATAAATTTGATGTATTTTTATTGGTAGATAGAGTGTTATATATAGACTTTTTTTTTTTTTAACTCTATTTGATTTTGATTTAATATTTAGAGATTGATTACATACAACTAAAGTTGGTGATGGTATAGAGTATATTGTAACCCTAATGAAAAGGTTGTTGAATTTGATCAACTACCAAGCATTCTTCTCTTTCTTCTTCTTCTTATTTTTTCTTTTTTTTTTAACTTCTTCAACTTTGGTACAAATTTGCACCACCTTTTTTGGGTAGGTATTAGGTTTGATATTAAATATTTAATCAATTGTTTTAGTCCAAATATTACGCAAAACTTTATCTTGATGGTTGATGAGATAAGGTCTATTTTGTTCATAAATTGTGCTCATAATTACATTTTGTACAGATATTAATTTAGACTATATTCCAAATTACTGTTCAACCATTGCATGTATAAACAAAATTAGTGTACCAAAAAAAAAGAAAAAAAAACTTTGATTAATTTATTGGTTGTTGATGGTTTCCTTTTACTCTCTTGACCTTTGTCACAATGTTTATAATTCCTTTTTCTTTCTTAGTCTCAATTGAACAAACTTTTGGCATCAAATCAGTTATCCATCACTTTACCTTCAATTACTTCAATTTCCACAATCTCCAATCAGAATAATGCTAATCCTTCCTATGTATATATATATATACACACACACACAAAATCATTTAATCATATATTCATATATAATCTAATTACTTACATACCCTTGTAAAAGTATACATAAACCTTTATCACATGTTTAATAAAAACATAAAAGAAATACAATGTCTCGAGAGACATTTAAGATGTCTTGAGTTCAAGCTTGCAAGAAACAACAGTGATAACGGGTCTCCGGCGTGATTTCAAGTCTGTCACTTGATTTTTCTGTCTCCGATGAAAATGCATAGATTAGATGATTAACTCCCGGCTCCTGCGCACACCCTTGACTTCCATTAATTGGAAGACACTTGTCGCTCGCCGATAGGAAAAAAACCCATAAAAAAATACAAAATCTTGAACATTGAAGTGTAATCTCTTTGTGTGTGTGTGTGTGTATATATATATATCCAATTGCATGTTTATGTTTGGCATGAGTGAATCTCAAGGAATGACACAAAGGAAAAATATATCAGACCTTTTGGATGGTGTCCAAGGCACTTCAAGGAGTAGTTGATATCCTTTTTTATTGATTAGGTGGATGGTCATAAAAAATATTGCCTATATATATATATATATATATATATATATATATATATATATTAAATTTTGAAGGTCTTTTAATTGATCAAATGGGTGTTATTGGGGTTGTAAGGGAGAAGAATGAGCTCATCACCATCCACCATTGTAAACATCAAAGATGTGACATGTCCCAAGACATTATGATCAATAAGTGGGCAATTATTTAATTCATGAGTGACATTTTAATTATAATAAGTATGAGCCATTGGCCTTTGGTACTCAATCAATATGAAGAAAATTAGTATACATTTAATTATAATAAGCATGTTCTCCGGTATTATCATTATTTTACTAATGGATGAAATTACCAAGATGGCTCATGAAGGCAGAGATACTGTTTTTTTATTTTTATTTTTTATTTTTTAACTTATTAAGTTTTTTCATAACCAATTTATCTCTGTTTTTAACTTTAATGTAAGGTACTATGTATCTCTTTTATTAAAATGAATAAATAAATTAATATGAAGAAAATGAGAGGCGTTTCTTAATGTAAAAAAATGTTAATAAAAATGATGTAATATTTATACTCTAGTTGTTTTAGAGAAAAAAATTATTATCACTATTAAAATTATATATGTATGGTGTTTTATAGTACGTGGGTGGAAAGAAAATAATCATAACTATCACTAACACAAATAAACTAATCATTTGTTATAAATAATTATTTAAACACACACACACACATATATATTAAGATGCTCATCATAGACTATCTTAGACTATTTAAGACCTTTAATTTTTAAAATAATTTATCTAAAAATCAAAACAATATTGGATATGAAAAATTATATAAAAAAAAAGACTATACTATAATAATCCCCGCTTGATCTAAATGATAAACAAGTATATTTTTAGCATCCTTATCAATAATGGATGTTTGACATATTAAAGGTAATATTACCCAATCAAATAATATTCCAAAATAAATACTCTAAATACTCCAAGATGCTTGTTTTCCTTTATATATATATATATATATATATATATATAAGAAGAGTGGGATAATTTCCTTAATGGCATGATATTTGTTGAGACCTAAATAAGTGAATTAAACCATTAAATATGTGATATTATTATTATTATTATTATTATTATTATTTAATGTCACAATCTCATACCCCTTTGTGACAAAGACAAAAGGAATAACAAAGGCTGTGTTAGATTCCATTAACAAAGTCACAATTATTTTTTTTTTGTTGTTGAAAATATTTTAATAAAACTTCCACTTTATCACATTTTTTTTTTCTTTTGGACAAGCATGCCGACATTCTGAAATATTTAGTTCAATTTTGGGATTTTTTTCCTTCAATAAATATCTTCTTTGATTCCAATTAACAATTTATTATTAGAATGAAAAATAGGTGAATTTTTTTTAATACTCTTTATATGTATATTTCTAAATATTAATTATTCTACACATAGTTATATATTTCAAGTTATAATTACTTATAAAATAAGATTATATTTTTGTTTTAATAAGACTAGCTTCCAATTTTGAGCTGATTGATTTGTAATAATAAATGTTTGTTGGAATGCTGCTATAACAAGAAGAAGAATATTATCAACTTATTATAAATAATGAGAACAATTCTTCACCAACTAATCATCTCATTTCAATTGATTTAATGAGATTTGTACTTCTTATCTAACACATGTTTCTTATATATATATATATATATATATATATTTAGTGATCAATCAGTATTTAACTTAATCAAGAGTTTTGTCTTGAACTTATCCCTCATGCAAATTTATTTTTTAAATAAAAATGGATAAACCACTGCTTTATTTGTATGCAAATTTTGTCAAATTATATATATATATATATATATATATATATATATTCATATTTTTTATTATTTTTTATATTTTTTATTTCATTATACAAGACTTTGCAATTAGAATTTAAAGATTAAAAAAAACAAAATAAAGTGATAAATCAAATAGAAAGGGCACCGACGAAGAAGTATATGAAAGTAGTTGATACTTATCATCGTCATCGTCTCTATCAAATGTTGTTATTCATTGAAATAAAAGAAAGAAAGAAATTGGAATTTGGTGGGAGATATGGATCAAGACATTCATTTTCTGTTGATTTATGCATGAAAATGCATGTTGTTGGTGCTATGTCAAATGAAGGGAAGAGGAAGTTGATAGAGATGGATAAAACTAAAACCATTTTAAATTAAAAAATAATCCTAAGGTGGAAAATAAAAGTCAATATTCATTGGATTATGTTAAGCGGTAAGGGTGCATGCAAATATTTTAATAATGCACATAAGAGAAAAATCGAATTAAACAAGTTGTAATTAAAAAAACATGTATACATAGAGAGTTATAAAATAAAACACACATAAAACATAGAATTAAAAAAAATAAAAACATCTACGATCATTTGATCTATTGGTATCGGGTCTTCTTCATATAATGTTTGTGTTTTTACTTAGAAAGTATATTCTTAACCTCAGCACACGCAAATCAGGATGAAGATAAATTAAAAATAAATGAATAAGTACATAAGAAAGGGAAATATGGCTTAAATAGATAAACAAAAGTTATTAGGCTGATGTACAGTTTGAGTAGGCTAAGCTCAATTATGCTATGTGATTCTTTGTTGAGAGTGCACATGACTTGAAAGCATTTGATAACATTTTGAGATTAGCTTGCAATTGTTATTACCATCGGTATTGGTATTGCTTTGCCTTTTAGTAATTTGATTTAATGTTATCACTAAGGTATAGTCTATTAACTCTAATTTATATGTACTCCATTGTTGCAAGAAGAGGCTAGATAACTTGTAATTGATTTACCACCTTAGGAAAGAAAAGTTAGCATTTCATTTTATTTTAATTGAGAATTTGATATGGAGTTTGTCCACACTCCTATGCAATTACTTGTAACTATAGTTGAAGGAGGTATGTTCCAAATGGATCTAATGACTAAAGAATTAGCATATTGTGGATAAAATTACATAAAATTTGTTGTTTTTCTTTTTAAATATATTTTCTTTTAGTATAAATCTCAGCCAATTTATAAAATAAAATAAGATAATCATTTGTTAATCCGGTGGTAGTCACATACAGTGGGTGGGTAAAAACCCATAATCGACTATAGTAACATTAGATATTATTTATTATGGTACTATTATAAATGGGTTTAATGGATGTTATGTGGAAGGTGTTATATCTCTTCTCTCCAAAGTTATCATCTCAAGGAGATCATTAAGCAAGAATAATTAGTGCATTTCTATATCTACCTGTTTGTTAACCGTGCTTGTCTCTTTCTTAAAAAATTAAAAAAAATTCTGAAAACCCAATTGATTATTTTAAACAAGTTCTAAATGCATCAATGTTTCTTCCACTCTATGTTATCCAGTGACTTAGAGTTGCTTCCACTCTATTCTATGCTATGAGTTGAGTTGTTTAAATATTTGTTTTGCGGAATTGACCAATAATTTGTGAATATGTGTTTTTTTATATTTTATTTTAATAATATATATTCCTTTTCCATTTACAGCTTCATTTATTTTATATATAGTTTTATTAGTTTATTATTATTATTATTATTATTATTTATGTTTCAATTATTACTGGATCATTGTCCAAATATGTGAACTCATAGATGACGAAACCTAACCTATCAAACACATCTCTAAGCATCTCTCTATTAACTTCACTTTACAACTCAATTTGGTGTTGTTCTACAAAAACAATTATGAACCCTCATAATTTCTATAAAAATACTAAAACTATTTACTTCCTAATCTCTCTTCTCCTTGTGAAAACTATTAAACTATGCATTAAACAAGCATACATCCTTATATATATAAACCAACCCATTATTTTTTTGGATCTTATGCTGCGAATGATTTCATAATCTATTAGTACCGTATTTAGCGTGCAGAGGAGATCAGGGATCAAACTCTTTTTTTTTTTTTTTTTTTTAATGCAGAAAGCAAGGTGCATGATTAAATATAAGCCCTTGGATTGAACACAATTGTCACAAAAATAAAATAAAAAAAAATAAAAATCTAATAGTAATTAAAATCACAAAACAAAAAGGCACCATTATTTCATCAATTCACAAACAAAAACATGCACAAGATTTATATCACATATCTTGTTATCACTTTTTACTCAGAAAGATGATCATCATTGATCGTTCATCATTGATCACACACAGTTTGGATCATTTTCACTTCGGCATTTCTACAAACACCTTGCATGCACGACCCATCGCGCGCTCACGGCCGAGCCACCGACACGACCATTGCGCGGACAATGGATACGGTTACGGGCGAGACACGGACACGACGCGCGGGACCTTCTGGTCGTCGAAGGGCAGGCAAACGTAGTCCCAAGCGAACTCGCGCAAAATCTCGGCTTCGAGCTCGCCGTGCAGGGCTTTGCAGTACATGTACAAGACGGTGTTGGACACGATCCAGTAGAGAAGCATCACCGTCGTGACAGCGGAGCCCAGCACGGTTCGGACAATATCTCGAACACCTTGGCTGCATATCTCGTAGTTGAAGGCGACGCTGGAGTTGAAGGCCCAGAGTATGATTCCCAGGAGGAAGGAGAAGGAGAGGTTGAGGATTAGAGCGGCGCGGCGCATGCCGGTGAGGAGATGGAAGCTCCGGCGGTATGGAGGGAAGCCCCAGGTTGATTCAAGGACGACGATGACCGGGACGAGGGAGCAGAGGATGAAGAATAGGATCAATAGAAGGAGGATCGGGGCGTAGATGAGAGCGGAGGGGGCAAGGAAAAGGAGGGCGATGAGGAGGAGGGTTGGGAGGAAGAGAGTGAGGATAAGGCGGAGGATTGGGGCGGGGATGGAGATTAGGGTTGGGAGGAGGTGAACGGGGCGGCCGAAGAAGCCGTGGTGGGTGCTGGCTGAGATGGAGGACGCGGCGGCGAGGGGGAGGAGGACGAGGACGCCGGCGAGAAGATAGGGGAGGGGATCGGAGTGATACGAGGAGCGGAGGAGGGATCGAGAGGGAGAGACGAGAGAAGGGGTGAAGAGGAGGAGGAGAGAGAGGGGGAGGATGAAGAGCACGGTGAGAGCTAGGAAGTGGCGGGAGTGCGCTGCGACCACGCGCCTCGAATCGGAGAGCACGCCGGAAAGCATGTCCGTCCATGGCGTCGCCATCACCGGGCGGCTGCGAGGAGACGAAGGTGGAGATGAAGACGAAGAGGAGCCGCTCATCGGAAGGGTAGCCATTTTCCAGTGTCTATCTTGAAACTGGGACTAGATATAGTTACTATAAGTTTTTTAGGGGGACTTTTGCATAGTTTTCCAATATTTTTAAGTGGGTTTGGATCCGACCCGAAACAATGATTTAGATCCGTACCCGATAAAGAGAGCCGTGAGTTGAGAAGAGCCAAAGCTCGAAGCTTTGGGGAGAAGCAGCCATGGCGATCTGGTTCTCTTTGATCTCTCTGTTATCGGCGCTTCTCTCCATACTGCTTTTATCTGTTGGGTTTGCTGTGATTTCGGGGAGGAAGAGCAGGAGGAGGGCGGTGGGTTTCTTTCACCCATTCACCAACGATGGTGGTGGTGGGGAACGGGTGCTGTGGTGCGCTGTGCGAGCGCTGCAGGAGGAGCGTTCCGACCTCGATTGTGCTGTGTACACTGGCGATGAAGCGTCTCCAGAGAGTCTTGCCGCCCGGGCGCTCGATCGCTTCGGCGTTCGGCTTCTTCGCCCGCTTATTGTATGTCCCTTCCTTTCCTCTCTCTCTCTCTCTCTCTCTCTCCCTAATCTAAAATTTGGATTGAAGGGTTTGCTATTTATGTTACTTATTTGGATTTAGTTTGTGGCTACTCAGTTTTGTTGATGTTGTATTTGAGTTTTGGTGGCTTCTTAGTGTAAAGATACGATCATCAGAAAAATAAAAATAAAAATTCAAAATAAATTCTCTCAAAATTGAATTTTTCATTGCTTTTCTTCTCAAAGACCAATACTGGGCATTGTAGTACTGGATTTTGCATGTTAGGAACTTTTGATTAGTGTTGTTGAAGAGGATTTAAGTTGCATCTTTGTGCTCTTTTTCTTCCTTGTACTTTGTGGCGTATGATATCTTCCATTTGTAGGTAGTGCGCCTGTCAAAAAGGAAATGGGTTGAGGAGAAGAACTATCCTCATTTCACTATGATTGGGCAGAGTCTTGGTTCTATGTATCTCTCATGGGAGGCAATGCGCAAGTTCACACCTTATTTTTATCTTGACACTAGTGGCTATGCTTTTACATACCCAATTGCAAGGTTATTTGGGTGTAAAGTTATTTGCTACACGCATTACCCAACAATAAGTACTGATATGCTTTCTCGTGTTCACCACCGGAGTTCAACGTACAACAATGATCCTCTCATAGCCAAAAGGTATGATTTTGCGGTTAGGATGCATCCCATGCATCCGTTCTAAGTAATTCATGAGTCCTTCACTTGAATAAGTGCATTAGAATCAAAATCTCAAAATTTAACCTTAAAACATTTTGTCAATCAATTTATGCATGCATATCTTCTCTATGCTCATGCAGATGATACACTGCTTACAATTATCTTTCTTGAGACAGTATTTGGCTGTCGTGGGGCAAAATTATCTATTACACAATCTTTAGTTGGTTGTATGGGATGGTGGGATCTTGTGCTCATCTTGCGATGGTGAACTCCTCGTGGACAAGAGCTCATATTGTGGAACTGTGGAAAATTCCTAAACGGACTATAAGAGTTTACCCTCCTTGTGATGCTTCAGCTCTCCAGGTATTAATCCTTTGCCCCTTGTACTATATGTAGAGTTCTCCATTATCATTCTATAAAAATACTCTCTCCTTAAAGGGAACATCTGTAGTTCATGTTGATTGCTTCACTCCCTCATAATGTTGTCTTATCTTCTGCAAGAATTTAATATTCATTAGTATCACATTTCTGTTAGCCTTAACTTGTGCAAATTGGTACAGAACAATGTTTATGTTGTTGATCCTTGTAGCAAATATGACCCATATTTGAAACTTGAAATTGGAAGTAAGCATGTAATGCAGTAGGTACTTCATCATAAAATTTCAGAGTGACGGTTTAGTTATGGAAAGATTGGATGAAAACTCAACCTTACTCCATATAAGATTCATGATACATAACTCATTGTAGAGATCAGGTTTTGATGCAAATTTCAGTGAGCCATACTTTCCTACACTTGTAGTTTTGCTTGGTTAAATAACTCGTATGGCAAATAGGTGTGACAAATAACACACACACACACACACACACACACACACACACATATTTGGTGGTATATACAATCAATTTTCACTTCATTAACTTGTGTCCTGTTTTTGAGTCAATGTTATCTGCTGTGTGATCACCTAGCAATATGTACGGAGTATAACTCCTGTATTTGCTTGGCATCTGGCTTTCCCTCAATATGTGTATCTGTTTGAAGCATGCTTCTCTATAGCATTTAATTTTTTAATCATGTGTTTGGGATATAATTTTTGCATGTATAAACAGGTTCTTCCCTTGGAAAGGTCGCTCAAAACTCCTACATTTATTTCTGTTGCACAATTTCGTCCTGAAAAGGTGTGCCTGGGAATCTGAAAAGATGTAGTGCACTTGCAATTAGAGTATTTCATGGCTCCATTCAACCATGGTATACTTGATTTTTCTTACAGGCTCAGGCTGTTCAACTTGAGGCATTCTCACTCGCTGTCCAGAGACTAGACTCTAGCGTACCTAGACCGAAGCTTCAGTTTGTAGGTAGTTGTAGAAACAAGGAGGACCAGGAGAGATTGCAAAAGTTGAAGGATAGAGCTTCCGAGTTGAATATGGAGGAGTTTGTGGAGTTCCATAAGGATGTCACTTACAGGTTTGTTTCACCTCACCTTCTCTCTCTATCATCCTATTAAATGCATGATTGATACTCCCCGCTACATAGTGGAAAATGTTTTTTGCATAAATATTATCAGGGGTCAAGGTAATGTCTTTGAGGCTTCTGTGAGTAAAGCTTGTGTGTCTACATTATTTCTCAGCTTTCTTCAAATACAATAGTTCACCAGCTTGCTTCAATATTTGAATATTGAATCTGAAAGTACCCTCCTGTTTGGCAGCTTTGTGTCCTTTTTATTGTATGAGATATGCTTCATTCATTCTTGGGGTGACTTATTTCAAGACCAACCATGATGAAGGGTGTTTTCTCTTTAGAGGATTTTCGATCTCGATAAGAGAAGAATTTCTCTATTTTGTCCTATTTGGTTGATTTTCATGTTTGTGCAGCAATTATCCACTTTGCATCAGTCATTCATACATTATTTATCTTTTGTATTTGTCAAGCAAGCCTCATTGTTTTTCCTTGTTCTCTTCTGAAACAGGAATCTGATACAACTACTAGGAGGTGCTATTGCTGGGCTTCATTCCATGATAGACGAACACTTTGGCATTAGCGTTGTTGAATATATGGCAGCAGGCGCCATTCCTGTTGGTATGGTGCTATCATTGTTAAAAGTCATTCCTACCATCTTTGTGAACCACTGAAATTCTTCATTTTTCATGTTCTTTCAGCTCATAATTCAGCCGGTCCAAAGATGGACATTGTTGCAGACGAAGATGGACATCGGACCGGGTTTCTTGCGTCTGACACTGAAGGCTATGCTGAAGCTATCCTCAAGATTCTGCAGATGTCAGAGACTGAGAGGCTTACGATCGCCGCAGCTGCAAGGAAGCGAGCTCAAATGTTTTCCGAGGAGAAATTTTGTGAAGATTTTAAAGCTGCAATTCGGCCAGTCATCTCAAGTTTACATTCTGTTAACTAGAGTGTAAAGTGCTTGGATTATCTCGCAATTTTGATCCTTTTCTTTCAAGGAAATGATACATGTGGTTGATGTTTACAGAAAAAAACTCCTACCAAGCATGGGTGAGAACATGGAAGACATTATTTTTGTGTGTTTGCACTTTAGGGATGAATTATTATTTGTACTTGAGATTATTAGCTCGTAATATGTTTAGATTCATATTTAAGTTCTATTGTGTGAAATTATAACCAAGGAAACTTGCGCTTATGATTCAGATAAAGTTCTACCACCAACAACCGAACACCTGCTTCAAATTATTTGGCTGATCATGTTCCTTATTTCTATAAAAAATTTGTATGTTGTTGCATTGTACCTGTTGTGAAGTATTAATTTAGGATGCCCTTTTGTAATCAAGGAATCAGGAAGCTAGGAAGGTTTTATGTCTGTTGGAAGATTGATTTGAGTTGGATTATGCATCAGGGAAGTGCCAACTTTTATATTTTAATAAAATGAAGTATGTCGATCTGAATCTAAACATTTGATTTTGTATAGGTTGGTGATGGAAGACTAGTGTTGTGCTTCTTGCTGTTGAATCCTTGAAGGAGGCAAAACCTTTCCTTGTGGATGGAGTTCATCCACAGAATCTCATTAGGAGTTACAGGACAGCGTTCTATCTGGTTAGTACACTTCAACATGTTTTGATGTTTTCATGTGATTCATTGCTTGGCAGGTCTAGTAACTGCATCTTGATTTTTAACAGCCAATTGAGAAAATTTAAGAAATAGCTGTAAGTGTAGAGGAGAAAAGCATGGAAGAAAAGAAATCCTTGTTGGGCAAATGTGCTGCTACAACACTCTCTTCTGAGTTGATTGACGGAGAAAAGGAGTTTTTTGCATCAATGGTTGTGGATGCTGTCGTGTCTATTGGTGATGATGATAGACTAAATTTAATTCGAATTGAAAAGGTCATTCTTGGATTTACAATTTAATGTTTTGAAATAAGTGTCAATTTAATGGCTGTGTTAATTCAGATTATCCCAAGGCAACTTTGTGGTAATGCTGGATTTGATGCAATCAATGTGTTAAACAAACTTAAAAAAGAACATGCCCTTGGCCAGTTATACTCAATTTCTTTAGTTTGTACTCATGGATGATTGCTCTTTTCTTATACTGCAGGTATGATTACAGGTACAGGAGCTAATTATGGTGAAGAATAGTAGATATTAACACTGGTGGAATTGTAGATTCATTTGCTAACTTTGCATGGGAACCGTCAGTTGTTAAGGTATATGTTATGGAGTGCTGCTTTTAGATAGAGTTGTCTGTTTTCATTGCTGTTACTTCAATGATTGTCAGTATAAATTGCAGATTAATGCTGTTAATGCCACAACAGAAGCTGCTTGTCTTATTTTGAGTGTGGATGAAACAGTGAAAAATTCAAAGGTAACTAACTTCCTTCATACTTCTTGCAGCAATATCTCTGAATTACCCTGCATTAGTTTACACCTTATTTCTGATCTTTCATTTATGTTCTTTTTACCTCTCTTTTTGTTCTTCTTTGTTTCTTGTCCAATCTGTTGTTACTCAAATACGATATATTATCGGCGCTTAACTACTGTTTCCTGATGCTTTGAAATTTTTGTCCCCTTTGTGTTTTCACACGTGCTTTTGACAATTTCGAGCATCTTCGCTGACTGTTATTTCACAGAAATAATTGCAGTCGGAGAGTGCACAAGGTGAGGCGGCTGCAAGTGCAATGGTTGGTCGGGGACGAGGTGGGGCAGCTTTCTGAGGACATGGTGGAAGAGGAACACGAAGGCGGTGATCATGCCATCAATTGATTTTTCATTTTATCAAAAAAAAAAAAAACAAATGATTTTTCATGCTTTTGTTTCAAGGTGAGCTAGTATGTTAATTTACGAGAGAGATGGTTTGGTTCCTCTTCTTGATGGCTTTAAAGAGCAGACGCTTAAATTTATTGCACTGGGCCTCTTGTGCCTTTGCACTGCTTGTGTGCTGATTTCCAAATTTTTAAACATGCATGCTCTCAGTTTTGAGTTTTCCTGCATATTGTTGTGAGAAATTGGCCAAAGCTCATATTCTCTTACAAATTCCTCATATATATATATATATATGTGTGTGTATGTGTGTGTGTGTGTGTACATATACATTTGCATCCACATAAAGAAAGGCAACTTTACTAGGTGATGATACTTCTTCAAACTTTGCACTTCGGAATCATTAGCTTCTCCCTTTAATTACAGGCAATTAAGTAACCGTATAAATTGAATATATATATATATATATATATCATGTGAAGAAGCTAATGGGAGGAAGATCAAGTGAGCTCCAGAGTGCCATATCTCCATCATCACTAACAGCTTGGGAAGCATTTGCTTGCCCCTGCTTGACTTGCAAATCAACCTGACTTTTCCCTCCCTCCATCCCTGCCTCTCCTGGTTTCTCATCCCTCATCCCCACCATTCGAAAACACTCCGGCACGCCATCGAGAGCGTACAGCGATGCAGAAACCCTCTGCTCGTGCTCGTACTCGTACTTCATCCTCTTCACCGCCGCTCTCATCGCCACCGTCTCATCTCCCACCAATTCCTCTTCACCCTCAAACTGTGAGTATCCACAACCATTTAAATATCCATAGTTCATAACTTCAGCCATATCCATAAAATGACTAGCACTATTACAACTCATAAGGCTACTCCCTGATATATTACAATCCTCCAAAAACTCTGCAAAATCAATGTCATAATCCTCAACTGCTGTTTCTGCATGTTGCTGCTGCTGTTGTTGCAGTGGTTGTTGAGGCTCTTCTTTGTTTGCATGCACCAATGTGGCTGCATTTCCAGCACTCAGTCTCAATAGCAGCAGATTAGTTATCCTGGCAGGCAGTGCACGGCTGCAAACTGGCTCTGAAAGTGAGCAAGGCCAGAAGTTAGTTCTTGTATTGGCTCCTCGGAGCAAACAGGCGGCCTCGTCGTACGCCCGAGCTGCCTCCTCTGCCGTATCAAACGTACCGAGCCACACTCTTATCTTATGTATCGTATCTTTGATCTCCGCCACCCATCGTCCCGATGGCCGTTGCCGGACTCCTACATATCGTTTTCTAGTTCGGCAAGCACCACGTATTGCTGATACATCCCAACTGCTGTCCTTTGACGCTGAATTCTCCTTCTCTTGATCTCCATTCATCCCCTTCTTCTTCCCTGCCATTCTTATGCTTGTGTTTCTCTTCTCTTTCTTCTCTTCTCTTCTCTTCTCTTCAGAGGTGCACATATATATATATATATATATGTTAATGCAATTGAAGTCTAGTTACTTGATCCTTTTCTTTTGGCTTTAGTTACTCCCAATTGTTCTTGAGGTCACATATGGAGGCTTTCCAATTGATGCAAAAAGAATATAAGGAGTGTTTTGGTTTGCTCTTGTCAGTGTGAATTACATTGCTGGATCTTTGTTTGACTGCTGCCATGGGTTGAGATTTGAAGGCAGTTAAAAGCTTGCCAATTGTTTGTTTGTCTGTGTTGATAATATGTTATGCTTTGTTGTAATAAGGTGCGCAAAGTTTTAAATATTTCTTCTTTTTTTTTTCTGTTATAATATTGTGAATTATATGATTATTGGGGCATTATTCATCAAATCATGGCTGATTTTAAATTCATAAATTATTAGATGATATTCCAAAAACAAGGACGAAGATAACACCGTTGAGCTCCAATAAATTTAGCGCAACAATAACAATTGGCTACACATTACTCTATTAAGAGCTAAAAAAAATTAAATCAATCAAAATAAAACATATTATTTTATAAAGTTTATGATAAACATTTTTTGACTATTTTTTTCTTTCTTATGAGATATCTACGATCATCTAATATTGTGAAGATGGCTAAGCATTGAGATTGTGATTTTGTTCAACTCCTAGTGTTTCAAGTTTAGTGTTTGTAAGTGTTTCTAAGAGCCATTAATGGAGAAAGAACATGCATACAAAATAGAACACTTCTTCACAATAGTACGCCGCAAGCCAGATGGAGAATCTGAAAGAAAAGAGACATGACCATTTCTCACATTGAAACAGTGTATGTAAAGCTTTTCATCAGTTTTCGGTTAATCGAAAATATTGAATTTACCGTTTGGCCCCTCCCCACAACATTACATCTCATGGTTGTTATTATTATTATTATTATTATTATTATAAGGGCGTGTATGCATGTTTTGATAGGGTTTTTCTGCACGTGTTTGTGCATAGGAGGTATTACATGATTGTATGTGCATACCCTTCTAATATCTCTGTGACTAGACAAACTGCTAAAGAAAACCCACACAAACTTATTTATAATCATCCATCACCAACATGGGAGGGTTTTTTGGTCATAAATTTTTTTTTTTGATAATCTGTCAATATAGTAACTAGAAAACTAATTCTTCATTATTTTTTATAATTGGTCAAGAGAGAAGCACACACAAACTCATTTATATTGAGACCCACATGCAATACCCTTTTTAACCTGGTTATACACATAACATTCATCTTTTCCTGATGCACACAAAAGAAAAGAATTGGGGGGGTGCTTGCAAATATGGCCTCTTTGCAGGCGTAAAATATGCGAAATAATTAAAATAAATAAAATAAAAACATTATCATAATTGATTTTTGATATAGTATTAATTAAGAAATAAGAACAGACCGAGCGCAACAGAAAGGGCATACCAATCTCCAAGTCCTCCATTTGGCCAAATGATCATCCAAAGCCACAAATATGGCCCCACATGTCTTCTGATCATGTTGTTTGGATTCTAATACAAAAGCATGTGGTATAATTCTAAGCTAATTCAAAGAATTAAATGGAATTGGGACCAGCATGCGGAACTTATCTTTAATAAAACTATAAAAATTGAATGATATCTAGCATATGTAAAAGTGCACTTTTGTTTCATGAACTATACCTCTCTGTTGCTTCTACGGTCCTTAAATTGGTGAAAAAAAATTGAGGATTTTGATCCTTACTCAAAAAATGTTAATTCAACCATGGGAGCAAAACGAATATAAGTTTATTTTAAAGACAAAATAAATTTTCAAGCACAGTTCAGGAGAATCAGGTGACAAAGGGGGCAGAAGAGTAACACAAGTGGTTGCTATTAGCATGTGATTATATGTAATACATGCATTGCAGCAACAACAAACATAAATGGAACATCACACAAGAACACACTCACCAATTAAAACACAAGTGTTGTGTACATCATCACCTGGTAGTAAACTCAAAACACTCATCTCCAGCAACCATTTATGTATAACTCCATCTTCGCAACCATTCGTGTAACCTGAAGCAGCAGAAACTGCACGGTAAAGCAAGAATTAGTAAAGAATGAAACAGTGTTTTATCGCTTGCCTTGTTTTCGGTCTTATTATGAGTCAACATGAGAAAGTAGTGGGGAGTTCCGCTCGTGTCTGTCCTGTGAGTGGTTTCTTGGCATTAGAGCTGGATCACGGTATGTGTTAACCATCCCATCTAAAAACTCATTCAAAGATGGATCATTCTGATCTTCCCGGTCTTTCTTTATCAAAGTCTGCAAATTAAATGAAATGAATACACAAGATATTATGTATGTTATATCATAAAGAACACATTTAGTAGTTGAAAACTTGAAATTCCAAGAAAGGGTTTAGATCAAAGTGAGAAAAATGATAGTTGTGTCAGCCGATGAAGTACCTCAGCAGGATAAGCATGAAAAACAGGCAGAAAGCGCTTCCGACAATAATCATTGAATAAAAGTGTGAGCACTGGAAGTGGCAGAATCAAGCTGGATGCGAGTGGTAGTTTCTTCAGGCTAAATATTCCAAATGCAATGGCTTGCATAAGTATAAGAGAAAATATGGTTGCATTGTGAACAATAGGCCAAAATTTTCCACCAGTTTCATACTTGGGCATGTACACATTCAATAGCTGCATAACATAATGATATAAATTATGCCAAATGAGTAAGCACATATTTAGCAAAGTTACACATGAGTCCTTGATTATAAAGCAGCCCTTACAACACATTTTTCAGCCTTTTATCAAAGATTGATGATTGTAAGTGAAAAGCAATAAATTGTAGCACTCCAAAAGACAACCCATTAAATGATGTTGCAGTAGTATCTAGAAACTGTAAAGCTTTACCACTAGTAAAGAATTTTTTTCCTAGACTAGAACATATAACATCCAAATTGTCCATAAGCAGCTTTACAGCGAGGTAAGGCAGACCCTAAAACATTGATGGAACATATTACAAATTCAAAGCAACATGAGAGAAACTCATATACCTGATTCCGGTAGATAATGTATCCAAAACATAAGAAAACCAGTATAAATGGTAGAATCAGCGGAGCTAGGATAAAATAGGTGAGTCCGAGAAGCCCAAATAGAAGAATTCTAGGAATCTCACTGTGATACTCGATTGACGGTGCATGGAACTCACTATCATGAGATTTTAAACAATGCCTGCGTATGAAATTACCAACGAGAGTAAACAAGAAAGTGAGTTCAGATGACAAACTTGTCCAAGATGTCACAACATAGGCAATGAAGAATGAAGCCTGCAAGACAAAGGGCGAATATATGTTAATGCTATAACTGGAAAAAAGGAGAAATCAATGAACAATTATTCAGGTAAGGCATACCGCGACAAGGCATCAGAACTCATTTTGGTGTAAAGCAAAATAAAGTCTAGTCAACAAAGAGGCAAATTCATAAACTAATCTCATAATTTCATTTTTAGGGGTGCATAAGAATCCAAAAAAACTAACATGATCATCCTATTAAGAAAAATGCATACTAGAAGGGCAAGAACAACTGAAGTTTCACCTGCCATATCATTAATTGTTCAAAAAGTTTGTTTTGTTTTGTTTTTTTCCCTTTTCATTAAAGTTTCTGTTACCTCAAGAAAGAGCTCCTTATACATATTTCTCACTATTTGTCTTAGTGATAGATATGGAGACAACTAAAATGCAAATGCATCACCAGTTATCCAAAATTTAATGTAACTGCAAGGCTTAAGATTGGAAAAAGAACGGAAAAGAAGAAAACCAAGGTCCCTAAAGTTTCCAAAGCATGTCTTTAATTTAGAGGAAACATATAGTTGAAAATAAATTGATAATTGCACAAATAGGTACAGACTACAGTAGATTATACAGTATGTCTCTGAAATACTCGACACCTTAGAACCAAATAAATTGGTGGCTACACCTTGACACGCGGAAAATAAATAAATAAATCATCACCTGTGCTGGTACCAGAACAGCCAGCTTTGAAGGTATAGTCTTGGGATCATAAAATATCTCCAATCGACTAGAAATAGTCCCAGCTAGCACATTTGCAAAGAAAATATTCCATACGGTAAACCAAAGCATTTTACTGCAAGCACTTTTCTCAATCTCACTCAGAGCAATAAAACCTTGCATGGTGGAAAAGAGCTTCATGATCGGAGGAACAAAGGATAGAAACAAGTGAAGAATGAGACTTGGAAGATATCCTGTAATTACTTGACTTACAACAGTTCTGCAGACAAGCAGTTTATCGATCAGTGTTCATCAGAGTAGTTTAATTAGCATCTACAGCAAAGCATAATTGTTGGCAAAATTCGAAATCATTAGAAAATATCTATCAAGAGCTTCAGTCTCACTGGTTGTAACCCTACTATTCTTCTACTTGTTTGGTGCACATACTCAAATTTGATGTGAGAGCTTGGAAACTTTGTTAAATAGTTATGCAAGGGATTTTTATGCTCCTAATTCACACTTTGATAATTGCATTTTAACTTGCAAGATTTCATTTGTTCACCGCAGCATCAATTACTTCCCATGATGAATGTCACTCTCAAGACCGTGGCAACTTGATCAATACCTCCCCAATAAACAACAAAAGCCATTAGTAATAATCCAAGTTCAAGATTCCCAATGAACACAAAACGGTGATTATATAAAACTGGATGCATAAAGTTGAATGAGAAAGAAAAGGAAGAAAGGAATTTTATTTCCTGGATGAAATGCCAAATACTTACATTTCCAGAATGCCCACCAAGAAAGGGAGCATGGTCTCTAGCTGATCCAAATTGGTTAGTGCTTGAACAATGGCAACAGGCAGGAGAAAGATAGTAGTCAAGATAAAAGATGCAACCAAAACCACAAGCTTGGAAACCCATCTTTGCATGAATGATGCAGAAAAAAAGGGCCAATAGATGTCTCGAGGTTCAGGAGCTTGTTCTGTGACCCACTGTGTGGGATTAATTGATTGCTGGATGTGGAGCGCAGTTGCAGCACCATAGCGAGATCTGAAGCAAACAAAAGCAGCAGGAACTTCCTAGAGAATCAAATGCGAAATCGGAAAGTCATGGGGTGTAGAGATGTTGCTAAAAAGTTTGCTATGATGAAAAAAGACAGTAGAAATCCCAGTCACCAATAGGTGGGGATAAAAGCAATATAATAGTATTTCATTCAGTTCTGAAAAGAAAATGATAACGTCTTCAATAATTGTTAAGAGAAACATTGGTGCTTATCTTATCTCCCACAAACACAAGACATGGTAATGTAAAAAAGATACATCTGAACGCATAAAAGACAGATATAAATACTAAAAGTCATTCTCTTCACATGCAAAATAAAATGATATGATATGAACTAAGCATCAGTGGCATAATACGGTGCCAAACAATGCAAATATTCATCATACCCCCAAAATAACCTTCAGATACCTTCAGATATCAGCTTATGCAGGCACAAGGGAGTTGGATCAAGTCATCTGATTTCATACAGTCTAGTGATGGTGAACACAAATATATATTATATAAACTGCTCCAGGTTCTCAGTTTGTTACATAATGATGCTGCTCTTGCTCATATAGAGCAATGCTGTCACAAGCAAATGTGGTGAAATACCAATAGTCCTAGT
This sequence comes from Dioscorea dumetorum, assembly GCA_902712375.1. NCBI lineage: Eukaryota > Viridiplantae > Streptophyta > Magnoliopsida > Dioscoreales > Dioscoreaceae > Dioscorea > Dioscorea dumetorum. Next base: position 183,936 of record CACTHL010000339.1, read on the forward strand.
GCAAGCAATGGACTTCAAAGTTCAAACAGTTACTAAGTATTTACAGAAGATACATGATTGCTATTAATAAGCATTTATCCCTTAATAATTCAAAAGTAAAGCAAGAGCACCATATAAGAGTATTCATATTAGGAATGCAACACTAAACAAGTTACACAAGAAATAAATGTCATTAAGACATGAAATGCAGATATAAAGCAACAAGAATAAGTACAGCGTAGTGCTCTCTGTTGATGCTGAGATAAAAAAAATGTACCACTCTTCTTAAAGAAGCATCTGATTGCTCTATCCTCAAGTTTGTTTCCAGATCTTCCAGCTTCTTTGAATACTGATGTACAAGATCACCATTCTGTCTAAAAATTCCTAGGAAGCCACTTTGCTGTGAGTGTTCAGAAGTATGAGGTCTTGACTTTAGATGAGCGAGTCTTCTATATAAATTCTCCACATCAGACTGAACAACTAATAAGGAACAGTTATTATTTATATCATATATAAGTAGATTTTATTATTTTCTAGAATCAACAAAAAGTACAAATATGCCTTGTTATTGATGGTCAGGTTTAAAACTAATAGACAAACTCTCTACAATCTAGTTTCCATTAGCATTGCCAACAAAACTACAATGTCTCTAATGCATCAAAAGTGTTACCGTGCCATATAAAAAATGGCGAACAAAAATGTGATATCAGAGATCTTTGTGATTTGAAAACCCCTCTGTAAAAAGTAATTAAAACAATTCCTAGATGAAGCTTACCAAATTAGCCTTAGTGAGGAAGACACAATAACATGAGTAGAAGTATTTAAGGTTGATTTGTACAAATAAGAATTTAGTTCTGGCTGCTTGACCACAGACAGAACTACTACCCTCATGGAATGAGGTGTTTAGGCAAGCAGATAAAATTGAGACTAACAGCCACCTAGGCCACTGAATATAATTAAATTTAAATTTAAACATGATCAAATGTAATCTGAAAAGATGTTTGAGCAAGAGATATGAAACAGCCATCTGCATAGAAAGAACAAAGCAAATTTAAGTTTTGCAATATTCTTACAATGAGATCTCGAAGTTTGCGTGTCCGACGAACCACTACACGTGACAAGTAAGTAGATGGATGATATTCTGTGAAAAAGTTCTCTACTGCATCGCTGACACTACTCCCATCACGAGCAGGAATACCACGGACAAGAATGGTAAAATGATGAGGTTGTGGACTAGATGCACTATAGCAAGCAAGCCTCTTAAAAGAGATATATTTGAACTCCTGCAAAAATAAATGAGTAAGAAATATTCCCAGACTTTGAAAACATTACACCAACACACTCATGCACCATCCAAATAAATTAGCAAGGGAACTATCATATTATGAATTACTTACCGAATGCTGCATTTATTCACAGAACTCAGCAGTAAATTATAAAAAAAAAAAGAAGAAAAACAAAAGCAAAAAGAACTAGCTTCCAGTTACATCAATATCTCTTCACAGCAGAAAGAAAAAAAAAACCATAATAAAGAATATCTTCCATGATATTTGAAAAAAATATCTAATTTGAAGAAATTAACAAATTAAAAATAAAATTAAAAGAATAAAATAAAAAACAAATAGACTCACAGCATACAGCAGATAGCAAACAACTGCACTGATAAAATACGCAGCAGAGAAATGAACCCATAACCTGTGAACAAACTGGGGCAAATTAATTTCAGCCATTTGCATATACATAATCGACCCATAAGCAATACAAACGATAAAAAATAGAGCAAGAATCCATCAAACAAGAAAATAAAAAACAAAAAAAGCAAGCAATTCAAGGCAAGAAGACTCCCTTCTGAAAAGAAAGGAAGAAAGACAAGCAATAAAGGAGACCTGTTAGATCCATCCTTCACATTTGAAATGCTGAACAAATCCAAGGATTTGTTCGGCAAATCCGAGAAATCGATCACACTGAGTTGGTCACCAAGATAATTCACTGGCACCAGCACAAACACCCCGATAACCCCGGCAACCGTGAACACTCTCAAACTGCAAGCGAGCAAAGATGATCAGAAACCAGAACCAAGATCAATAACAAAAATGCAACAAGAATAGAAGGATTACCTGAAGATGAAAATACGCATGAAGACAACGGCGTCCAAGCCACAGGAGGCAAGGAGGTCATCTTCGGAGGGCTGCCATGCTCGCTGGACCCATCCGGGAGAGGGCAAGAGATCCTCAATGTTGAATTCACCGCCGTTTCTCCGGGCTTTCCCCTCAGCGACAAGGCGCGGGGCGTAGACTTCGATGTTGCCGGGCTGCTTCCGGAGCACGGAGTAAAGCGTGAAGAAGAGGATGCAGAGGGCGAAATTTATGCCCACGGAGGTCAGCAACGCCGAGACGATCATCAGCTCGAGCGAAGAAGCGAAGAAGAAGGGCCGATGGGGAGAGGAGAGCTCGCGATTGAGTGAGTATCAAGTGCTTGCTTTAATGCCACAGTGAACGAATCGCGTATTAAGTGTTTGATTTAATGCGTGCGTAGCGTGCGTGGCAGGCTCTGGTTGTCGGGAGTGGCACGCTTCGCTGCGAGGGATCCCAGGCTGGGTTTTTTTACTTTCCACCCCCCGGAAAAGAGAAATTGGTTATCATCAACTTTATTTTCAGAAATGAATTGTAAAATTTACTTGTCAGTTGTCACCCTTCTTTTATTTTTATTTTAAATAAAACTCTTTTTGTCTCATTTTTTACATGAAAACTCTGCTTTGAAACCAATGTTATTAAGACAGGATAAAATTAAATAAAACTTAAAAAAAACATAAAAAGTGAAAGTAATGGGAAGTTAGGGGTGATAAATAATTTAAACAATGTCTTCGGGTTGAGAAGTAAAAATCCATTCTTTCCCTCCATCTCCATCGAAAGCAAGCTTAGGGCTCTTCGACGCCCAATCCGGCGGCCATGGAGAACGGAAGCTTCAGTCCTTTGGCCATGGCGCCGTGACGGAAGAGAAGCTCCAAAGTTCATCGTGTCGGTGGCAGTCCTCCGTTGTTTTCTTCTTCGCTTGAATCGATAGTTGTGACCAAGATCACTACTAAAATGCGCAAAGAGGAGCGAACTCCGGAGTCCGCCTCCAAGAGAACTACACGATCCACTGTCTCCTCTCCGGCACCCAAACCATTAAAGTCTTCATCGATCTCAGACTGTCTCTTGTTCCCCGACGATCCCATCTCTCTCGACGCGCTCCTCTCCGGCCTCCCCGGCCGGAAACCCCAAATCTTTGATGTCTTGCGTTTGATTGGACCTTTGAACTCTCCAATGCTGCCGATCCTTGTCTATGGCGGCGCTTCTACTGGGAAAACGACCACCATCCTTAGAATCTTCCGCCATTTGCGCCGCTGTTTCGTCTATGCAAGCTGCCGCACTTGCTACTGCCCTCGAATCCTCTTCGATTCAGTGCTTAATCAGCTGGCGCTTCATAGACGGAGCGAGGAAAACGGGTATACGAATGCTAAGAAATGCGATCGGGCTTCCGATTTTGTTAATTTGCTTAGAGATGCGTTGGTGGGCTTCCTTAATCTCATCAGACCTGGTTCAAAGGAGAAGACGAAGCTAGGTGATGGTGAGATGATTTATTTGGTTTTTGACAATCTCGAAGCTGCTCGATCGTGGGACAAGAGCGCCAGTGTTCTATCTCTGTTGCTTAGATTGAATGATTTCCTGAGAATGCCGGAGGTGGGCTTGGTTTATATTAGTAGTGCCACTCCGGATGCTTTCTATGGATGCACCGGTTCTATAGAGCCGGTTCCTGTTCATTTCCCTGGCTATAATGTCAACGAGGTGTTTGATATTTTGATGTTGAATCAAGCCAATCCAAAGCTTTACTCCACTTTTCTCAGGTGAATTCTGTTATTTTTGTGCTAAAGTTTCTTGCTTTGATATTCGTTTAGGTTGATGTTAGGATTGAGAATGCTTGTTGTTGTGCAGTGCTGTACTGAAACCATTTTACAGAGTAACTAGGAGGGTAGATGAACTGTGGATTGCATTGAAGCCGTTGTTTAAGAAGTATTGTGAGCCTTTGAGCGACCTCAATCTGGTTCCTGATGAGGGGACGAAGAGGAGGCTTTTCAACAACATCCAGCCACACATAGCTGCTGCTTTGAATGAAGTAGTCCAGATACCTTCTTATGCTGCTCATGAAGAAAGCGAGAAGGGAAGTGGTAGGAGGGGCAGTATGAGGAGATTAAGTGGGAAGGAGGCTATTAGTGACCTTGATTTCCACATGTCAGTGTCTGCAAAATTCCTTCTTGTATCTGCCTTCCTTGCTTCGCGGAACACGGCTACTCTTGATGCTGCGCTATTTGACTCAACTGGAGGTTCAGACAATCGTAAACGGAAGAGAAGGTATATCCAATTTGTTGATAGTGGTACCCCTGTGTAATTCCTTCTCATGTGTTTTTGTTTCTTCTGTATGCAGGAGCTCTCAGATGTCCATTGATAAGAATGATGGTGTCATACAAGACATCCTCATTAAGGGGCCTGGAATTTTTCCTTTGGAGAGGTTATTAGCTATATATCAATGCGTTACATCTGTGATGGAAGGTGAGCTCAATGAGGAACAGCAGCTTGAAGATGGGGTTGCAATGGAAGATGGTAAGATTGGGCTGATGTCCAATGTTTTATTGCAACTCTCTACTCTTTGCAATGCTAATCTTATAATCAGAAGTGGAAGCTGTCCTTTAGAAGGATCAACTAGATTTCGCTCTACAATTGATGAAGATTTGGCTTTGATGGTAAACTTACTTGTTCTCTTTTGAATGTACCAAAAACTCTGCTCTTGTGATGATCAATAGATTAATATACACTATGTTCTTTATGTTTGATAGGTGGCAAGGAGTATAAACTTTCCCTTAGCTAAATATCTGTGCAGAAGATAACCGTATCAGTTCACTACTAACTGTAAGGTGCCCTTTAGCCAGTTCTTATTGGTTCATTGTGATGACCAGTTGTTGTATACATTCCTTCTAAGCTCAATATGTTACATTACCATGGTAATTCTCGTTGTATCCCCCAGTAATGATAAGACTAAAGGTGGGAATTTCTTGTGTAATATTAGCAATCAAAGCATCATTTTGACTTGTGTGGTAAACTTAGTGCATGTGTTATTGTCTTCTTCTAATCATGTCAATTAAATCACTTTCATTTTCGGACAAGTTCCACTTGTGCTTGACATCTGGCACTTAATGCTGTAACAAGGTAGCAATGCGCCAACACTTGTTCTTTATTATCAGAGATCTTTATCAGATCATAGATTGTATTAGGTACCAAAACAGAGTGGACATTTTGACACACTAGAGTTGTGTCGCCTTCAAATGTCTCAATGCGATTTAGAGTACTTAACCATGCATGATATGCCTCTTCAATTTCTTTTGGACTTGGCAGTTTTGATATATAATTTCATCTCTAGAGTTGAATTGAGCCAAGGGTTTCCATTTGAATAATTCATATCACCTCAGTTTGGGATAGAAACTAAGGAAATTTTGATTATGAATCTTCACGTACTGATCATTTCAACTTTGTTAGTTTGTTACCTCTCCATTCAGCAAAATACTGGTGAAGGTTGCATTCAGGTGTTAAAATGTAATGACGATAAAATCAAATTTGGAAGATTAAGTTTAGAGAATATTGAGGTGAATCTTATAAAAAGAAGCAGAATAAGGAAGAAAAAATGCCAGACTGAATTTTCTAAGCTAAGAACAGAAAAATATAAGGTTGAATATCTTTAAATTTCTAAAGGAAACATGAAATGATCCGAAAACACACCGAGTGTTATGAACACCACACCTGAACAAAAGAATGAAATCTATTCAACAGCAGGAAATCAATCTTTGGAGCGCCTGAGATCCTTTCATTAGGTCAGAATCTTTTTAGTTTTTAGCTTCTGCATGAAATCAATGGACTTGTATTTTGCAGCTGTTACTCAAATTGTTTACCTCTTGGTTCTGTAACAGCTTAGTGTCACCTCCCTTCAATTAATGGCGTGGCAGTCACTTCAGGTGTTGTGTCCTCGTCAATGGTTGTGAGGCCCCTGTGATCTTGGATGAGTACAAGTGGAGTTTCTGGCAAGATGTGTCTAGCGCTGTTATCGGATGGATCATCATTAGGCTGTCCCATGGAAGCCTCTTGAAGCTGCAAAGCATACTCAAGGTTCCACAGCACATCACCCATTGAAGGCCTATCTACTCCATACTCTGCCAAGCATTTCTCTGTGGCTTCAACATACTTCTTGAGTGAAGCTGGGCTGATTGTACCCACCAGGTGAGGGTCAATGATCTTCTCTAACTGCCCTTTCCGATGCCACTGCATTGCCCATTCTGCCAGGTTCACCTGCTCCCTTGGAAGTGCTGGATTTATGGCAGGTCTTGCGCACAGGACTTCAAAGAGTACGACGCCGAAGGAATACACATCAGATTTCTCTGTTAATTGCTGCCGCCGGAAATACTCTGGATCAAGGTAACCGAAGCTTCCCTTGACAGCAGTACTGACATGTGTTTGTTCAAGGGATGGAGCAGCCTTGGAGAGGCCAAAGTCAGCGACCTTCGCTACGAGGTTTTCATCGAGGAGGATATTGGTTGTCTTCACATCACGGTGGATGATCCCCTGAGCTGCACCTGTATGGAGATAGTGTAGCCCCCTGGCAGCTCCAATACAGACTTCAAGCCTCTGCTTCCATGAGAGTGGTGGTAGGCCTGTGGAACCATAAAGGTGATCTCTTAGAGGACCATTTGACATGTACTCATACACCAAGATCATTTCTGAGTTTTCATCACAGCATCCAATGAGGGACACAAGGTGCCGGTGCCGAAGCTTGGACAACATTTGTATCTCTGTTTGGAACTCATTGATCCCCTGTTCAGATGATGGATTCCCACGCTTCACTGCCAGTTTGGTCCCATCTTCAAGCTCACCTAGATACACCTTTCCAAACCCTCCTACACCAATCACAGCCTTCTCATCAAAATTATGAGTTGCATGTTGGAGTTCTGCAAAGGTGAAGATTCGACCGACCCCAAGAGTTCCAGATGCAAAAAAGCTTGAGTACCCACTCTTGCTCTTATGGGATCCAAGTCGGTGCCTGTAGCTCCCCTTGCTACAGCTGCTCAGGAAGCTGGATTGGCTGACGTGCAGTGGAAGAAGCCAAGAAGAAAAGCTGTTCTTCTTCTCCCAGCCAGCGGGACGCCGCCTCCAACGGCAGAACATCATCCCTAACAGTATTAGCGCCACGACACCCAGTGCTAGGCCAATGGCTGACACAATCTTTGTCAGTGTGCTCTTTGTAGCGTAATCACCATGATATGAACCATCAACTGCATATGGACCATCCAAGCTCCCTGCTGAATTGCTCATCTTCATTACTTCCAGACCATTAAGGATGGCATTTGGTGACCCAGAGTCTGATCCTGTGGCTGGGCCGACCTGGATGGAAATGGTATCATTGATGATGGTGGTGGCATTGATCACAAAGTCCTTGTAATAAGCCGTTGAGAGGCCTGAAGTCAGTGATGATAAGTCCAGGCTGGATACACCCATAAGCCCATTGAGGTAAACATTGAAGTATAGCTCATTGAGGCCCTTGCTTATGATATCACAGAAGTGTAGCCTGATCAAGTAAGAGTATGTGTGGCCGGCAGTCATCTGCCATGTTATGTTGAAGTTCTGATCAACAGTGTTTGAGTCTTGCATCTTCTCTGCAGTGGAATAGACCCCGACTGGGGCAGTAAGAGGTGTCACTGAGCCATCGTCAGGGTACTTGATATTACGAGGGGCGGTGGAGACATTCTGGGCTGCGGCTGCAAACTCCATGAATTCAATGTCTGGCTTCCATTCTCTGCCCAGTGTGTCATCCTCGGGTTTGATATTTGGTCCTCCAACATTCACTCGGTAAGACACCTCGAGAGCATAATTGGAGAGGCCAGAGAATTGACCGGCCGGTTGAACATTGGTGACAGTATCGAGTATGAGACTATCAGGGGCTGAGACCAGCTCGATTGCATTGATGAACGCAAAGGACCCCTTCTTCGGAGTGAAAATAAGGGAGACCCTTTCATTATTGAATGTAATCAGGTACTCTTTGACAACAGGAGTTGAGGAGTTTGATATTGAGAAGTCACGCAGGAGAACAATGTCATCTGTATTGATGGAGAAGACAGCAGTAGAGAGGTTGTATCTGGGATTAGTGAACGGATAAAAGTGTAGGCGAATCCAATGGCGGCCTGGCTGGGATATAGAGAAGCCATACGTTGATTTATCAGAGAAGACCCTTGCGTTAAGATAGATAGGGGATACAGATGACGTGTTAATGCTAGATGAGAGCTTGATGTCCTCCGTCGTGTACAAGAAAGAAGTAGACTGGGGATCGGATTGAAATGTGCGGCCATCAGTGAGCTGTGTGCTCTTCGGCCCTCCACAATCAATTAGAAAGTTGTCTGCCGGTGTGAAGCTCACCTTTCTTGGAGATTTTGATTGTGCATTGATAGTGACAATGGTGTTTGATAGAACAAGGAGGAATATGTAAGGGAGGGATAAAATGGATGGTGGTGTTGGTGGTGGTGGTGTTGCTGTAAAAGGCCGGACCGCCCCATGTTTCTCACCTCCGGTCATGTTTGGGTGGCCTCAGCTGATGCAGATCAACAGAGAGTTGCAGGTGGAAGCATTGGATGGCGGCAATGCCGCCTCAAGGAGAAGCGATTGGTTGCGTGTAAGAGGATGGAAGGGAGGGGAGGGCCGAGAGATGCTTGGAATTCGGAAGATATGAACGTTGGAGCGCACAAGTAGAGATGTAGGGATGGGTATGAGTTGGTTGGAAGCACGTAGAGAGGCAAGAAGGTTTGCGTTTCTTTGTTGTTGGGAAACTGGGGAAACGGTTGGTAGTTACTGGCTTGAGGACCCTGTATAGGAGGTATTCACTTCTACTAGTATTCTATTTTTTGTTATCTTGTTAACAAGTTGTCTATATTTTCACTCAATCATAATCTGACACGTATGCCTATATTAGATGGGCCCCACGTGTATTGAGATGTAGGATGTTAAGGTTTGGATATAGAAAAGTCTTATGGGGACCCTTGCCAGCTATATAGACCTCATTTCCCTCCATGGAGGAGGCACTGACCTTGGCCTGCATTCCCTTCTGGCTACTAATACCTCTTGATGTCTCTTTTCCTTCATTCCTTTACCATAAGTAGACCAATAATGACATTGTAGACCAATAATGATCCTGTTTCTCAACCTTGTTTGATATAGATAGACCAAGGTGTGATGGAGAGACAATGACTGTGTCCTCCTAATGTTGGGGTAGGTGATCATGTCTGTGCCACTTTAATCTAGTATCACCTTTGCCAATTCTCATAGGAGTAATAATACAAACTATAATTTCAAAATAGATTTACCAGCTGAGTAATAATCATTATTCTTTTTGTCAAGATATATAACGTTGTCTCTACCAAAGGGCATGTAGCCTAGTGATACCCCCCCCCCAAGGTCCTCTTGCTTAGAGAGATTTGAATTCGATTCTCCTGATTGCACTACCCAGTTTCAATGAGAGTAGGGACGCCCATTAGAGTGGTGCTTGTCACCCCTCCTTTTAAAAAGGAAAAAAAAAAAACACTGTCTATTTGCAAGTATACAAATACCCTCCGCTCATATTATCTGTTCATCTCATCATGCTCAGATAGGTTAGTGTTTGAAGACTCAAAACAATCAGAATATGATCATTCCTTGTTTTTTGTATTCCTGCTGATATTTTCTGATGACATTTACCATTCTTTTTTCCTTTTCCAATTTTGACTGTAAAAAAATAATTATAATTCATCTGTTACTCAAATTTGTGCTAACCCAAATGCATGCAGTAGATACCTGATGTGATTAAAAAATTAGTTCTAAATAAATGCAAGACATTGAAGTGTATGAAGTTGGCAATGAAAGCAACAGCCGCACAGTATGTTTGCTCCACGTCTTTCTTTCATATGTAGTTATCGGTGCAAAAAACATGCTAGTCATGTTTCATCCCTGGATTTATCTATATTTTGATGACATTATCATCAGAGTTGCTCATCAATCTTTGTGTATTTTCTTTTTGGTTTTTCAGTAGTTTCCTGAACATTCAGAAAAGGCTGGAGCATGTCTGGAAAAGGACTTAAGTCAAGAAACATGGTGAACTGGTTATTTTAGTGTATAACGTGCAAGACAACAACATTCTTCATGCTGTCCATTTCCATTGGCTGCACATTTGCTCATCACTGCTTGGTTAGTCCTCTTTGGGCTATTTGTTTATTTATTTATTTATTTATTTTATCTACTTTGTGTGTCTTTGAAATCAAAGGCCTTGAGTAATTACTTGTAAGCATTGACTCTGATGTTGACCCATGTCATTGGATTCTAGCTAATCTTTGTTAAATTATTAGTGCTAAAAGTCCTCATTTCATATATTTCTATTCAATACTTAACACGCAGGGCTCTCTAATTGCTTGCTCTAAACTCAAAATGAATGATATATATTAGAAAAATAAAATGAATTTTTTATTGTGCACATCACATGTATAACAAATGAAATGACTCTCATATGTATAAATACCAATGGATTTATGTTAGAAGCGTTACTCCATATTTTTTCTACATTAAAAATTAAAACTACATCTTAACTATATGTATGAAAATAGTAAAACTCTAATCCTAAAGATAACTTCTTGGTTACACTATTTCCTGATAGGAAAATTACAAAGAAAGAAATGAGTATTTTCTCTTCCATAATTAACAATTAATGGGAGTGGTTTTCTAGGAGTTAATTGCATTAATTCACTTTCACCAACTCCATTCCAAGAAAACTCATCATTCCCCACCAAAAATAATAAAATTAAGAACCAAACCCCTTCTCTTCTCTGATATATATATATATATTTAAAAAGCATGTTATGTTACAAAACTTCACACATTCCTAAGCCCTCTCTCTCTCTTGAAAAACTAAGTCTGGTTTTATCCACCCAAAAAAAGACAAAGGTGCAGCAACCAAGGAGAGAGGTAAACTAGGCAAAACCAGAAGAGAGAGAGACAAGGGGAGTGACAGAAACCAAACATTTTTTAAAAAAAATTTTATTTTACAATTATTTTAGTGCTTGGAAGCAGAAGAAGAATTACTTCCCATGGATGAAGGAGACCAAATATCAGCACCATTGTTGTTATTTGCTACATGCTCTGTGCATGACACTGGAACCAAACACAACCCTCTGCTCCTCAATTCACTACTCCCTCCTCCTCTTCCATCCTAACAAACATACCGTATTAGTAACAATTCAAATCACCTTCATTATTTATATAAAAATATGCATTTAATATATATATATATATATATAATAAAAGACAGAAATTAAGGGATAAGAGGATGAGTGTGTATTTACATGCAAGGTGGCAGGTGGCGTGGACAGACGTTGCATGTACGGCAAACTCAGAACCTGTTTGAAAAGACATCTTTTTTTATACTGAGAAGTCATTTAAAGTAGAGATTGTTAATTAAAGATAAACCTTAAAGTCAGAGGAAGTGTTCTCCTTTTCATCACAACTCTTTTTTTAGTTAGAAAAGATGACATATAACCAGTAAACTTAACTCAGACAGAGAAAGAAGAAGTTAGGGTTGATCAAAGTGTTAAAAACTTAGAGACAGTGAAAAGTCTAATTATCTTCAAAAAACTTCAATCTTTTTAGCCAAAAAATAATTGAGAATATATATATATATATATATATATATATATATAGAACACACACGGACCTGAACCTGGTCATGCAGGAACCTGATGTACCCCAGAGCTTCATGAAGAACGGAGGCCGTATCTGACTGTAAAAGTAAACCCCACACACAGTCAAAGTCAAACATTCCACCCATTTTATTTATTTACTCAATCTACAAACATAAATTCCAATTAATGACCATCATTAATTACTCATAAACAAGAACAGGAAAAAAAAAAAAAAACCAATACATTAATAATCACCTTCCCAAATGGAGAAACAAGTTGCTGCAACGCCATAATTCTCTCCCCCAACTTCTCCTTCCTCACCTGCCACAAAATAAACCAAAAAAACCAAATATTAAAAAATAATAATAACTAAATTAATAAACAACATGCATACATAAACACATACCCTCATTGTCCCAGAATTAGTAACTGAAGAACTCTCACTGCTAATCCTAGCCTTCTTCTTGCTTGAACCTCCTCCTTTCTTCAATAACCAAACAAAAACACTCATGAAACCATCTTAAATATTAACTCAAGTACTGCATCTCATGCATATATATATATATATATATATATATATATATATAGATACAAATACCTTTGAAGTGGACTTTGAAATAGTAGTTGCTGTTGTGGTGACAGTGGATGAAGTAGTGGAAGGAAGAGGAGGAGAAGAAGATAGAGAAGATTCGGTAGAAGAAAGAGAGGAAAAGCACAACATATGACTAGTTGTTGAAGAGGAGAGAAGGAAAGCATGTTCTTCTCCATCTCCTGAGCTTAAGAGGTCTAGAAAACCCCCTTCTTCCTCCATTGAAGATCAAGAAGAATAAGAAGAAGAAGAAGAAGAAGAAGAAGGAGAAAGGAAGAAGAGAAGAAAGGAGAGCTTGCTTGAAGGGTTTGGCTTTCTAAGTTTGGGGGGGTGTGGGGGGTTTTGGAGTATTTGTTTTGTGGGTGGCGATGATGAACGTATCGCCGCGGATGGAGAAATGGACGGTGAGGATGAGTTGCATGTTTTCATGTGGTTGCGTGTGAGCTTTGGATGCTTCCCGGGTTCTCTTCGGGTTTGATGACTCTGACTCACCAGTCAAAACCGCCCCTCTTTCTCTCTCCCTTAAAATTATATTATATTCTGTTTAATTTTAAGTTCTGATATTTATTTGGAAGTTTTTTTTAAAACATAAAATTATAAATAAGGTTGTTGAGGTTTTTTTTTTTTTTTTTCCATAGGAGCAAAGTCTTTAATGACCCCTTAAATTAAGGTAAAGATGTACATATATCTCAACTAAGGTCTGTGAGTCTGCACACATGTGGGCACTATACTATTTATAGTTCATGCTCACAGCTTTCAGATGTGCTTACTTGTGAGACATCTTTATAGGATATTAGAGTGTCAAAAGCTGTTAGCAAATAATGGTTATTGAGTTGAGAAAAGATTCAATTGAGTGGAATGCTAATTTACTACTGCATTGATAATATTTTGATTTTTTTTTATATTTATAAAAAAATTTGAATGTGTTTTAATGATTACATTTTTTATTTTATTTTGATTTATATGAATATTTTTTAAAATATCTTATATATTTTTTAATCAGCTTTTTAAAATCCGGATTGATCCGATAGGTTACCCATGAACCGGTCGACCAGAGAATGGGTCTGCCGGGTTTGCCCAGGTTGCTATATATATATAACATGGAGAAAAAAGATCATGAGTCAATTAATGAGAACTTGCTTGATAATAATAATAATAATAATAATGTCCTGCAGACATACCAAAAGAATCCCTTTGATGATCATGTTGGAGTAAAACCATGGATCCTTCTCCCGCAACCCAAGCAACACGTCGATCACCACCATCTCCTCCACCTCTTTCCTTTGTCATCGCCGTTCATCCACCAAATTTTGAAACAACTCTATTGGAAATAAACTTAAACATAAATAATTATATGGGTTAATAATGTGGGGATTATTATAAAACATAAGTTAGAGAATACGAAAGGTTAGGAGTTGAGAAATGTGAAGATCAATGGTCATATGTTACATGAATTATTATGGGAGTTATAGAAGCTCAAAGGTTTATGTAACGCATATATAAGAGACTATCTATGTAATGTTTCATTGAAGAGGTTTGAGATTTGAATAAAAATTTATATTATAATATGTGGTAGTGATGATACTCTTCTACTTTAGTATTATACTATGTTAAACATTTTGAGCTAGCACTAAACAGCTGTGAGTGTTTTTCTTTGTATAAGTTGAATGGTTAGCGAAACATGAATGTATGCTTTTGATCAGTGAAAAACCAGTCACAGTTTTTACCTAAACTCTGTCTCTTCTTGTTTTTCACAACCTTTTCTCACAGAACATATATATACAGTTGGTGTTGTAAATTTAAACAATTGTTTTTTTAAATGGAACATAGAATTTCATTGTCGAGATCAATAAAGTGCGATAACGAGAGACCATTAAGAGAAAAGTAAGCTTTTGATTGGTTATTAATTTTATTGATATAAATGTAAATAATATATTTTTATTAGTATTAAGTTTTTTCCCATACTAATTATATGGGTTTAATCAATAGAATTATTTATCTTCCTCTTGAACTACTGAATAGTTTCTCATGAAATTATGCTCTACTGTCCAAATTATTTTGTCTCTAATTCTTGTATTTTATTAACTCCAATTTTCGGTTACTAAATTGGGCCTAGATGTTTTGGACCTGAGCTCTTAGCCAAATGGGTAAACAATCACATTGTTGAACTTTTGTTACTAGTTAAATAACAATAAAAATTATATATAATATACAGGTGCTATTTTTTATATATATTTGGTAATCTAATTGTGGTTAATTATGCATGTCCAGATCCAAACCAAACCTATTTCATAAGTTTTTTTTTTTTTTTTTTTTTTTTTTTTTTTTTTTTGACAAAAGAGCTGGAGCTACCAGCTAATACACAAAGTAAATTAACACAAAGTCCCACTCACGGAAAAAACAACCAATAAAAGACCAAAACCTTAAAAACTGGGACCATTCTCCCTCGCAGCTTCCTCCAGCCAGAAAGGAAAACCTATTTCATAAGCTTGACACACAGAGGTAATAAAAGGAGACAGAGAGATAGAGACAGGGAGAGAGAGAGAGAGAGAGAGTACAATAACTACTTAAATTCCTTTCCACCACGAGGGGGTCAAGGTTGGGATAGAAGATGAAGCATATGGGGCCATGGCTTGCATATGGCCTCCAAAGGAATAGCCTTAGGCATGGCAAGACCTTCACCTTCATCCAAGTCAAGAAGCTCTCCTCCAATCCTTTCCCACTCAAAGCACTGAATCAAAGACCCCAAAGCCAGCATCAGCATCCTTTTGCTAAACCCTTCTCCAGGGCACCCTCTCCTCCCAGACCCAAAAGGTATGTACTTGAAGTCCTTCCCTTGCTGATCTCCAACCTTACCATCAAACCTCTCTGGCTTAAACTTGAGTGGGTCTTTCCAAAGCTCAGGGTCTCTATGAATGGCATAAGAGTTGACAAGGAGCAGTGTGCCGGAGGGCACATCAAAGCCAGAGATGGTGCAGTCCTCCGATGATTCATGAGGGAGGAGAACAGGAAAAGCTGGGAAGAGTCTCAGAGTTTCTTTGATGATGTTGTGAAGATAACTGAGTTTTGGGAGATCAGTGTCTGTGAGCAGACGTTCATTATTGCCTACTTGCATGGCTATTTCATCTCTTGCTTTGTTTAGTACTTCTGGATGGTTAAGCAGTAGAACCAGTGCCCATTCTAAAGTTCCAGCTACTGTATCAGTCCCTCCTGATACTAGAGTCTGCATGTATATATATATATAACACGCAAAATAATTAAAGATCATGAGTTATTAAATAATAATTAAAATTAAGGGGCAATAGTGCCATGCATGCATACCAAAATAATCCCTTTGATGATCACGTCAGAGTATAACCCTGGATCCTTTTCCTGCAACCTAAGCAGCACATCGATCACCGCCGTCTCTTCCACCTTCTTCCTTCGCCGTCGCCGTTCATCCACCAAGTTCTGCAACAACTCATCCATCTCTTTCCCTAACTTCACAATCCTCTCTTTCAACCCACCTCCAAACAATCTCGCCACCCACCAAGGCAAGAAGTCATCCATGCAAAGCTTCCCACTCAACAAAAACACCTCCTCCACAATCCTCCTGAATTCCCTCCCTTCTTCTCCACCTCCATTAACATACTTTTTCCCTGTCACAATCCTCACCATGAAATAGAACGTTAAATCATAGAGATAAGCCCTCATGGCCACCCTCCCAGGATTTTTACATAGTTTTCCAAGAAGACCCTTAACCTCATCTCCCCTCACGCCAGCAAAGGAGCTGATCCTCGCCTGAGATAGAACTTCATTCGCCATGACACGCCGCAGGTTCCGCCAGTGAGGACCATAAGGGGCTACGTCCACGGCGGTGCAGTCATATCCAAAGACTTGGGAGAAGGTGAGCCGTGGACGGTTGGCAAAAACAGTGTCTTTGGCAACCAAGCATTCCTCGGCTATGGCCGCGGAAGAGACTATGAGTATTGGACGAGAGCCGAAGCGCAGGCGGAGGATGGGGCCGTAAGTGGCGGCGTAGCCGGCGAGACGTTGGTGCACTGGATGTCTCATAAGATGAAGGTGGCCTAGAAGTGGGAGAGACCATGGAATGCTTGGTGGTGCTCTTAGCCTTCTCCGGTGAGCTTTTCCTTTCTTGGCTCCATGAAACAACTTCCAAGTTATGATTATTGCTAGAGCTATGGTTGCACCATAGAACACCAAAGTATTCATTTGTTTCAAGTTTTTTCACTTCTTTTGTTTTTCGTTATTGTATCTTTATAGTACCTCAAGGAAAGGAATTTATAGACGATGAGTGATGCTTGCGGAATTAATTGATAAGTGGAGTGCTCAACACTTCGTCTTTAATTCGCTCAACGACAGAATGATGATTAAGAAAGGCGTTGTCTGATTAGAAAGCCAAGTTTACCTACATTCATTATTGTTAACAAGTGATTCAAAGTTTGATTAGGTCTTGTTCTTTGTCCGATCGAATATGGTGGTTTATTTCTTTAATTCTCTAGGTCAACACTCTTGCTATTAATTAGCTCTTAATTACTGGGATTTTTCAGTGTGATTTTTTCTCTTAGAGGTCCTTTTGATTTTTTTTTTTTTTGAAATAAAAATGAATAAACCACAAATTTATTGAAAAGAAGAAACTACAGATAAAGGAAGATAACTCTCACCAGAAGTGAAGTGAGTGAAAGAAAAAAAGTACAACAGAAGATGAGAATAACAAGAAATAAAACAGACTAGAGAGCGGAAGATATCGTCTGGTACCTCAGGCCTACCCAGAGCAACTGAAGGAGCATCTACTCCTGAGCGAAGTGGATAAGCAATTAAAAAAACACACAAGTGGATAACACTTACAAGTAGGAATAGGATAACATAACTGTTTTTTAGTTCTTCATCATCTTTCATAGTGATCACTTAGATTTTTTTATAACTGGCAGAATTTTTAGTTCGTAATTATATTTTTAGTTTTTAAAAAATAATAATTAATAAATATTTACTAAAAATATATAATTTTGTTGGTATATTTTTTAGTTTATAAAAAAACATAATGTTGTTTAATTATTTATTTTCTCCAATTTTTTTATTTCATAAACGTGCTGTTTTAGATTACTCTGAATCATGGTCATATATGTGAATTTTCTATGGCTACCTGTATTTCCATATTGGAAAATGACAAAATTGGAGGATTCCATCATGACCATTCGGGCTTAATTTAGAGTTCTTGGATGGTTATATTAATATAGTTGGAGCGAGTGACCCCCATGAGGATACTATGAGGTAAATATTTTGGTGATTTAATTATTTAAAATTTATATGTTTAGGAAATCTAAAGCTTTTTTTTTATATTCATTTGATATTTTTAGTAGTACTTGTCTTTTAAAATAAATAAATTTAAAGAAGATATATATCCTCAATAAAATTAACATATAAAACAAATAAACAAAGTATATATTGAAGACTTATTTCGAGAGGTATGGTGAGTCATGAGACTTTAACCGTTTACTTGCTTTGCTAACTCCACCATGACTTAATTAGCCCGAGATGAGTACATTATTGATAGTCACAAGATTCGCTTTTTTGTTTTTTTTTTTTTTTTGAGTTTTGTTTTTCAATTTATGTGGTAGATGCATCAAAGATAATTGTTATTTTGTTTTATTTATAAAATAGTCAAAAAGATGCTACAGATGAATGACAGGATCAGAGTTTTAGTGTTTTCCCCTGAAAGTACTGTAGCATAAGTACGGTATCTCTTGAACTGTAGCATTCAAAAAATTTAGAAACCTGTAATCTACATGAGCTGAAACACAGTCACTGTAGCAGCCGTGTAACTTGTGGGGGGTCATCTGGTACTATAAAAGAAGTACTATAGCAACCGAAAATTCAGAAATCTGTAATCTGCATGGTCTGAAGCACGATCACCACTGGCTGAAACATGGGCAATGTAGCAACCGTGCAAGTCTCTATTTATGAATTTTAGGATCAATTCTTCTCTCTTTGAGTATAAATTTTAAGATGCAATCAACACAATAAAAACATCAAACAACAACAAACAAGACTCACGATTTAACGTGAAAAACCCTTTGTGACTCTAAAGCCACTTAGAATTGTTTCCACTATGTCAGCAATGAAATAACAATATGTTTCTCTCTAGCTAACTAGAGGCATACAATTGAAAGAAATTTCATAAAGATAACAACTCAAATAATATCATCATTTTATAAAGATAGATCACAGAGATTTCAAGGAGAATTAGAAAAAGTCAAACCCTAGCCCCTTCTTCTATTATTCCAAAGATGCTTTTCTCTGAAATATGGGTGAAATCTAGTTCCAATTTTTTTGAGAGATCAAATCCTAGTCCCTTCTTCTCTTTTTTCTTTTTTTCTTGCTTTTCTCTAATGAGCTGTCACAACTCTTATCTAATCTCAACAGTAGCCCATTTGTCAACATAGTTTTTTTTTTCATTTTAATATATAGATGTGGGACCCATTTATTGGAGAGGCTCCGCCAAATGGAGGTTGATTTAACAAAAAGAAATGTAAAGTGAAATATATTGAATTTGTTCTCTTTCCCATGGAGACGAAGTAATCTGATTAAAGTAGGAATTAAATTATGACTTTTGGTCAAATTTTTCAATTACTTCACTAAATTATTTAGTTTTTATCTAAATAGGCAAGATAGGCATCGAACAAAGGAAATAACATTTAGGTTGTATTTGATTGCACATTTTTTCCGTGAAAAAATTTTCCACGGATCATTTTCCAGCTAAATAGACTGTTTGTTTGCCCAAATTTTTCATGGAAAATTTTTTCTCTTATATTGTCACATGACCCTATTTTCTATCAAAACAAGGGAAAACTTTTCATACCTCCACCATGAGAAAAGTTTTCCATGGAAGATATAAGGGGTTATGTGAAAAATAACATGGGAGGGCTAATTTTTTTATTTTACAAGAAAATTTTTGATTTTTTAGTTAGAAAATAATACTAATCAAATGGCTATTTTTCATTTTCCACGGAAAATTTTTCCATGGAAATTTTTTTTTTTTTCATCCATTTTCCATGTTACCAATCAAATACAGCCTTAAGTCCCAAGGAAGAAGTCAAGTTCTAGTATATAACCGAAAAGTCTACAAAAACATGAGAGCTTCTGCAAGGCAAGCTGAAATTACAAGAAAAAAAAGAGATTTAAAAGCATACAAGACTATTTCATCTCAATAATATAGAATAAATTTATAATTATATTTTAGATATTAAAAGTATTAATTTTATATATTCATAATTAGAATTTTGTAAATTGGATGATTTTTATTTATTTTATATAATATTAAATATTTTTATTTGTTTGTGTGTCAATATTTTAATAAGTTTATTTGCACATAAATAAAGACACTATTGATAAAACTATCTCTAAAGGATATTAGTGATGAAGTAATGGTCACTAATGAAAATATCACTAATGGTAAAAATTTGTCATTGTTGAATGTCATTTTAATGTCGACAATAGTACGTATTACATTAAAAATAGCTACTATGACCACTTTATCTGTCATTCTTTCGTATTTTTTGCGCTAATAAGATTGTCACAAATGTTACGTTTTTGTAATAATATAGTATAACCACAAATATCAACATTTTTTGTGATGACAATTTAGCCACAAACTTTTAAGTAATTATGACCATATAATTTTATCACAAATATAAAAATTTTTGTGGCAAGAATTTAGGCACAAATGTTTTGAGTAAGTGTGATTATTGTTCAAAAGTAGTCGGTATAATACCTTAATCAATCCTTTTACTTTTCTCCCTCTACACTTTTAGTCCCTCTACTCTAATTTAATCCTGAACGTCCTTCTTTTTTTTAATTTGGGTCAATTAGGTCCAAACCGAAAATGACGTCACATATCCGTTTGTATTTCTTTCAAAAAACGGAGTAGATGGACTAAAAGGGTAGAGTGAGAAAAATAGAGGGACTGATTAAGGTATTATACCAAAATAGTTACTATTGTATTTCTTTAAGAGATACTTGTGACCGAAGGTAACGATGTCAAAAATTGGTCACTGTTAATAGTAGTGATTAAAATTATTGTTTTTAGTAAAAACTTTGGTTATCATTAAAAAAATAATTTCTTACAGTGCATCTGGTGTCTTAGTTATATCCCTTCTCTTTTATTGGATCTTGGCTCTTGTTTCATTATGCACCGTTATCTACCTTTTCAAAAAAAAAAAATTTCTCTTAAACATTATGTTATCCTCCAAACTATTATGTCTCTAATTTTTGTATTTTACAAAATAATTAACTATGCGTACTATCCATATAGTTTGGAATTGGCCGTTATTGACTTAATGTGAGCTAAAATGTTTGTTTTGGACTTGAGTTGTTAGTGTGATAGGTAAATAATCAAATTGTTGAACTTTTGCTACGAGTTATATATATATATATATATATATATATATGAGGATCAATTTTCTATGGACGTCCATAGATAAAAACTCTATGGATGTCCATCATTAGTCGTTGGATTTAGATCCAACGGTTAACATTGATGAACAGTAGTTACTACAGTAAATGTACAGTAGTTACTATTTGAAATGATGATGTATAATAATCAATGTCGGCCGTTGGATCAAGATCCAACGGGTAATGATGGACATCCACAGATTTTTTATCTATGGACATCCATAGAAGATGTGTATATATATATATATATATATATATATATATATATATATATATATATATATATATCATGCGCTATTTTTTATATTGGTCCCAAACCAAATATTTCTTAAAAGCTTGAGTCAATAAAAAAATTAATGTAATTAGTGAAACATTCAAAGTTCTATATTGGGATTTATATTTCCTTAATTAATGTATCATGCTAATAATATAGGTAATAAAAGTAAAATAGAAAGACTACAATTACTAATTCGTTTACATCTCAATGACTATATCTGTTAAGATTTTTCCACATAGAGAGAGTCAAGATTGGGATAGAAGATGAAGCTTATGTGGCCATGGTTTGCTGATGGCTTCTAGAGAGATAGCCTTGGACATGGCTCTATCACATCATGCATTAATTTAGTATTGAACACAGAGAGCAAGGGAGAAAATGCTCTTTTCTAATTTTAGTCTTGTTTGACAAGATCAAGAAATTATTTATTTATTTATTTATTTATTTATTTATTTTGACTTAGAACTTTCTCCTGGCAAGTTATTGTTTCATAACTAATGAAAAAGATAGACAACTTTTCATGCTAAAAACTCATTTAATTCCCTATTAAATTTTATGCTCATAGTGTAGGAACATAATTAAGTTTTGTTCTAGTAGATCTGAAAGTCAACAGAATTCTAAACTCAATTATAACCGATTAAAGATCAAGCCCTCTCATGATCAAAGTTCAACAAATATCTTATCTCATGCAGCTTTCAGGTAATCCAATCTTGATAAATGATTCCCATTCAAACAAATAGGTGGCATATATATATGCTCCCATTTAAGAGTTCGGAATATACACCAATGTGAAGCTGCTATCTTGGACTTTTGGGCAGAAGTCTATAATAACTTCTGGCAAATACAAATAATAATAGTAATAAAAATAAAATGGGAATGGAGTACTCATGCATGCATACCACCAGAGTTCTTTTGATGATCACGTCAAAGTAAAACCTTGGATCCTTCTACTGCAACCCCCAAGCAACGCATCGATCACCACCATCTCCTCCACCTCCTTAATTTGTCATCGTAAATATATTTTCCATATTATTTTATATATTGGGTGTATTTATATTATTTGTGTAAAAAATAGTATACTTAGGCTGCGTTTGATTGGCAACATGGAAAATGGATGGAAAAAAAAAATTTTCCATGGAAAATTTTTCTATGGAAAACGAACAAATACACGTTTGATTGGCATTATTTTCTAGCCAGAAAATCAAAAATTTTCCATGAAAAATTTTGATTTTGTTGTTTGATTGGTTGTATTTTCCATGGAAAATATAACATTTTCCATGGAAAAAGCCACATTTGTTGTTTGATTGCATCAATTTTCCATGGAAAATTTTCTCCATGAAAATATTTTTGCCTACCTAAAATGCTATTTAATCCCAATAAATCATTGTTTAAAATTTTGTAATAGATATTTTTTGTGTACACAAGAATTCAATTTCAAAATTGATTCAAATTCTTTTCAAGTGTTTAACTCTGAATAATTTATTACTATATTTCATTTTTTTTAAATTATTAAATTGTTAAAAAAATATTTAAAAACCAATGATAATTATTTTTATACCATTTCTTAAACCATTTTTAATTATTTTTTGAAAATATAAACAAATATAAACAAATTTAACAAAAAAAACGAGGGTTAAGGTGAAATCGATAACTCGCAAACATAAACTCATCCATGGACAGTGAAGAAGATGAAAAATTATCAAGAAATTGGGGAAGAATTGATAAAAAAAAAAAAGCCAACCTTGAAAATCTCGGCCGCCCTTTCTTTCCCTCCCTCTCTCGCGATGATGGTCATATAGCTTGCAATTTGCATATCACCCCCTGAATTAATTAAAAATCCCAGCTCTTTAATTTTCCAAATAACCCTGTTTGTGCATATATATATATCAAAGATCAAAATATTCAAATCTTCCGATCAGCCAAGAGCACGGATCTCGAGGCGATCTAAAACACTCAAATCTTCGGATCAGCCGAGAGAACGGATCTCGAGGCGATCTAAAACACTGAAATCTTATAATTAGCCAAGAGCACAGATCTCTAGGCGATCTAAAATATTCAAATCTCAAGATTAACCGAGAGCACAGATCTCGAGGTAATCTAAATATTTAAATCTCAAGATTAGCCAAGAGCATCGATCTCGCGGCAATCTAAATATTCAAATCTCAAGATCAGCTGAGAGCACGGATCTCGAGGCGATCGAAAATATGCAAATCTCAAGATCAACCGAGAACACGGATCTCGAGGCAATCTAAAATATTCAAATATTAAGATTTGCCGAGAGCACGGATCTCGAGGCGATCTAAAAATATTCACATCCCAAAATCAGCTGAGAGCACATATCTCAATGCGATCTAAAATATTTAAATCTCAAGATCAGCCGATAGCACAGATCTCCAAGCGATCTAAAATATTCAAATCTCATGATCAGCCAAGAGCACAGATCTTGTGGCATTGTAAAATGTTTAAATCATGAGATCAACTGAGACCACGGATCTTGATGCGATCTAAAATATTAAAATCTCAAGATCAGCATACAACACAGATCTCGAGGTGGTCTGATTCCAAGAATACAAATTACGAAATAAAATTAAAAAAAAAAAAAATAAATAATAAGGAAGCAAATTGAAATAAAAATAAAGAAAACCAAGTTAAATAAAAGATATATATATATATATATATATATAGATATATATATATATATATATAAAGTGAAATTTAAAATTAAAATAAAAAAAAATTAAAAAAATAATAATAATTAAATTAGAATTAAATAAAATTAAATAAAAAAAAATCATCAAATCAAATAAACATAATGTAATAAATAATAAAAAAAATAATAATGATAATAAAATAATAATAATAAAATATAAAAAATATAAAAAATAAAAAAATAATATTACTATTATTATTTAAAAAAAATTATTAATTAATATATAATAATAAAAAAAAAAGACGTGGGGGTATGCATGGTGCCTCTATTTAGTTATCATATATTAAAATAAAATAAAACAATAATTTAAAAAAAAAAGATGTGATGCATGAATGGGGGACGTGGGGGGCATGCATAGTGCCACTATGGCTGCAGTTACACGAGAGGTGATAAAAAAAAAGGGCATCTGAAACGAGGAGAGGGGAGGGATCAGAGAGAGAAGAAGAAAAAGAAGGAAGAAGGAGGAGATCAGAGGAAGAGTAGAGGAAGGTTTTTGATACTTTTTATCTTTCTCTTTTCCTCTCTTTCTTCTACACTACAGTACACATATATATATATAAATGATTGTCGTCTGTCGTCACCGTCGCCGCACCGCCATCGTCGCTTCTCCACCACTGATGCCGATGGCAGAGAGGGTGGAATATCCCTCCTCCATCGGCATTTCCAAACACATGTTCTTTTTCCTTGTCAAGAAGGAGATTTTATCGCCATAAATATATATACATAAAAAAAAAAAAAAAAAACACTTCCGCCGTTCGTCATTCTTTTCCCCGGCGAGGCTAGGGTTCCGACAATGGTTGGGATAATGGCTGCGATCCTCTTCACCTCGCAGGCCTTCCGCTGTGGCCCTTCCATTTCCAAGCTTGTTGTCCTCTTCGCCGTCAGTGGTGGAAGTATTGTTGCATATGCTGATTCAAGGTCCAACTACTCTGTGCAATCGTCTCATGAACCTCCACACCATATCAACCTTGTCTGAGACTTTAAGATTTACATACTCAGAGACTCTGGGAAAATGGCCAATTGGAGATTTGGCTTTTGGCATCAACTTTCTTTTGAAGAGGCAGGAGAACCTACATGTGGCAAGTATCTATGCTGGAGAAGAGAGTGTACAGTTTAGAGGAAAATAGATTACTGCAGTTACACCAGGGATACATTAACGGCTGCAACTGGCACAGTTGTGCCATTCCATCATAATGTTGTACAAGAGGGGTGGCGTTTGTGATGTTGTTCTCGGTTATGCATACTGTGGAATGGTTGCAGCTGCACGTTGGATTGCAAAGCTCTAAACTCCTTGTCTCACAAAAGCATTGCATGACTATCCAGCTTACAAGCTAAAGGTTGTGGGGCATTCTCTTGGTGGGGGCACAACAGCACTATTAACTTATGTCTTGCTGGAACAACAGGAATTCTCATCCACCACATGTGTAACATTTACTCCTCTGTTACCAAGCGTCACTTGTGAACAGTGGAAGCACGCAGCATCGTTGAACCAATACGCAACATTGTTAAAAAGAAAGGTGGCCAAATAAAATTTTGGGAAGCTGAATGTTTCAAGATTGATCCAACAAGCAAGAAAGTCCATTGTCGATCAAATATTGGGACAAACTTGGATAGAAATGGTGAGTTTGCTCTAGCATATGATTGCCTGGTGGTTGCCTTTGGAGTGAGAGCAAACACATTTAACACCCCTGGTGCGGTGGAGAACTTTCATTTTCTCAAGGAGATAGAGGATGCTCAGAAAATTCGGAAGAGTGTGAAGAACTATATTTTTTTTTTTAAGGGCCAATCTTCCAAATCTTACCGAAGATGAAAGACGGAAGAATGTTCATTTTATTGTTGTTGGCGGTGGTCCAACTGGTATTGAGTTTGCGGCTGAGCTGCATGATTATGTCACTGAGGACTTGGCCAATTTATATCCTGTTATTAAAGATCTTGTAAAAAATATTAGTAATTGAGGCTGGAGACCATATTTTAACCATGTTTGACAAAAGGAACACAGAAGCTTAGGCACAAGTGTAAGGCTAAAGAAAAGCACGCATTGAATGCTTATCATGAAACTCATACAATTTTAATTGAGCCCAATAAAAAACGCACTACCTCATATAGGAAGAGAATTATCTTCTTGTCAGAGAAGAGCTTTTTCAAGTTTTATGTGGCCTTCAAACCGGCAAAGTTCTAGAGTAACTATGATGGGTTTATCAAAGATTGCTCCAAGTGCTTGTTGCGATCTCTTGCAGTATGTAGAATATGAAATGGCCGTTAATTGCTAGACTATGTGTGAGTCAGGCCATAAAACATATACTACATTGGCCTGTGATTGTTATATCAAGACAACGACAAAAAGTATTTATTTCGAGATAATGTCAAATATTTATTACAAATTTTAAGACAATAATGAGTTAAATATTTCAAGACGGCAACGAGACATGCGGCACGGTGACAAGGCGCAGTCAACATTATATATATATATATATATAATGTGATATAATAAATATATATAAAAAAATAAATAAATAAATAAATAAAAAAAAAAAAAAATGAATAAAATTCAAAATTTGCAGTATGTATATGAAATAAATAATGAAATTTATAGTTTGCAATATTTTGTCTTTACTTGTACTCGAATCCCTTAATCGGAGGTTCCCAATATTTTAATATGGGGTAATTAATAATAGAGGCTTGCCTCTATTAGGAATGGAAGAGTCCACAGAATAAAATAAAATAAAATAAATAAAACATTTGTGATTCGATATATCACCCGGTGTCTCTTTACCGACACGACACCAGGTTGCGTATTTTCGATCCCACAAATTCAGCACGCCGGTGGGACTCTTTAATTCCTCCTCCCATCTTTGAGGCAAAAGTACAAGTAAAGCAATTATTTTCTTGTAACACATATATAAGAAAATTAATATTGTTGATATTTTTATCGCAGGTAAAATGGCATTCAAAAGTTCAACCGCACCGGAAGCCCGAAGATGACTATTTTCTTGGGGGAAGGAGTCGAAGTTCGGTTACCAAATTGCATTTCGAACACCGGAGTCGCCGGAGCCGAGATAAGATTTGGCACAATTTCCGAATCTGTACAATTTGTGAGAAAGATTCCAATTATAAATGAAGACCCGACTGGCCAGGCGCCTTCCATCCGGGGGCCGTCGCCCAAATGTAATTGTTCCCGCATTCGCCAAGACTATTTGTGATGAAGAACCAAGAACCAATGTCTTTCGGAGGCTATCATTTCCTAACAATGTAGTTTCTACAAATGATGACGATGATGAACCAACTTTCACTTGTGACCGTCAAAGGGAGAGAAAGTGGAATTTTTCAATCAAAACAGTTAAGCCTAGGAAAAGTGTGTTTTCAAGATTGACACCCAAGAAAGTGAAAATTCCAAATCACAAATTAAATTTTGTGTCATTTCAAAACCGAAGGGTGATCGAATGGGTTCTTTCAAAAACTCATTTGGACCACTTAATATGGTTAAGAAGAACGCAACCACCGCAGAGTTGCGTTACCAACCATGTGACAAGAAAGGAGGTAGACCCCCAAAATCTTATAAAACTTCCTTCGACAAAAATCTTTACAAGATATATGCAGCATCGAAGGAATTACAATCAAACAAAATGAAGCCAAGGGAATTCTACCAAAAGAAGAGGCAATTAGTCCCGAACACACGAAAGACAGTTTTTGATCGACTTACTTTGCTCGATGATCAAGTTTCACAACCGCAGCTTCACAAGGTCAAGCTTCTCTTTCTCACTCGAAGTTTGATCGAAAGAAGGGAATTGAAGATGAACATATGTCCGATGGAGATATCGAAATACACTCGTCCGTATGATTACCGAAGCTCGAGGAGATCCGACGGTGAACAAGAACAACCAGGGGCCGATTACGAGATCTCGTAGACGAGCAACCGATTCTCAAAGCATAGTTGGAGAAGAAGGTTCAAGCCAAGTTCCACATGCTATACCAAAAGATTTAAAGGGGGCAAATTCCCCAAATGAAAGTGAAGAAGATGAACCGGTTTTTGTTATGGATCATAACAATGTTACGAAGAAAATTCAACAAATGGAAAATCATGAAACGAGAATACAAGAAAATGAATGAAAACATGATGATGTTAATGAATACAAGTACTCCAAATGCAAAAGCGGATGGACGACCTTGATGGCAAATCACCCCGAACAGTACAGAGGCCAGATAATCTAATCTCTCAACCAAAAGAGACTGTTCAGGCAGTGGGGCAAGGGGAAACAATTAGTATCCCTATTCAAGAACAGTCAATGGCAATGACTCGGGAGGAGATACAACAGATGGTGGCTGCTGAGCTTAAATATGCCAAAAATAGCGAGATAAGAGTTGATAGTGACAAACCTTATCCCAGCTATCATGATTTGGTACCTTATCCGAAAGGATATAATGTGCCTAAATTTAAACAATTTAATGGGATTGGTAACCCTGACCAACACTTGGCCCATTTTGTAACGGCATGTGGAGATACAAGTGCAAAACCATCACTTCTCCTCAGACAATTTTCTGCCAGTCTTACAGGAGTTGCATTTGAATGGTATGCAAGTTTGCAACCTGAGTCAATTCAAAATTGGCAACAACTGAAAGATGCATTTCGAGTACGATTTGGAGGTGTTACTGATAAGATCACAATAGCTGATCTCGCAGCCACTCGCCAAAACAAAGATGAGAAGGTGGTTGACTATATTATGAGATGGAGAAACCTGAGTATTAAATGTGAACAACCCCTGGACCAACCTCAAGCAGTGGGATTGTTACTCGGGAATATTGATAGCTGGATGTCACCTTTCTTAAGTACATCTGGCATTACTACATTTCAAGAATTAATCTCACAAGCAAAGAAATTAGAAAGGACTAATCCAAGGGTATTGTCTAATTTCCAAACTTACAAAAATGACAAACCTAAGAAGGCAGAAGGTGTCAAGTACATTGCTACATCATTCAATATTGACAAAGGAAAAAGCACTACAGAATCACATAAACCAGAACAAGCTAAGCCACTTAGCTTAGGTAATCCTGGAAATGAATCAAGGCCCATTCCCTCTTTGAAAGAAAGAATGAACAAAAAGTATTCTTTTCAAAGAGACAAAGTAATGAAAATTTTCAAAGATGCTGTGAAGGGAGGTTTACAATTACCCGAGTGCAAGAGACCGGAAGAACAGAGCAAGAAAGATCATCCCAATTATTGCCCATACCATAGAGTATTGGGACATACAATTGAAAACTGCTACGTCTTCAAAGATTGGCTCGAGCGCCAATATCAAGAGGGTAAAATTACACTCTCTAAGAATGTTCTCTTAGAACAACCTGCTGAACATATCCGCTACGTGACCACTACAGATTATGAGGGATCATCCCAAAAAGAAGTTACAATAGTGGGCAATAAAATAGTACTTCCTTTAGTATCTGATGATAAACCTCCGTCTGTTCCAGACGAATTGTGGGAAGTTTTCATATCCAAAAAATCAAAGAAGATGTTGAAGAAATTGGCTGAGCTCCCAGGGATCAAGTGGAGAAATGCCCAGAAACCCCCTGAAGGGCTTCCAATAAAGCAAATCAAGAAGAAAAATAAAAAAAATAAGCAAAAGCGTGAACATTCAAAACACAAGAAATCAATTATAGAAGAGTATATTGATTCTCTTGAAGAATATGAACAGAAGGAAAGGATGTTGATCACTCTTAAAGACTATTTTCCTGAGGAAGTTGAAGAGCTACTTGAGGAGCTGGTTGAAGGAGATGATGAAATAATACAGGTGGAAACTTGCAGGGCTATTTCTGGAAGTGAATACTCTCCATATGACCAAGATGATGATGAAGATAGTTTTTCTGAGTCAGAAGAACTATATGATCACCATGGTCGGTCTTATATTAGTAAGAAGCAGAAAAAGAAAATGGCATTCAAAGAAAGAGTAAAAAAGGCGAATGCTAAACTCTCTGAGCCATACCATTTAGAAGAGCCAAAGAAACCATGTTATACTCCCAAGACTCCGAAATATAAAATCCTGAAGAAAGCAATGGCAGCTAAAAACATCTCTTCCTTCATTCGAAGAGTGACGGAAGAATCGCCTAATAAGCTAATACAATTGCATATTACCGATAATAAATGGGATGAACCCGGGATATATCCTCCGAGAGTTAATAGGTGAAAATTTTGATCAAGAAATCGTGAAGCCTACATCTTCAATGATGAGTTCTAAGAATAAGTCTTTTTCTTCAGATATTGAAATAAGAAAAGATAAAAGAAGAGTGCTCTTCAATCAAGCCATGGAAGAAGGGTTAGACTTACCCAAGCCTAAAAGGCCGTGCTTGATGCATTTGGATAGTCACCCAAATTATTGTCCATATCACCGACTTGTGGGACATACTATAGAAAATTGTCGGAATTTTCAAAAATGGCTACAAAAGCAAGTTTCCACGGGAAATTTGAAGTTGACTGATGATGATTTTGAAACAAAAGGTGTTTGTTGTGCTATAGCACATCAGGGAAGTTCTGATGATGAATTGAATTTTCCAGATGAAGAAGATGAAGTATCCTGCCATGTACATCAAATGCAGCTTAGAACTGGCAAGTTACTTCAATCAAGACAGGCCTCCAATCCTAATGATAAAAATAAAGGGAAGATGATAGAAGAAAAAGATGTCTCACCAAAGAAACTCTTAAAGAAACCAGATTATAATATCTTGGCACACCTGAAAAAAGTCCCAGCTCTGCTTAGTATGTATGATGCACTGATGATGTCGATAGAAGTCAGAGAATCTTTAATACATGCCCTGCAAAACCCTGAGGAGTATCAGGCTTATTTTGCTGAAATCAATATGACAGAAGCTCTGTATGCAACAAATACACTTTCGGCATCATTCACTGATGAAGACTTATTACTTGGAACTGTAGAGCACAATAGACCATTGTATGTGACAGGGTCTTGTGACGGGATAAAGATAAATCGAATTCTAGTCGATCCAGGGTCTTCTTTAAATATAATGACTCTCCATACTCTTCGGTCATTAGCCCTGGAAATATGCCATTTGTCTCCAGAACGGATCATTATTCAAGGCTTTAATCAGCATAGTCAGAAAGCATTGGGATCTATTACTCTCCCAATTAAGTTTGGAAAGATCACATCTGACGTGAAATTCCATGTAATTGATGCTGATGCCTCATACAAAGCCTTGTTGGGTAGGCCATGGATCCATGAAAACAGGATGGTCCCATCAACTCTTCATCAGTGCATAAAATATATGATGGATGGAGAAGAATGCAGAATTGATGGCGAAATTCAGCCCTTTGGCGTCCATGAAATACATTATGAGGATGCCAAATATTTTCTTGGTGTTTCCAAAGGGGGCAAAACACTAAAGGAAAAGGTTTCCACGAAACCATCTAATACTATCCTAGTATCTAAAAAGGAAGAATCTGAGTTGCCCCACTATGGCAGTGATACTGAATCTTCTAATGATGAAAATGAGGCAAGTCAAGCCAAAGGATCTTCCCAAGAAAGCACGTTGCATATCACAAGGGTTCCAGATGGTCTCTACAAATCCTTAGATGATTTGGAGGTTGATACGGTTGATCACTTGAAGACATTCTATGTGCCAGCTCGAAAGAAGAAAGATAGAGGTATTCTCTTTTACAAAGTTAAAGATAACAATATTTCAAATGATGATCTTATACATATTGAACAAGAAGAGGATAGTGAAATCCAACATATAAATTTCCCAAGCCAGTACCCTAATAAACTCAAGAGGATGGTTGAAGAGTTTGGGGGCAAAATAAACCGGTCAAAGAAATCATATCAAATTTTTCATCAATTGTGGAACCATTCCCATTCGACAAAAAAAGGGGTTGGTTATTTCGAGTCTTCCGGGCATTCATGTTACATGATGGAGTCTAAGGAAGAAGAAGATGTTAAAATGAAAAATGCACCATCTGAATTAGAGGATGGTGGTCAAGCAACAATTGATGAGTTAGTTGAAATCAACTTGGGAAGTGATGAAGACCCAAGGCCAACCTTTTTATGTGCACAACTGACGGGAGAACAAAAAGAATCTTTCAAAGCTCTTTTGAAAGAATATATTGACTGATTTGCCTGGTATTAGAATTAGATGCCAGGGTTGGAGAATGGGGTAGCTGTTCATAGATTGGCTATTGATCCCAATGTTACTCCAATTAAAGCGGGCTCCAAGAAAAATGAAATTCGATTTGGAAGAAAAAGTGATAGAAGAAACAAAGAAGTTGATAGAAGCAAATTTTATCGGGGAAGAAAAATACCCTGGACGGGTTGCTAATATAGTACCTGTGAAGAAAAAGAATGGCCGGATACGGATATGTGTCGATTTCGGAGATCCGAACAAAGCATGTCCCAAAGATGATTTTCCTTTACCGAGTTATGGAGATCATGATCGACAACACTTCGAGGATATGAGATGTTCTCCTTTATGGATGGATACTCTGGATATAATCAAATTAAGATGCACCCGGATGATGAGAAACATACGCCTTCCGAACACCTATGGGCATATATTGCTACGGGGGTAATGCCGTTTGGCTTGAAAAATCTTTGGGGCAACATATCAAAGAGCCATGACCGGAATATTTGATGATTTGATTCATAAGGTCGTTGAATGTTATGTGGATGATCTGGTTGTGAAAACAAATTCAAAAGACAAACATCTTGAAGATCTGAGAACCGTTTTCATACGCCTCAGAGAATATAAATTAAAAATGAACCCAATGAAATGTGCCTTTGGGGTCTTATCAGGTAAGTTTCTGGGTTTCATTGTGAGACATCGGGGGATAGAAGTAGATCCTTCTAAAATAAAGGCAATTTTGGAAATGCCACCTCCACAAACATTGAAGCAGTTGCGGTCTTTCCAAGGGCGTTTAGCATACATTAGGAGATTCATTTCCAACTTATCAGGAAGATGCAAGCCTTTTTCTAAGTTGGTCAAGAAAAATACACCCTTTAAGTGGGATGCTGAATGTCAGAAAGCCTTTGAAGATATTAAGCAGTATTTGCTGAATCCACCAGTATTAGCAGCCCCAATTTCGGGAAAACCACTAATTTTATATACTGCTGCTTTAGAAGGGTCTCTGGGAGCTATGTTAGCCCAAAATAATGAAGATGGCAAAGAATATGCATTATATTACCTCAGCAGAATGTTGATAGGAGCTGAAAGTAAATATACACCCATTGAGAAGCATTGTTTGGCCTTGGTGTTTGCAGTAAAAAAATTGAGACACTATTTGCTGGCACATAAAATTATTCTCATATCCAAAATTGATCCTCTCAAGTATCTTATGACAAGGCCATTACTCACTGGAAGATTGGCAAAATGGGCACTGATTTTAATGGAGTTTAATATAACATATACTCCGCAGAAAGCTATCAAGGGGCAAGCGCTAGCAGATTTCTTGGCGGCACATCCTCTCTCTGATAATTCACCTCTTAATTATGATCTCCCTGATGAAGAGACGCTTACAATGAAAGAAGCTGAATGGCGACTGTACTTTGATGGAGCATCATCCATAAAGCCGGCACTCAGGTTTGAACTTCCACAAATCAAAGCTGGGATAGGACTTGTGTTCGTTACACCAGAAGGAGGAATTCTTAGATATGCACTCTCTCTTACAGAGCCATGTACCAATAATGAAGCAGAATATGAAGCTCTCATAGCTGGTTTGGAATTGGCAATCAGAATGGAAATTCAACATATCCATATATTTGGCGATTCACAACTCATCATCAAGCAAGTTGAAGGAGAATACAAAGTATACAAAGCTGAACTTCTTAAATACTATAAGAAGGTCAAAATGTTAATGAAGAAAATTCCCCAAGTGCAGTTGAGCAGGGTTTCAAGAGCAGAAAATGGAGAAGCTGATTCTTTGGCAAGGATAGCAAAGGAGCTGGCAAATCCAAATCTTGATGAAATTCAAATCACCATAAGGAATAGAAGACCCATAAGCACAAGCCCTAGCGATGTTGAAGAAGAACATACCGAATACAACATGGAAATCTTTACCCCCGAGATGCCGGAGGAAGATTGGAGGCAACCGTTCATGGAATATTTGAAATATGATAAATTGCCGGGAGAGCAAATCGAAAGCCTTCAAATAAAACGAAGAGCTTTAAGATTCACCCTCATTAATGACACACTATATCGCAGGTCATATGATCAATTACTCCTGCGATGTGTTTCATATGAAGAAGCAAAAGAAGTCATGCATGATGTACATTCCGGGATATGTGGTGCACATCAATCTGGACCCAAGATGCGACTTAAGATTAAGCGCATGGGATATTATTGGCCAACCATGATAAGAGATTGCATTGAATATGCTAAAAAATGTCATCTATGTCAAATTCACGGGGATTTTATTCACCAACATCCGAATCCCTTACATCCCACAGTTTCTTCATGGCCGTTTGAGATCTGGGGAACAGACGTGATCGGTCCTATTGAGCCTCCATCATCTTTAGGACATCGATTCATATTGGGCTGCAATGAGACTATTTCTCTAGATGGGCGAAGCTATTCCTTTAAGGGAAGTAAAAAAGCGAGAATATCATCAAATTCTTCAGGGAAAATATCCTATACAGGTTTGGAACTCCAAGAAGAATTATCTCAGATAATGGCCCTGCTTTCAAAAGTTTTAGAATTGGGAGATTTGCACAACATCACAAAATCGATTGGAGATATACCTCTATCTATAATGCAAGAGCAAATGGGTTGGCGGAAGCATTTAACAAAACTCTTTCGAAATTGTTAAAGAAGGCTGTGTCTAAAAATAAAAAGGATTGGCATGATAGGCTTCCCGAGATGTTATGGGCTTATCGCACCACATACAGGACTCCAACACAATGCACACCATACTCTTTAGTGTTTGGAACTGAAGCAGTCCTACCACTTGAAATACAGATACCTTCATTGAGGATGGCATTGCAGAATGAAATATCAAATGAAGACAATGTTCGACTTCGTCTAGATGAGTTAGACTCTCTTGATGAAAAAAGAATAGAGGTACAACAAAATCTTGAAGTTTACAAAGCGAAGATGTCGCAAGCTTATAATAAGTTGGCCAGATTTCGGACATTTACAAAAGGAGAAATGGTTCTTGTCCTCAGAAGACCTATCATTACCAACAAGCGGGCCGGGGGCAAATTCAAAGCAAATTGGGAAGGTCCATATGTCGTAGAGATTGTCTACGAAGGAGGCGCATACCAACTCATTGATGCTAATGGAGAAAGACCTATGCCACCCATTAATGGTCGTTTTATAAAAAAGTATTATGCTTAATGTAAAATGTTAGTCTATGACGGAACGTCTGGTCCCTTATAAAAAAAAAAAAAAAAGGTAGACCAGTCATGTACGATTGTGCGTACTTCCTGAGGCGAAACATTAAATTTTGTGTACTTTTGTCTATGACAAAATGCATAACATATTATCTTAAAGTTTTATTTTTTTTATGAATCAAGACATTAAATCTCAATTATTTTTCTTGACTTAATTAAAAAAAAAAAGGGGGGGTGAGCAATGTAATCACATTGCTATAATTCCATCAGCAAATGGATACTTGTACCTCAGATCCTACACCAAAAGTAGAGTTATGTCGAATAAATTTTTTTTAACCATATGGGCACTCATTGCAACTTTGGTCAATGCTCTAAAAAGGCTTATTCTATGAATGGTTGGAAATAAAATATAAAAGATTTGGAGTTCCTACTTCTCTCACTCAATCTCACTAAAATTTTTCGTGAGAGAAGTATGAAGGGGGCATTTGTTTGTGCATATATATATATCAAAGATCAAAATATTCAAATCTTCCGATCAGCCAAGAGCACGGATCTCGAGGCGATCTAAAACACTCAAATCTTCGGATCAGCCGAGAGAACGGATCTCGAGGCGATCTAAAACACTGAAATCTTATAATTAGCCAAGAGCACAGATCTCTAGGCGATCTAAAATATTCAAATCTCAAGATTAACCGAGAGCACAGATCTCGAGGTAATCTAAATATTTAAATCTCAAGATTAGCCAAGAGCATCGATCTCGCGGCAATCTAAATATTCAAATCTCAAGATCAGCTGAGAGCACGGATCTCGAGGCGATCGAAAATATGCAAATCTCAAGATCAACCGAGAACACGGATCTCGAGGCAATCTAAAATATTCAAATATTAAGATTTGCCGAGAGCACGGATCTCGAGGCGATCTAAAAATATTCACATCCCAAAATCAGCTGAGAGCACATATCTCAATGCGATCTAAAATATTTAAATCTCAAGATCAGCCGATAGCACAGATCTCCAAGCGATCTAAAATATTCAAATCTCATGATCAGCCAAGAGCACAGATCTTGTGGCATTGTAAAATGTTTAAATCATGAGATCAACTGAGACCACGGATCTTGATGCGATCTAAAATATTAAAATCTCAAGATCAGCATACAACACAGATCTCGAGGTGGTCTGATTCCAAGAATACAAATTACGAAATAAAATTAAAAAAAAAAAAAATAAATAATAAGGAAGCAAATTGAAATAAAAATAAAGAAAACCAAGTTAAATAAAAGATATATATATATATATATATATATAGATATATATATATATATATATAAAGTGAAATTTAAAATTAAAATAAAAAAAAATTAAAAAAATAATAATAATTAAATTAGAATTAAATAAAATTAAATAAAAAAAAATCATCAAATCAAATAAACATAATGTAATAAATAATAAAAAAAATAATAATGATAATAAAATAATAATAATAAAATATAAAAAATATAAAAAATAAAAAAATAATATTACTATTATTATTTAAAAAAAATTATTAATTAATATATAATAATAAAAAAAAAAGACGTGGGGGTATGCATGGTGCCTCTATTTAGTTATCATATATTAAAATAAAATAAAACAATAATTAAAAAAAAAAAGATGTGATGCATGAATGGGGGACGTGGGGGGCATGCATAGTGCCACTATGGCTGCAGTTACACGAGAGGTGATAAAAAAAAGGGCATCTGAAACGAGGAGAGGGGAGGGATCAGAGAGAGAAGAAGAAAAAGAAGGAAGAAGGAGGAGATCAGAGGAAGAGTAGAGGAAGGTTTTTGATACTTTTTATCTTTCTCTTTTCCTCTCTTTCTTCTACACTACAGTACACATATATATATATAAATGATTGTCGTCTGTCGTCACCGTCGCCGCACCGCCATCGTCGCTTCTCCACCACTGATGCCGATGGCAGAGAGGGTGGAATATCCCTCCTCCATCGGCATTTCCAAACACATGTTCTTTTTCCTTGTCAAGAAGGAGATTTTATCGCCATAAATATATATACATAAAAAAAAAAAAAAAAAACACTTCCGCCGTTCGTCATTCTTTTCCCCGGCGAGGCTAGGGTTCCGACAATGGTTGGGATAATGGCTGCGATCCTCTTCACCTCGCAGGCCTTCCGCTGTGGCCCTTCCATTTCCAAGCTTGTTGTCCTCTTCGCCGTCAGTGGTGGAAGTATTGTTGCATATGCTGATTCAAGGTCCAACTACTCTGTGCAATCGTCTCATGAACCTCCACACCATATCAACCTTGTCTGAGACTTTAAGATTTACATACTCAGAG
Organism: Dioscorea dumetorum; assembly: GCA_902712375.1. Lineage (NCBI taxonomy): Eukaryota > Viridiplantae > Streptophyta > Magnoliopsida > Dioscoreales > Dioscoreaceae > Dioscorea > Dioscorea dumetorum. Next base: position 221,363 of record CACTHL010000339.1, read on the forward strand.
ACTCTGGGAAAATGGCCAATTGGAGATTTGGCTTTTGGCATCAACTTTCTTTTGAAGAGGCAGGAGAACCTACATGTGGCAAGTATCTATGCTGGAGAAGAGAGTGTACAGTTTAGAGGAAAATAGATTACTGCAGTTACACCAGGGATACATTAACGGCTGCAACTGGCACAGTTGTGCCATTCCATCATAATGTTGTACAAGAGGGGTGGCGTTTGTGATGTTGTTCTCGGTTATGCATACTGTGGAATGGTTGCAGCTGCACGTTGGATTGCAAAGCTCTAAACTCCTTGTCTCACAAAAGCATTGCATGACTATCCAGCTTACAAGCTAAAGGTTGTGGGGCATTCTCTTGGTGGGGGCACAACAGCACTATTAACTTATGTCTTGCTGGAACAACAGGAATTCTCATCCACCACATGTGTAACATTTACTCCTCTGTTACCAAGCGTCACTTGTGAACAGTGGAAGCACGCAGCATCGTTGAACCAATACGCAACATTGTTAAAAAGAAAGGTGGCCAAATAAAATTTTGGGAAGCTGAATGTTTCAAGATTGATCCAACAAGCAAGAAAGTCCATTGTCGATCAAATATTGGGACAAACTTGGATAGAAATGGTGAGTTTGCTCTAGCATATGATTGCCTGGTGGTTGCCTTTGGAGTGAGAGCAAACACATTTAACACCCCTGGTGCGGTGGAGAACTTTCATTTTCTCAAGGAGATAGAGGATGCTCAGAAAATTCGGAAGAGTGTGAAGAACTATATTTTTTTTTTTTTAAGGGCCAATCTTCCAAATCTTACCGAAGATGAAAGACGGAAGAATGTTCATTTTATTGTTGTTGGCGGTGGTCCAACTGGTATTGAGTTTGCGGCTGAGCTGCATGATTATGTCACTGAGGACTTGGCCAATTTATATCCTGTTATTAAAGATCTTGTAAAAAATATTAGTAATTGAGGCTGGAGACCATATTTTAACCATGTTTGACAAAAGGAACACAGAAGCTTAGGCACAAGTGTAAGGCTAAAGAAAAGCACGCATTGAATGCTTATCATGAAACTCATACAATTTTAATTGAGCCCAATAAAAAACGCACTACCTCATATAGGAAGAGAATTATCTTCTTGTCAGAGAAGAGCTTTTTCAAGTTTTATGTGGCCTTCAAACCGGCAAAGTTCTAGAGTAACTATGATGGGTTTATCAAAGATTGCTCCAAGTGCTTGTTGCGATCTCTTGCAGTATGTAGAATATGAAATGGCCGTTAATTGCTAGACTATGTGTGAGTCAGGCCATAAAACATATACTACATTGGCCTGTGATTGTTATATCAAGACAACGACAAAAAGTATTTATTTCGAGATAATGTCAAATATTTATTACAAATTTTAAGACAATAATGAGTTAAATATTTCAAGACGGCAACGAGACATGCGGCACGGTGACAAGGCGCAGTCAACATTATATATATATATATATATAATGTGATATAATAAATATATATAAAAAAATAAATAAATAAATAAATAAAAAAAAAAAAAAAAATGAATAAAATTCAAAATTTGCAGTATGTATATGAAATAAATAATGAAATTTATAGTTTGCAATATTTTGTCTTTACTTGTACTCGAATCCCTTAATCGGAGGTTCCCAATATTTTAATATGGGGTAATTAATAATAGAGGCTTGCCTCTATTAGGAATGGAAGAGTCCACAGAATAAAATAAAATAAAATAAATAAAACATTTGTGATTCGATATATCACCCGGTGTCTCTTTACCGACACGACACCAGGTTGCGTATTTTCGATCCCACAAACCCCCTCTATTTTCCATGGAAAATTTTTCCTAGGGTTAAAGTAGGAAAAATTTTCCCTTGTTTTGAGGGAAAATAGGGTCACGTGACCACCTCCATGGAAAACTTTTCCATGGAAAATTTAGGCAATCAAACAGCCTTTTTTTGTGGAAAATGACCCATGGAAAATTTTTCCATGAAAAATTTAGGCAAACAAACACACCCCTAATTCTTGTTTTGTTGATTATAGACTACATGCAGAACATAATGAGCCGAAAGAAGCCTTATAAAAGAATTCCAGAGCAGAAGAGTGAAGAAAGAGCTTCCTTGGCACCATAATAGGAGAATATATCAACCATGACACCTTACCTCCTTTTTACGGTCATAACTTATAGCCGTAAGTCTCGAACAGAAAGGCTTGCACGCATATTTATATCCTTATATAAGCAGAAGCATAAAGGCCAGACATAAGGGCTTATGGCCCATAATTCATGTGATAAGGATTAGACAAAGAAGCATACTGGCAGGACACATGCCCATAAAGTAGATCACAAACACAAGATAGTGATGCTTATAGTCCAACGGCTATAAGCTGGACTGTAACACCAAGGCAGAAGACCTTACAAACTAGACTTACGGCTGAAAGGTGCTCATAAGGCACGTGACCCCTCGTTTCTAGATTTTTATGTCTCTTCTTTACTCTAGTAAGCAGCCAGTAAGAGGTAAGTTATAAAAGACTTTACTGAGGGTTTTTGAAGAACCTTTTGATGGCCGAGCTAGGGGAAATGTGGAGAAGGATTGTTGTGGTCCTTCTCTGATTAAGGACACCTCATTTAAGCATGTTCAGGGTTCTAGGGTGAATTGGAAGCAAGCAAGGTCCTCCTTCCTTGGCACCATTGAAGACTCGCGATAACCATCATCATCCCAACCTTTGTGGAGATAAAGAGAGTTTTGATGCTTATTATGATGTTTTTTTTTAAAAAATTGTATGATTGCTCTCTATTAACGGAGAGCTAAACTCTTCGGTGTTTTGGGTGCAAATGAATCTAGGGTTATTACTCCTTTGACATTAGTTGTATACTGTGAATATTTCATCGATTATTGTGTTGTATCTTCATATTTTGGATTCAATCATGTGTCCTTCAATATCTTGAACTCTATTGTAGCAAGAGTTTAGAGTCCTTGTGAAATGTACGGGTGTGATGATCGAGAGATCCACCGTGTGTGTAAGCACACCATGATTGAAAAAAGCATGATTATGCCTAGAGATAGAGTTCTTTGGGCTTGAGTTATCTCTTCATGTTCTTCCCGAGTGGTTCAATTTAAGGTCGCTTGTGTAATGCACTTGTAGAGAGTGGATTTTTAAAGAAATTCCGATTTTCACTAAGTATGGAATTAGGGGTAATTGCTTTGAGAGATGAATTACCTATCTCTTGAACCCTTTAATTGATTTTAGTTAGAGTTCCCAGATTTTAATGCAGACATAGTGTAGTCTGTATCAGCGCCGTATAAGACTAGTTGTTATTCATCTTGAGAAAAGAGATAGCATGATTTAGGAACTCTTTCGATCCAGAATGGGTGCAATAATCCCATGCAATCTTGTCCAGAACTATATAATCCTAGGAAGTGGTCTATGCTTGGAATATTATTTTAGTGATTGATTGTCTTCCCTTTAGTTTCAGTCAAACTGTTCTTCTTCTTACTCACTCTCTTGAACTTTAGCACAACCATGGAGATAGGTGACCTTGATCCCACACATTAGCCCCGCACATAACCTAGAACTGAGAGAGACCATCGAATGCTTGGTGGTGATCTTGGTCTCCTCCTGTGAACTTCTTCTTTCTTGACTCCATGCATGAAACAACTTCCAAAATATGGTACTTGCTAGAACTATGGTAGCACCATAAAAACACCAAAATATTCATTTCTTTTAAAGTTTTGATTTTTCTCTTTTGTTGTTTGGTTTTATATCTTTGTAATGCCGGCCACAAGGGAAGGAATTTATAGAGGATGAGTAATTATGCAGGTGAAATAATATGCCGAATGTTCAAAGCTTTGGTTTTGTGGTTCTTATGACAAATATCTCCAAATGGATGATTAATTATGCAAGCGTATAGGGTGTTGATCAAGAAAGGTTGTCAATTACAAACCAAGTATGCCTCCAAGTTAAACAGTTGCAACCTAAGAAAAAAAAAAAAGACCCCACTGTCACCTATATATATATATATATATATATAGATGGTGTTGTAAAGTTAAACAAGAAGAAATTTTTCTACAAGTGAGGGAGCATAGAATTCACTCTCTTAGATGCTACATAGGAACAAACTCACCCACTTTCACTCATTAATCTAGCATTGATAATTCTAGAAGATTAATCTTCTATTGACTCAGTCTCAAATCAAATATATATCCGATCGTTTTTCTTGATTAATTAAGTCATGAAGTTAGTATTGTCATGAATTTGAATAACAAGAAATATATCCAAGTTGAAGATACGATTCATTTTCTCATAGATGCTATATATTTGTTAAAATTTTGGTTCTCAATATATCATGTCTTACATAATTACTTTGTTTAATAATATAAGAATATCCATGGAGTACATCATCCCGGGATTCCAGAGATGGCAAACGTTGGTGTCTAATTGTAAATGGCCACTTCACCTTCAAATTCTTCTATGATTTTCTTATACCATGGAGGTATTCAGTGCCCATCAACCAACCCAATACGGAAAAACACATGTTGCAAAAAGTTCTTTTTTTTTTTTAAATTTGCTTGTTTAAAATAATAGTATCTTTAATTACCTTAGAAAACCTGATCGAGCATGAAAAAAATGCAATAGACTCCTAACCACCACTTGCATGCTATGCTATGCAAAAATCGAATCGATTCATCATGTACTCATGCTCTACTTTATTGTTGTTCGTATTTGGCATATATTTCTTCACCTGTGTTCAAAGTTCTTGGGGTCCATGGAGACCTCAACTCTCCTTTGTCAATAAGAGAAATTGAAAAAACTCCTCACCATGACAATAATTTGGAATATTTAGTTTGAAAGAAATGCTTGTATTTTTCGTAATAATTTCTCTATGTGTTATTCGATAATTTTGAAAATTATTCATATGTTGATATCCTGGATTTTTATAGCGTTCCAAAAGCAAAGAAAGCCAAAGTGAAAGACTCAACTATGACAGTTAAGCACAACTTAAAGTTCCTAGGACACCTCACAAACGCAAATGACTCAGATGTGAGTATTGTATAAAGGTCCAATCGAGAGCACTTCGTGCTCCCTGTGGTTTTTCTTCTCTTGTTGTTTTATTGTCGGTTTTTTTTTTGTTATACATTGTCATATTTTGTCCTTTCCTCTTTTTGTATTTGTTAGTTTTCATTACAAATGGATACTCTGTCTTTTGCACCTTTCTTTCATTTTAATAAATATGATTTATCAATTTTTGCATGAAAAATATTTTTTTTCCAGGAAACCAATAAAAAAAACTTTTATATTTATAAACACAAAAAATTCTTTTACCTTGCCAGTCTCTATTACAAGTGGATACTCTATTTTTTGCACATTTCTTTTAGTTCAAGGAATGTGGTTTATTAATTTTTGCCCAAAAAATTAAACTAATTTTATCTAGAAAACAAACAAAAGAGAACTTTATATCTGTGAACACAAAAAAATTCTTTATATGAAAATCCATTAATATGAAAAACGAATTAGAGACATACATACAAGTGTGATATCAATACAGTGTGATAACAAGAGACCATTAGGAGAAATTTAGTAAGTTATTGATTGGTTATTTTATCATTATAAATGTAGAACTTAAATAATACTTTTTTATTAATTATATGGTTATAATAATTAGAAATATTTATTTCATCTTGAACTACTGAATAAATTCTCTCATTAACATTATGCTCTAGTCTCCAAATTATAATGTCTCTATATAAGTTTTGCATTTTACTTAGTAATTAATTATGTATACTATCTACATAGTTTGAATTGTCTGCTGCTAAGTTAATTTGGGCTAAAATATTTGTTTGGACTTGAGTTGTTAGCGTGATGGGTAAATAATCACGCTAGGAGTTAAATAATAATAATAATAATAATAATAATAATAATAATAGTAATAATTAAAAAAAAGGATTCATCACAAATTTATTAAAAAAAAATTAGTACAAGACGAAAAAAATAACATGAACAAATTAAACTTGAAACAAGAAAAAAATAGAAAATAAGGACAACAACAATGAGAAAACAAAGAACTACAACATTCACCAAACGTGATGCAAAACTAGAGAGACAAACTAGAAAAATAACAGTGGGAACAATTAATATATATATATACACTGCATGTGCTATTTTTTATTTTGGCAGCTAATGTTAGTTATGTATGACCAGGTCCAAACCAAACATATTTTATAAGCTTGAGTAAATAAAATTAATGTAATTAGTGAAACATCCAAAGGTATGTATTTAGATACATATTTTCTTAATTAATTAATTATGCTAATAATATAGGTAATAAAAAAAAAGAGAGACTACAATTACTAATCCGTTTCATCTTTATAATTATTAATTAATTATGCTAATAATATAGGTAATAAAAAGAGAGAGACTACCAAGCTTACGCCAGCGTATTGTTTAAAAACATTTTTAAAAAATTAAAATCACTAAAAAAACAACAGCTAACCAAAAACAAACATTATATATATAGATGTTGGATATATTATAATATACATATAAGAAAATAATAATAAGTGCATATATATGGTGTATATTTTATATATATATACTCAGGGACAAAACCAGAAATTACAGGTCAAGGGGACAGATAGTCGGATAGCGGATAAAAGAGGGGAGTTGCATGGTTAAAGAAGGGATACTGGTCGTCGGGGGAAGAGGGCAACCAAGATGAAAAAAAGAGAACGAAGGACATCTTAGGTCACGGGGTCCACTAACCCTCCTAGTGACAGGGGGCGGCCCCCTACCTCCCTTTTCCTCCGCCTCTGTATATACTATACATATTATGTCACTTAAAAGAAATCCTATAAAAGGTAAAATAAGAATTGAGGGGCATTGATGGTATAAAACTAAACAATAGCTGCTGGACCTAACCCACCCGGTTATGGTCACCAAAAAGGGGACCCCAAATCGGTTTGAGTTACTTGCCGCCGGGTATGGATCAAGCCTAATGGTTTTTATTATTACTTTAAAACTAATTTTATTATAAAACTAAATTAAAAAAAAAAAAGTAAAATGAAGGGATGAGATTCGAACTTGGGCATCATGGCCATAAAATTCAACAACTTAACGAATTATTCTACAAATCATTTCTATTATAATGCTTACACTAATTATATATATGGAAACATATAATAAAGATAAAAAAAAACAACCAAACAACTGCAAAAGAGCTTTTAAGGAAAAAACTTTATAGTTTTATTATTATATAATAATATATATCTGGGTAAAGATTTTTCCACAAATTAAAGAGAGGGTTAAGGTTGGGATAGAAGATGAATCAAATGTGGGCTTGGTTTGCAGATGGCTTCCAAAGGGTTAGCCTTAGGCAAGGCAAACCCTTCTCCTTCATTCAAGTCAACAAGCTCTTCTCCAATCCTCTCCCATTCAAAGCATTGAATCAAAGACCCCAAAGTCAGCATCATCATCCTTTTAGTAAACCCTTCTCCAGGGCACCCTCTCCTCCCAGATCCAAAAGGTAAGTACTTGAAGTCCTTCCCTTGCTGATCTCCAACCTTACCATCAAACCTCTCTGGGTCAAACCTGAGTGGGTCTTTCCAAAGCTCAGGGTCTCTATGAATGGCATAAGCATTGACAAGGAGCAGTGTGCCGGAGGGTACATCAAAGCCAGAGATGGTGCAGTCCTCTGCTGATTCATGAGGGAGGAGAACAGGTAAAGCTGGGAAGAGTCTGAAAGTCTCTTTGATGATGTTGTGAAGATAACTGAGTTTTGGGAGATCAGTGTCTGTGAGCAAACGTTGGTTGCCAACTTGCATGGCTATTTCATCTCTTGCTTTATTTAGTACTTCTGGATGGTTAAGCACCAAAGTCAATGCCCATTCCAGAGTTCCAGTTACTGTATCAGTCCCTGATGACACTAGAGTCTTTGTGTCATATATACACAGAAAATAAAGATCATGAGTCAGTTAACAAGATCAACTTGGACATTGGTTGCATATATATATCTTGCATTAATTTAGTATTGAACACAACGGAGGTTAGGGAGAAAATGCACCTTTTTTAACTTCTTGTCTGACTGACAATAGATTTAGCCATTAATTTTTTTTTATTCTAATTAGTGTTTGCTCCTTATACGTTATTGTTTCCAAACTAATGAAGCAAATGACGCTTTCACTCTATACTTATTTAATTACCTATTAAAATTTATGGCCATTTAATGTAGGAACACAAGTTTTGTCATGCAAAATATATTTTATATGCAAACCTAAGTCATGTATAAACGTAAGTTTTATTTATTTATTTATTTACATCACAATCACTATCAGGGGGAGTATGCACTGGTTTAAATTTGAACCTTCAACTTATGCACCCTCTCACTTCAAACCATGGGATTCATTTTATTACAATTATCACAGAGTCAGAGGTTACAAGTCTGAACTAATAATTGAAAATCCATTACCACCACTGCATCCCCAAGTTTTATTAAGGAAGCCTTATGTTAACAAAATAAATCCTAAACTCAACTAAATTTAGAGATGGAGCCTCCTTAAATTAACATATAATTTCCAATAATAATAATAATAATAATAATAATAATAATAATAATAAAATGGGCAATAGAGTCATGCACATGCATACCAGCAAAATCCCTTTGATGATCACGTCGGAGTAAAACCCTGGATCCTGCTCCTGCAACTCAAGCAAGACATCAATCACCGCCGTCTCCTCCACCTCCTCCCTTCGCCGTCGCCGCCGCCGTTCATCCACCAAGTCCTGCAACAACTCATCCATCTCTTTCCCCAACTTCACAATCCTCTCTTTCAAGCCACCTCCAAACAATCTCGCCACCCACCAAGGCAAGAAGTCATCCATGCAAAGCTTCCCACTCAACAAGAACACCTCCTCCACAATCCTCCTGAATTCCCTCTCTTCTTCTCCACCTTCATTAACACACTTTTTCCCTGTCACAATCCTCACCATGAAATAGAACGTTAAATCATAGAGATAAGCCCTCATGTCCACTCTCCCTGGCTTTTCACATAGTTTGCCTATAAGACCCTTAACCTCATCTCCCCTCACACCAGCAAAGGAAGCCACCCTGGCCTGAGATAGAACTTCATGCGCCATGGTACGCCGCAGGCTCCTCCAATGAGTACCGTAAGGGGCTGCCTCCACCGTTGTGCAGTCATATCCAAAGACTTGAGAGAAGGTGAGCCGGGGACGGTTGGCAAAAGCAGTGTCTTTGGCAACTAAGCATTCCTCGGCGATGGCCGCTGAGGAGACTATGAGTATCGGACGAGAGCCGAAGCGCAGGCGGAGGATGGGGCCGTAAGTGGCGGCGTAGCCGGCGAGACGTTGGTGCACTGGATGTCTCATAAGATGAAGGTGGCCTAGAAGTGGGAGAGACCATGGAATGCTTGGTGGTGCTCTCGGTCTCCTCCTGTGAGCTTCTTCTTTCTTGGCTCCATGAAACAACCTCCAAACTATGATGATTCCTAGAGCTATAGCAGCACCATAGAACACCAAAGTATTCATTTCTCTAAAGTTTTGATTTTTTTTTTTTTTTTTTTTTTTTGTGTTTTTAATTTTGGTTTTGTATCTTTGCAGTGTGCCACAATGAAAGGAGTTTTTAGAGGATGAGTTATGATTGTGAAATGAAATGTGGAGTGTTCAAAGGCTCAGAGCTTTGGTTTTGTATGTAGATGTCTTGAAAAATTAATATCTCCAAATGGATGACTAGTAATGAAGCCTAAGGTGTTGATCTACATTACTTAATTAATTAATTAATTAAGGTGGTGTTTGATTGATAATATAAAAAATAAGTGAAAATAATTTTTATTGTGAAAAATAAAAAAAAGTCTTTTGATTAGCATTATCTTTTAGCTAGAATATTAAAAATTTTCACTGAAAAATTTTTATTTTGTTTTTTAATTGTTTTTTTTTCACATAGTTTTTTATGTTTTTCTTGAAAAACTTTTCCGAGGATGAACGTAGGAAAATTTTTTTTACTGATTTAAAAAAAAATAGAATCACGTGATAGAATTTGTGAAAAAATTTTCTACAAAAAATTTTGGCAAATAAATAATTTATTTAACTAAAAAATAATTTGTAAAAACTTTTTTCAGAAAAAAACAAAAACAATCAAACATTGCCTAAATATTTTAAAATTAAGTGAGATGAGGGAAGGATAGAATAATTTAATGATAAATACTTTCAGTGCGCTTCTATTATTGTTAAAATAATTTAAATGTTTCTTTCATTGATGACACCACCCTATGCAAACATGACCCATTTGAAAAACTTAGCTATGTTATCATGACTCAATTAATTAGACTTATTGAAAACAACATATACAAGCTAGCTTTGCCCAATAAAGTGACATTCATTTGGTTTTGAAAATGATAGGGTGACAGTGACACTGCAACAACTATTAAATTACCACAGTGAAGAAAAACAAATTATAAATATGAAATTCACATCGAAGCTTCTTAAGTTTGGAAAGGTGTTTTTGATAATAAAAGAAAATAAAAAACTGAAATAAACGCAATTGTTTTAATTGAATTTAGTGACATATCTTAGCATTAAAATATAGCAAAAATATAGCAACTATCTTAAAAATCCAATCAAACAATATGTAAAATTCTCAGAAAATGGTATGTTACTTTCCTCCCAAAATTAAAATTGAAATTAATGTGAGTTTTCAAATTTACTGTGACAAGCAAACCCCCCAAATATGAACCATGAGATAATTGTGAATAGAATAATAAATGATTAAATGGTCAAGGAACAATGGCCACTTAAAACACTTTCATTGATCTTATCAATTAAAGTTACAATCATATTGACTTTAAGACAAAATCTTTCAATTTATGGGCCATGAGCACATGACATCATTGATTATACATCTCTCAAAATGTAATCTAGATTCAGTGATTAAAAAAAAGCGCACACACACACACACATTGTTTTGCTATTTTTTTTTAAAAGAAAAGCTTATTAATTTGGCCCTTTTTTAATAAAAAACACTTTTGAACAAGAAAAAATCAATAGATTTTTTTTACTAATCATTTTAAAGTAAATAACTTAATTATATATACATAAAAATCTAAATTTTGACTACATTTATCAAGTTATATATCTTAAGAAAAATCAAACTCACTTTGATATTAAAAGCTTGAAGATAAATAACCTCAACAAACATAAATGGCTTTTATGAACAAAAATAAAACTAAGGCCTCAAAAAATATCGTATGAAATTGTATATTTAGGTTCAAACATACACATGCTTTATGTATATATTATCCAAACTCTAATTTCAATACGAGTATAAGTGGTGAATGCCAAGTTAATTTTTTTTTTTTTTAATTTATGCATATGAATACACTATCAATTAATGAAATAGCCATTTATCAAAACTCAAATATTTTACATTTTTCTCTCTTTCATTGCTTACTTAGATGTAGTGATGTAAACATATAAAAAAAAAAGAGTTTGAATATGGTGCTAATTAATTATTGCAACAATTTTAAAATTTCAGTAAAACTTTACATTATATATAGCATTTACTTACAAAAGCATTTATAAATTAGCATCCAAAATTATAGCTCTCTTACAAGTATTTATTTTAAAAAATAGTTCACAAAAATATAATCAAGTAACATTATTATTAATATCATATACTTGTTCATCTCTCCGGTGCATATATAGCATGAAACTAGCATAAGTAATTTACCAAAAAAACAAGGAGAGAGAGAGAGAGAGCACAGTTAAAAATTTGTTTTAACTTTATGAATATATTGGTTAAAATTTTCTCACACAAAAGTAAATTGATATTTGGCTCTCGCGTGAGAATACTTCTCAAGTGACTAGAGTTTAAATCCATTGGATGAGCATTAAATCAAAGATCCCATCATCATCATCATCATCCTTTTGGTAAACCCTTCCCAAGAGCACCCTCTCTCCTCCCACACCCAAAAGGTATGTACTTTGAAGTCCTTCCCTTGCTGATCTCCAACCTTACCATCAAACCTCTTTGGATCATACTTGAGCCGGTCTTTCCAGAGTTCAGGGTCTCTATGAATGGCATAAGGGGCCGTTTGGTTCGAAAGTAAATTACGTAGAAGTGAACAGTTCAGCTGGAGCTATCCACTTCAGTGTGTTTGGTTCAAGCTGAAAACTGGACTTCAGAAACTACTTCCTGTGTTTGGATGGTTGAAGTAGGTATATGAAAAATCCCACTTTATCACTTTTCGGTGAAGGGTAAAGTTACCCCTTCATGTTTTTTACACTTGTTTAATTACTTTATTATGATGGTAATAAATAATTTATTTATTAAATTAAAATTTTTGCACACCACATAATTAATTTAATACCATGCTATTAAATTAAATTAAATTGGTTAATATATTATGCTTAATTATTAATTAGTGAGAGTAGTGATTTAATTATTTCATTACCATGGTAATAATTATTTTATTTATCATTGAAAAATATTGCAAAGTGGGCTGAAGTGGGAGGCTGAAGTCGTGACTTTGGAATTTTTCCAGCTGAAGTCAGACACCGAAATGACCGAACTCAAAAGTTGTCACATCATCACTTCCGGGTCCAAATCAGTGAAATAAACACACCGAAGTGGGCTGGAAGTGGCCACCTCGACCACTTCGGTAAAACAAACAGGCCCTAAGCATTGACAATGAGCAGTGTGCCAGAATACACATATATATAACTTGTTAATCCGTGAATTTTATAAAAAAAATTATTGTGACAAATATATAAAGATTGTGAACAAATAAAGAGACAATAGACACATCTCTCATAACAAACGCATTATTTTAGATTAAAATATTATATCATTCTAAAAAATAATTTTGTCGAGTAATTATTAGCAACAAGAAAGTTGGCACGAGTGAAGGCCATGGCATCAATTACATGAAAAGAAAAGTGGGACGTGATGCTATTTTCTTCTTACAAAGGCAACAAACACAGTAAAAAAATAAAGCAAGTACATGCAAACACCAGTTTGTTTATCAATCATTTAAATGCACCGTAGACAATTTGAAGACTTTTTTGTTATATAACACCAGAGAAGAAAAGACACCATCTCTCAAGGAAAAATCCATCTTAATTGAATAAATAAGATCTAAAGCAATTTGTAAACAGTGCTGTTACAGTATAGCAATAATACTTCAGCACAGGAATTCAGAGCGTGTTCATTTAGACGCAAGTGGGGAAAAGTGAAGGGAAGTGGACTGACTTCCTCAACTTCTGATATTTTTTTCCTTTGAAGTGGAGAAGTGGCCACTTCACTCACTTCAGACTGAAGTGGGTTATCGGTACTTTTTTCACCGAAATGGAAGAAGTGAGTTTTTTATAAACCTCACTTCCCCCACTTTCAAAAACCTTTCAGAAGTTACATCACGTATACCGAATTGAACACCAGAAGTGGAAAAATGAACACTTCATGAAAAAAGACACTTTATGGAAAATGAACACAAGAAGTGGAGGAAGTCATATCACTTCCATCACTTCAGGGCATTCCAGTGAAGTGCCACTTCCCCCATTTTGGCATTTTCTGACCTCTTCACACTTACGTCTAAGGCCATGTTTGGATAACCAAATATTATGCCATAATCCATACATTATGGCATAATATAATATTTTCACATAATTATGCCATAATGATTGTTTGAGTATCTAATTTACACTATAAAATTATGCCATAATGTGGGAATTATGGCATAAAAAAATATTACATTCGGAGCGGAATATTTTTTTATTTTGAAGTGTGTGATTTTTTCTCATTATAAAATGAGTGGTATATTTATATGATATTTTTTTTATTTTGTTAACCAAACACTCATTCTGTAATAATAAAATATGCTACAATTTCTGTAATAATTACTTGCATTTCCTACGTAATAAAATTATGCAGATTTTTTTATTTTGTAACCCAACATGGCCTAAATGAACACATGCCCAATCACGCATTTTATTATTATATTTTGATAAAACTAAAACTAATTTTAATCCTTTGGGTGATCCAAACTTTTCCACGTGCGCCTCAGGGTCCCCCATCAAGATGGATCCGGTGCCCACTTCCAACACTATCAAAATCAAACGAGACGTGTTGTCCCTTATCTTTAGAAATGCATTCGAAAACAAAAATGGTCCCTTTTCTGTTGTATGACATTCGTCTTTTTTAATTTTTTTTTAATTTTTTATTTTTTGGGAAAGCAATGATTTGTTCATGAATCAATAAAATCACATAACAAATGCCATACCAATATACAGGAAAAATTACATCACATGAATGCTTTCAAGTTATAATTTTAAAAATTACTTAATATATAAAAGCCTATAAAATCTCAAATTACTTTTAAAATTTGGCCAAAGACAATTATGACATTTGTTTTGTTTTGTTAGGTTTGCCAATCAAATGCATATATTAGAAATTTTTGTACATAGCATCAAGAGAGTTTTTGAAGTTCTATAATAAGTTTTATGTGAAAAAAAATCTGAAAAAAATTTCTGTTTATAGGAATATGTTTGAGGAAATTGCTTTTTCAACCATCAAATTGCTATGTGTTGAAATTTTGATTTTGTTAATTGAATTATATGGTTTCTCTAAATTTTGAAGTATATATATATCATTCAATTAGTAAAATTAAAATTTAAAATTTTAATGAGGAGATGAAGCTCAAGTAGCCTAGTCGCTGGATAGCTGAAGTTGTTCCTCTTACCATATGAACGAATGGATTTAAATGTGGTAATTAATCATTTCAAAAATTTTAATTTTTGGTAAATTCTTAATATGATAAATTATGCCATGAATAAAATCTTATTCCGTCAATAATCCTCTGCTTATTCTGTCATTATTGTATCCAAATTCAGTAACACATTTTTATTTTCAATAGAAATTGCTGATAAAATTCATGATACGTAACTTCTCAACATAAATATTCTGTTGCTATATTTCTGGTACTATATAATTATATTCCCTTTCTTAAACACTTCATGGGTAATTTAACAAAAACAATTGAAAAATATAAAATCTTATTCTATCAGAAATTTATATATATATATATAACGATGAAATTACAATATGTATCAATTCACTTGTCCCAAGGCTTGTTTGGATTTGCTTAAAAAAATACAATATATACAGAGTATTTTATAATTGGGAAAGAACAGCATGCATGTCCATGCAAGGCTTATACATAGCTTGCAAGGGTTTAGCCATGGGCAAACTAAGCCCCACGCCTTCACTCAAATCCACCATTTCTTTTCCCACTCTCTCCCACTCAAAGCACTGAATCAAAGCACCAAGAGTCAATCCCATGACCTTCCAGGCCAAGCTTTCTCCAGGGCACCTCCTCCTCCCAGTCCCAAACGGTATGTACTTGTAGCCTTCATCTCCATGAACATGATCATCACTGTCAAACCTTTCAGGCTTGAACTCCGAAGGATTGTCCCAAAGCTGATTGTCCCTCTGCATGGCATAAGCATTGACCAAGAGCATGGTTCCCTTTGGAATGTGTGACCCTGACACAGTGCAATCCTGTGATGATTCATGTGGGACAAGTAAAGGCCCTGCAGGGAAAAGTCTGAGGGTCTCTTTGATGACATTGTTGAGGTAGTGAAGCTTAGAGATATCTGAGTCCGTGATCAAGTGACCATGTCCTACTTGTTCTTTGATCTCAGCTTTGGCTTTCTTTAAAGCATCTGGATGGTTGAGAAGGAGAGCCATTGCCCACTCCATTGTCCCTGCCGTTGTCTCAATCCCAGCGACCAGCAATGACTGCTTAATTATTAATCAAGCTAGCTAGCGTTAGCACTAAGGCACAGTTCAAAGCTAGCTAGTGGTACAACTTAATTAACATGCATGAATGTTCATATACAGGGGATAAAAAACAGAGCGTAAATACATTACCGTCATCATCCCTTTGATGGCAACATCAGAGTAATTTCCCTTCTCTTTCTCTTGCATGGAAAGCATGACGTCAATAATATTGCTCTTCTTCTCTTGATCACCACCATCACACTCCTTCCACTTTCCCACTCTTCTCCTCTCCTCTATGATCTTTTGATAAAACTCATCCAACTCCTTCACCACTCTCTCCATCCTCTTCTCAGTTCCACCGATCCCCATCCACCTCGCAAGAGGGATGAAGTCCTCCAACGATGAAGCCCCACTCAACAAGAACACCTCCTCCACAATCTTTTTAAACCTCCTCCCCTCCTCTGGATCTCCACGTCCCTCTCCAAAATACTTCTTTCCAGCTATCAACCCGGACATCACGTTCATCATCAACTCAAACATCATATCCCTCACCTCCACTTTCTTAAAGTATTTGTGCCCCTCGCCGGCGCCGCCGGAGTACAGTTTGAGGACGAGGGAGTTGACGTCGGAGGAGAAGGAAGGGAGACGAGAAGGAGATAGAGCGTGAACAGCCATGAAACGTCGGAGCTCTCGCCAGTGTTGGCCGAAAGGGGCGGCTACGAGGGAGGTGTTGTTGTAGCCAAAATGCTTGACGGAGAGTATTAGAGGGCGGTTGGCGAAGATGATGTCGTTGTTGGTGAAGCATTCTTTGGCGGCGGACGGGGAGGAGACGACGAGGACCGGGCGGGAGCCGAAGCGCAGGAGAAGAACATGGCCATGGGTTTTGGTGAGCTGGGCGAGAGATTGGTGGATGGGGTTCCGGAGAAGGTGGAGGTGGCCAACGATGGGGAGAGCCAAGGGTAATTTGGAGAAGTGGACGTGGAGATAGAGTTTGGTTATGAGGATGAGAGCAATGGAGATGATGAGCAAGTGGTAGAAACTCAGCTCCATATCTTCTGAGATTATGGTTAGCTTGTTTTCTTGGTCTCTGTTACTCTGTTTACAAAGTTGGGTGTGTACTTCCGTGCTGGTTGTTATAACATGCTCAGAATTATTCATATATCAGATATTTAAGAGAATTGCCGTGTGAATATAAATAATAATAATTTTTTTTAAAAATCAATTTTTTAGAGTCTGTAATTTTCACCACTTATATGCATAACATAATATTTACAATTCTTGTTTATTATTATTATTATCATTGTTTTAATATAAATTAAATATATAATGAAAATATGAAGAATATATATGTACAAAAATCCAACAAGAAACATATGTTCAATATAAACTAAAAAGAAAATTACACCAAGTCTGCTCTCGCCATCATTTATAAAGCAAATAGTTATCAATATGAAAAATACAATTCTTGGCCCTTGGCAGATATTTAATTGCAACTCCAACAAGGAACCACACATAATTAATGCCATTTAATATGTGTTCCTGACACCTTATCAAAATAGATCACTGATAAAGTAAAAAAAAAAAAAGAAAAACAGAAATTATTCAGAAGAGATAGTTAAGATTAATAGACCATAGTGATCACTAGGCAAAACTCCATTGATGGCTTCTGTTCGGATTAATTCCACACTTTTGCAGGAGAACTCCCCACATTAAAGCAGCATGCTTGGTAAATTGCATGCCATTGCTTCTCGTCAGCATTTTAATCTCATTGTCAGAACAAGTGAAAGTCAAAAATAAAGAAAAAAAAAATTGAACTGAAGTCTGAATTGAGATTGTTAATGTGATTTCTGTGAAGAAACTTGGGTCTTTTTTCTTCTATGTCCTGTCTCTTCTCAGGAATGGTTGCCACATGGTTATCTTTGCTAATTGAAGGAAAGAAAAAAGTTTGTCAATTTTGGTTGCATGAAATTAGTCTTCATGTTCTGCAGCTGCACATATAAAAACATGTCAAGTTCACGGTAAACACTCTTTGTAAATCCATGGTTATTATAGCTATATCTAAATTTGTCATTAAAAATCATTTCCATATGTAAACCCTTATCTCAACAATCAATGAAAACCGGCTCTAAAATGTAAAGTCAACTTGATACAAAGCGATTTAAAAGCGTGACTCATCATGTTATTTTCTATACCGAACAAAAAGGTAACACCGACCTCAGTTGCGTGGAGGACTCTTTTTCTTTTAAAATTTGAGGTCATACCTTGTTGGTTTTTCACCCATCCAAGCATGTGAACAGAAAACTCACTATTCAAAAGGTGTGCGCATTCGATTCGGTGTAAACGAAGAGAAGTTGGGGGAAAATAGATTGAGGTTCTCTATTTCTCATGTATTTTTTTTTTCTGAAGTTGGGAAATTGTCATTTTCCCCACTTAGCTTAAAATAGGTTTTAGTTAAAGCCCATCTAAAACTCATCTCGGTATTTTTTACACCAAAGTAAAGAAAGTGAGTTTTTTATAAAACCTACTTCCTCCACTTATAAATCAAGTGACACTACTTACACTGAAATGAACACCATAAGTGAGAAAATAAACACTTCATGAAAAAAACACTTCATACAAAATAAACACAAGAAGTGGAGAAAATCATATCACTTCTACCACTATCAACCATTTTAGAGAAGTGGCACTTCTCCCACTTTCAGTCTTACTCTCACTTACACCGAAATAAACCCAAACACTTATACCATTCAAAATCACTCTATTCAGGCCAAGCAAAGTCTTACTTTAATATATACAAATACACACACAGAAATCATGATTTAATAGAGTTCAAGAGTTATATTAATAGCAACATTATTGTAAAACCTTTTTATTACATATTTCACAAAGGATGCATTATAACAGGAGGAAATTAATCCAAAACTAATATTGGTAATAAATGAAGACTCCACAATTAACTACTGATCATTAGAGTTGAGATAAAACATCTAACATCTCTGGACAAGGCCTGTAGATCACTTCCAAAGGAGTGGCCATGGGCATGCTAAGCCCTGCCCCTTCACTCAAGTCCACCAACTCCTCTCCCTCTCTCTCCCACACAAAACACTGGATCAAAACACCCAAACCCAAAGCCATCACCTTCCAACTCATGCTCTCTCCAGGACACCTCCTCCTTCCATATCCAAAAGGCATGTGCTTGAAACCCTGCTGATCTTCAGCAAACCTCTCTGGCTTAAACTCCATTGAATCCTCCCACAACTCTGGATCACGTTGCATGGCATAAGCATTCACTAACAACATGGTTCCTTTAGGAACACATACACCTTCCACAATGCAATCCTCTGATGATTCATGAGGCACAAGCAAAGGCCCTGGTGGAAAAAGCCTAAGAGTTTCCTTGATAACATTGTTAAGATACTTAAGCTTAGAGACATCAGAGTCCATGACCAAACGGGCATGTCCTACATGTTCTTCAATCTCATCTCTAACCTTCTTCAACACCTCTGGATGGTTAACCAGCAAGGCCATCGCCCACTCCATCGTCCCTGACGTTGTCTCCGTTCCTCCAGTAATCAATGACTGCAAAACAACAATCACTATAATTAGCTTGAGAATGTTTACAATGGAGAAGATGAAGATATATATATATATATATGTATCTATAGTACCAATAAAATCCCTTTGATGTCAATGTCTGTGTAGTAGTGTGGCTCTTTCTCTTGCATTAGCAACAAGTTACCAATAATTGTTTTCATGATCTCTTCTTCTCCCAGATCAGTACCATTTCTCAACTTGCTCCTTTCCTCTAATAGTAACTCTTGTAAAGTTTCATCCATCTCCCTCCCCACCCTCTCCATCCTCTTTCTCATGATATTAAACCCAAACCATCTAACTAATGGCACAAAGTCCTCCATTGATGAAGCTCCAGACAAGAAGAACATCTTCTCCATAAGTTTTCTAAGCTTTCTCTTCTCCTCCCCTTGAAATCTCTTCCCTGTGATCATCCCCATCATCAAGTTCAGCGTCAAGTCAAAGAACCAAGACCTTATCTCAGTCTTGTGAAACCCTTGTGTGTGGTTGGAGACTTGGAGTAGAGTCCACGGAGAAGGAAACGGAGCTCCGACGATAAGTTATCGGAGAGGCGAGAGGGAGAGAAGGCCTGGAGGGCGGTGAAACGCCGGTGAGCCCGCCAGCGAGCGGTGAAGGGGGAGAACGCAAGGGCGGTGAAGTTATACCACATATGTTTGGCGGGGAGGATGCGGGGACGGTTAGCGAAGATGATGTCATTCTTGGTGAAGCATTGCTCGGCGGCGGACGGGGAGGAGACGACGAGGACCGGCCGGGAGCCGAAGCGGAGGAGAAGAACATGGCCATGGGTTCTAGCGAGTTGGGCGAGATATTGGTGGATGGGGTTCCGGAGAAGGTGGAGGTGGCCGACGATGGGGAGAGCCAAGGGTAATTTGGAGAAGTGGACGTGGAGATAGAGTATGGTTATGAGGATGAGAGCTATGGAGATGATGATGATGATGAGGATGAGGTGAAGGAGAATTAGATCCATTTTGGATGGTGATCATCAGAGAGCGAAACTCATATAATAATGGGGGGAAAGTGAGTTTGCGGAGTGGCAAATTAATATATCATTTTCAATAATTTCAATATATTAAAGTAGAAGGGAAGTATGGGAAATAAGTTTATATCTCATTCTAGTGAAAAAATAATTAAAAAAAAAATATTAAAATGTAAAATAGTTTTTTTTTTTTCATCAGTATATGAAATTAAGAAAAAATAACCTATTTTTAGTGGATTCTTTCACTGAATGGGTTCATTTTAAAAGATATCAAAGTTAATGTCATTTCTCTCATGGACAAAAATAATATTAGTTTTAGAACTTTTACTAATATTTATCAGAAAAGAAAACGATAGTTAATATCTTTTTTTAAATTAAAAAACAATATATTTTTAGTATATTTACTCATATTTATCAAAAATGAAATAAATTTAAAATTTTGGATCTTTAATAGATTTTTATACGTTCAAAAATGAGTTTTAAAGTAAAAAATGGAATTTTATAAAATACTTTTTTTTACAGTAAAAAAAATTATTGACGTGGATTTATTTTAAAACTGTTATGAATTCTTCAGTTTCACAACCAACTAATCAAGATTTGCAGATGAAATCTCAATGAACCACAAATTCTAACAACAAGATTCAAGAATTTGATCCTTCTTCTTAAGATTCAACAACATTGAAGCAATTAAAAGACTTCAATACAGAATTCATTATTGTCAACACTTCTCGTTATCATCATTCACCAATGGTTTGTGAATTAACAAGAACACTCAACTAATCAATCAAGAAACCCAAGAACATTCCAAACAACCAAGAGCTTCAAAAGAATTACAAAAGAAACAGAGTAACCAGTAGCAATTACAGAACCTAATTCGGCAGAGAATACTTCCGAATTCCTCCTCTCCTTTCTCCGTAGAGATGAGCCTCAAGTCTTCCTTCCTTCCCTCTTCTTTTCCCCCTCTCTGATATTTAAACTCCTCCAAAGATACCCCTCCAGTCTGGTGTTGGCGCGCTTCCATCTCTTTGATTTTCCCGGTTCCATCTCAGCCGTTGATGTGTTAACTAACTCTCCCATCTCATCCGTTGATTTATTAACTAACTTCCCCACCGTGCCTTTCACGTGCATTCCAGACAGCCCTCCATCTTGCATTAATACCCTTTCCTGGTTTTTCTCTTCATTAGCCTTATTTCCAACATAATCCTCCTTAATTTCAGCTCCATTAATGAGACCATCACCATTACTACTTCTCTCCACCACTTGGGCTCCACCCGAATTTATAACATTTGCTCCTCCATTGAACAAGACCTTGTCCTCAAGGTCTTTGAATAAATTGGGGTACTGTTGTATCAGTAAGGATATATCCTCCCAAGATGTTTCCCTCTGTGATAACCCCAACCATTGAATTAAGGCTTGATCAATTAACTTGCCTTTTCTGAGAATTTGCCTGACTTGCAGAATTTTCTCTGGCTGTATAACAGGTCCATGCTCATCAATCACTGGTGGTAGTGAAGGAATGCTATCCAATACTAGAGAATTGTAAGGTTTCAAAACTGAAACATGAAAAACTGGATGAATTTTGGCTTCATCAGGCAATGCCAATCGATATGCAACTTGACCAACTTTCTGCAGGATTTGAAATGGTCCAAAAAATTTCATACTCAACTTATAATTTTTGCGAAAAAAGACAGAAGTCTGTCTATCTGTAGTTTCACAAGAACCCAATCACCAATATTGAATTGCAGTTCCCTTCTCTTCTTATCTGCAAACCTTTTCATTCTCTCTTGAGCCTTCTTCAAATTGGTCTTCAATTGTAGTAGTAACTGATCTCTCTGTTGTAGCATGTGAGTCACCAACGATGGATCCTCTGTATGAATTTGATAAGGAATTAATGTAGGAGGTGGTCTACCATAAACAGCTTGAAATGGTGTCATACCCAAACTAGTGTGAAAAGCTGTATTATATGATAGCTCTGCCCATGGTAACAAATCAACCCATGTCTTTGGATTATCAGCAACAAAACATCTCAAATAATGCTCAACACACTTGTTGAGACTCTCGGTCTGACCATCAGTTTCTGGATGATAAGCTAAAGACATTGCCAAAGTTGTGCCCATTTGAGTAAATAATGCCTGCCAAAATTTGCTAGTAAAAGCTTTATCTCTGTCGCTCACTATAGTTTTAGGCAACCCATGTAATTTGAGCACATTAGTAATAAAAGACTGAGCTACTGATTGACTTGTAAAATCTGCCTTGAGAGGTAAGAAATGGCCATACTTGGAAAGCCTATCTACTATGACATAGATCACTGAATACCCCTTTGATAGTGGTAAGCCTCCAATAAAATCCATTGAAATGTCCTCCCAAACTTGATTAGGAATTGGTAGTGGCTGCAACAACCCAGCAGGATGATTGGTTGTATTTTTAGCCCTCTGACAAATATCACAGAACTTCACAAATGTCTTGACTGCCTTCCTCATGCCGGGCCAATAAAACTGTGAGCTTAGTCGTGAAAAGGTTCTTAGCTGGCCTGCATGTCCTCCAAGTAAAGATGAATGGAATTCCTGTAGCAAGGATGTTTGTAATTCAGGATCTTCTGGAATAGGAATCCTGCCATTACACCACAATAAGTTGTGCTTCCACTGATAATGAGGGAAATTTTGCTGCTCCAATTCAATGTCTTTAATAATGTGCTGGAATTGCTGATTCCTTGATTGTGCCATTTGAATCTTTTCCATTAGAGAATTTTGTGCAGTAGATAGAGCCAACACCAGACATCTAGAAAGTCTGTCAGCTATCACATTTTCAATGCCTGGTTTGTACTCAATAGCGAAATCAAATCCCAATAATTTTGCTAGCCACTTATGCTGCTCAGGGGTCTGTATCACTTGGGTGTTCAGATGTTTCAAGGCCTCTTGGTCAGTTTTAATGACAAATTTATGACCAATGAGATAATGTCTGAATTTAGCCACTGCTTCAGTCAAAGCATACATTTCTCTGATATAAGATGACTGGGCCTGCATTCTAGGAGATATTTTCCTGGAAAAATAAGCTATAGGGTGCTTGTTTTGGCTCAACACAGCCCCAATTCCAGTACCAGAAGCATCAGTCTCCAAAGTAAATGGTTGTGAAAAATCTGGGAGTTGTAAAACAGGTGCAGAAGTCACAGCCTTTTTTAATTGCTCAAAAGCCTCAACAGCATCATTTGTCCACTTGAAACTGTCTTTCTTAAGAAGATCAGTAAGTGGTCTAGCCACATAAGCATAATTCCTAATAAACCTTCTGTAATAACCACTCAACCCCAAAAAGCCTCTCAATTGCTTGATATTAGTAGGAATAGGCCAATCAACAATTGCCTGAACTTTAGAATTATCCATAGCCACTCCATGAACAGATACAATATGGCCTAAATATTCCACCTGCTGAAGGCCAAAACTACATTTAGATAGCTTAGCAAAGAGTTGGTGCTTCTGCAAAGTACTCAACACAATCTCCAGATGCTGTAGATGATCATTCCAAGACATACTGTAAATGAGAATATCATCAAAAAATACCAAAACATATTTTCTGAATGCAAACTCAAATATATGATTCATTAATGCTTGAAAAGTGGCTGGGGCATTAGTTAACCCAAAGGGCATAACAAGCCATTGATAATGACCATTATGTGTCCTAAAGGCTGTCTTGAATCTGTCTTCAGGTTTCAATAATATTTGGTGATAACCTGACCTTAAATCCAATTTTGAGAAAAATTTTGCACCACAGAGTTCATCCAGTAACTCATCCACTGTAGGAATTGGGTAGGCATCCTTAATTGTGATAGCATTCAAAGCCCTGTAATCTGTACAAAATCTCCATGAACCATCTTTTTTCCTAACCAGCAACACTGGGGAAGAAGATGGGATTGTACTGGGTTCAATTAACCCCTCTTGCAACATATCTTTCACCATGTTTTCAATTTCATTTTTCTGGCTGTGAGGATACCTGTAAGGTTTCACTTTCACAGGTGAGGCCTCAGGTAATAGAGGAATACAATGATCATAATCTCTCGAAGGTGGTAGTCCTGCAGGTATAGCAAAAACTCCATGGTATTTGAATAACAATTGTTGTAAATCAATAGGCATGTTCACTGGCAATTCCAACAAGATCTCCTTTGATTCTACACCCTGTCTTGAAAATTCAGAAGCAGCAGGATATTGCTGAGAAGTAGTAGATACAGACAATGTATAACAAGCAGCAATTGACTTGGTTGAATATAACCTATGCAACTGATGCACTGATGCCAAATGAGGTTTCAATTTTCTATCACCTCTCAAGGTAAGCAAATGATTGTTAACCACAAACTGAATGTACAAATTGTGGTAATCTGCAATATGAGGCCCTAATGTGGCCAACCATGATGTTCCTAGGATTAAATCAGCACCCATTATTGGTAACAAATATGCATCCAAAGATAAAACTGCTTGTTGAATTTTGACTTCCAAATTATTAACGAGACCTTCCACCTGTAATGCATTGCCATCACCCACTAAAACCTTGAATGAGGAAACATGTACTACTGGTAATTTGAGAAATTGTGCCACTCTTGGCTGTAAAAAATTTTCATCACTACCCCCGTCTAACAAAACTTGAATAGCATGCCCATTAATGTAACCAGTGAACCTTAAAGTGCCTGAGATGAGAGTGCTATCCATAGCATGGAGTGAAAGACTCTGAAATTCTTGTGTCTATTGTTGTTCATGAGCTGCAATTACTTCCTCTGGTGATTCTGACAGGTCTTGAATATCCTCATCCCAATGTAGCAGTAACAACCTTCTATTAGCACATTTGTGGTGAGGAGAGAATTTCTCATCACAATTATAACATAGCCCTTTTGATCTCCTGTCCTGTAGTTCAGCATAGGACATTTTCTTGAAATGATTTGTAGGAGCCTTTTGTGTGACTGAAGGTATTGATAAAGATGATGGTCCAGGCAAGGCTAGAAATCTATTTGTAGCTGGTGGTGGGGCTGTTAATGCTAAGGGAGGAGATTTCCTAATTACTGCAGTAATATCTGGAACAAAAGAACTTTTCATTTTACCTTGCTGAAAAACTCCCATTCCAACTCCATACTTATCTTCATATAATTTTGCTAAAGTCACAGCCTTGGTAATAGTATCTGGTTGCAAGGAATCACATCCCGTTGCAATTCCTTCCTCAACCCACTAATAAAGCAATCCAACAATGCCTCTGCAAATAACCCATCCACTCTATTTGCCAATGCCGTGAATGTTTGATAAAATTCAGTTACTGTTCCTTCTTGTGACAACTTAAAGAGGGCATAACGAGGACTGTCAAACACTGAAGGGCCATAGGTGTTTTCAATTGCCTTAGCTAGGGCATTCCAAGAAGAAATAGCACCTGATTTTTGTAACATTTGGTACCAAGGTACCACCGGACCATCGAAATGAATTGCAGCTACTTTCAGTCGATAAGAATCAGAAATGTCATAATACTCAAAGAATTGTTCAGCCTGAAAGATCCATTGTAAAGCATTACTCCCATCAAACCGAGCTAAATCCATCTTCGCAGCACGCCATGGGGATTGATTATGTGATCTCATCTCAGTAATTGCAGTCGAATTCTCCATATTTGGAACAGATTGAGAAGATGTAGGTAAGGAGTTTTGTGCCTGAATTGATTCCATACACTTAACAATCAAAGCCAACGATTGTTCTATTAAGGACATCCTCTCATCTTTAGCCCGATCCCTTTCTTCCTTTTGATCCAATACAGCCATTACCGTCTCCATCCTAGCTGAGAGCTCTTTGAATCGAGTGTTTTCAGCCATGATGCAAGATCAACAACGAAAGCACCAAAATGTTATGAATTCTTCAGTTTCACAACCAACTAATCAAGATTTGCAGATGAAATCTCAATGAACCACAAATTCTAACAACAAGATTCAAGAATTTGATCCTTCTTCTTAAGATTCAACAACATTGAAGCAATTAAAAGACTTCAATTCAGAATTCATTATTGTCAACACTTCTCATTATCATCATTCACCAATGGTTTGTGAATTAACAAGAACACTCAACTAATCAATCAAGAAACCCAAGAACATTCCAAACAACCAAGAGCTTCAAAAGAATTACAAAAGAAACAGAGTAACCAGTAGCAATTACAGAACCTAATTCGGCAGAGAATACTTCCGAATTCCTCCTCTCCCTTCTCCGTAGAGATGAGCCTCAAGTCTTCCTTCCTTCCCTCTTCTTTTCCCCCTCTCTGATATTTAAACTCCTCCAAAGATACCCCTCCAGTCTGGTGTTGGCGCGCTTCCATCTTTTTTATTTTCCCGGTTCCATCTCAGCCGTTGATGTGTTAACTAACTCTCCCATCCCATCCGTTGATTTATTAACTAACTTCCCCACCGTGCCTTTCACGTGCATTCCAGACAGCCCTCCATCTTGCATTAATACCCTTTCCTGGTTTTTCTCTTCATTAGCCTTATTTCCAACATAATCCTTCTTAATTTCAGCTCTATTAATGAGACCATCACCATTACTACTTCTCTCCACCACTTGGGCTCCACCCGAATTTATAACAAAAACCCACTCGGGTGATATTTTGGCATGAATGAACTAAGAGCTTTTTATTTGGAATAAAGTTTTCTTAATTCTAATTATGTTAATTTTAGAGGACGGGTTTATAACTTTATAATTTATATATCCCCCACAAGATAAGCGAAGCGAATCGCAATGCCACACATTAATGAATGGAATCATGTGAAGGTTGACTTTTCACCAGGCTACCCAGTGAATGGCAGTATTTATATTAAAATATTAGAATGATTATGCCTTGAAATTTTGGATATATTCGTGTTGTTGTTTATTGATTATATGCCAATAGTCTATAAAATATTTGAAAGCTATATGCAGGTCCGAAATCAGAAGTTGCTTTAATAAAATTAATACTAATAATAAATAAACCATTTTTTTCTGAAGAAAATAAAAACACTCCTATCAATTTATTTTTAAAAAAATTTTATCTTAACTTTTAAATAAACGAATTAATAAAACAAGAGAGAGAGAAAGTGAATTGAGGAAGGAAAGAGGAGAAAATGAGGGCCAAGGGAGCGATAAAAATATAAAATTAGATAATTAAAGAAATATGTTTTAAATTTCTCACTGTATTTTTCTTTTATAATTTTAATGAAATTTAAAATAGACCAGTAAATTACGACATTGAGAGTATATTAGAAATAATAACCAAAAACAAATAACAACAAAGCAAAAGTGGAAGTGGCCAACGTCTTTGATAGAATTGGTATTAAATGAGTCACTTTCATTAGGGTAACATGCAACTCACTTAATAAATAGATACAATAGTACAAAAAATACGTATGTATGAATAGTGGTAAAATACAAATGTAACAATACTCTAACATGCTCTCTCAAACTCACGGTGGACCTTCATTAGAGAAATAACCCACCTAATAAATAAATGCAATAGTATAAAAATACGTATGTATGAATAGTGGTAAAATACAAATGTAACAATACTCTAACATGCTCTCTCAAACTCACGGTGGACCTTCATTAGAAAAATAACCCACCTAATAAATAAATGCAATAGTATAAAAATACACATGTATGAACAGTGGTGGTAAGTACACATATAAATATACTCTAATAGTCTTGATGTGGTTCTTTTAGGCACCATGACTACACAGTGAAGAAAGTTGAGACATGAGATTAGTTGAAGTTGGTATCGGTTGTCGGGTTGTATGATTAATCACATGAGACCATGGGAATTGCATACATTTCTTCATCATAGTCAAGAAGTCCTCCAATTTAGCTCGCTTCATCTTAGGAACTACAGAAACCCATAGAAGAAAACATATAATTAATCTTAATGATAATTGAAATTAGTAAAAGCAATTTCAAATTAAGCCTAGGTTAGAGTATCTCAAGTGTACCCAGTAGCATAGTTGAGGTTGTTCCTCTAGGAATCCCATAGTTCACTAAAAGATGTGGGAACCTAAGATGCGCCAAAGATTTCACTAGGATGATTCCATAAAAGTGTAGTGAAAGGGCAGTAGAGGAAAAAGTGGTTGACAGTGTTAGGAAATACAACTATATATACAGCTGTATTTCTATATCTGTATAGCTACCTTATTTGTATTCCTGTGTATCTATATATACCTTGTATATTGTCATTATTAATTAATGAAATGTGTGTGATTTTGTCCACCTAACATGGTATCAGAGAGGTTTTGTCCAAAACCTAAACCCTAATTTTTTTTTTCCGTCCTCTTCCGCCGCGACCTGCCGCCCTCATCCACCGCGCACTCGCGGCCCGCAGCGCCGCCCCCGCCGCCCGTGCTCAGCTACTTCACAGGGTTACACCTCCGTCTGTTACTGATACTTTGGCTTATGTGCTTGCTGAGGAGACCCGTCTTCGGTCGTTAGATGTGGTTCCACCACCTGCTGCTCCTCACTCTGTTCTTGCTGCTCCCCAGCAGAACCCTGTGCCGACCACTGCTCCTCTGTTGCCGTCTCCAGGTCTTAGTGTTCCTGTCCGTCCTCTTTCTCAGTCTCAGGGACCCGTTTCTAGTGCCTCCCATCGACGGTCAGTTCGGTGTCATTACTGCCATGCTCTTGGCCATGTTCGTACTGAGTGTCGCAAGCTACAACGGGCTCGGTGACAAAGACAAGAAATAAGACACGCCCCCACCCCACCCTCGGCATCTCGGGGTGGTCCGTTGTCTGGCTGAAGGGTTTCAGCGACTTATTCAGCAGCTTTCCCGGAGTCACATGTCTCCCTCTTCGGCCCCAGTACTCACTCAGGATGCATCTGACGTCTCCACTCATCCATCAGTAGCCTCTGCCCCTACAGGTATTTCTTCATCCTCTTGGTTGCTTGACTCTGGAGCTTCTTTTCATATGATCTATGATGCTACCCACCTTCACTCTCTTCACCCCTTTTCTTCTGATCTTCGTGTTATTATCGCTAATGGCACAACCCTTCCTGTCCCTAGTCGTGGCCTCTTACACACCACTCATTTTCATATTCCTGATGTTGCTTTTGTACCCCAGCTCTCCATGAATCTTATTTCTGCTAGCCAACTTGCTTCTCTTGGCTATCTTGTTATTTTTAATGAGTTTGGTTGCCGTGTGCAGGATCGTCTTACAGGGACCCTCATTGGAGCTGGCCATCGCCATAGTGGGGTGTATGTGCTCGATCATCTTCGTCTTCCGTCCTCCTCTCCGTTACCCGCACTGTTCATTGTTTTTCTTTCGTTCGCTTCCATCAGTGGCATCATCGTCTTGGCCATCCTAGTGGTTCTCGTCTGTCTTCTCTTATTCATCAAGGTGTTTTAGGTCGTGTCTTAGTTGATAGCTCTCATTCTTGTTCAGGTTGTAAGCTTGGCAAGCAGCTACAACTCCCTTATCCTTCGAGTGTGTCTAGGTCTGTTTCTCCGTTTGAATTAGTTTATTCGGATGTTTGGGGCCCTGCCCCGTTTGTCTCCAAAGGTGGACATCGTTATTATGTTATTTTTGTTGATGATTTTTCACGTTACACTTGGATTTATTTTATGCGTGCTCGTTCTGAGTTTTATAAGGTTTATGTTGATTTCTCTAGTATGGTGCGCACCCAGTTTTCCGCCACCATTCGTACTTTCCGTTCCGATTCAGGAGGGGAGTATCTTTCTCATGAGTTTCGTGAGCTTCTCGCCTCCCATGGCACTCTTCCTCGGCTTTCTTGTCCTGGTGCCCATGCTCAGAATGGCACTGCAGAAAGAAAACATCGTCATATTCTTGAGACCGCTCGTACTCTTCTCATTGTTTCTCATGTCCCCCCTCACTTCTGGGCTGAGGATGTCTCTACTGCTGTTTACCTCATAAATCTTCAACCCTCTTCCTTTCTTCAGGGTTGTAGTCCAGGGGAGTGTCTTTTCTCCAGTCCACCCCGTTATTCTCATCTTCGTGTTTTTGGTTGCTTGTGTTATATCCTTCTTTTGGCCCGAGAGAGGACTAAACTTTCTGCTCAGTCTATTCCTTGTGTCTTCCTTGGTTATAGTCCTGAGCACAAAGGCTATCGGTGTTATGATCCTGTTGCACGTCGCCTCCGTATCTCGCGTGATGTCTCATTTGTTGAGGATCGTCCTTTCTTTGTTCCTTCTAAGTCCTCTTCTTCTCACTCCTCTACTACATCGACCGATGTACAGTTTCTCATTGTGTCCTCACCACCTCATCTATCCCCACCTCCCTCCTCTCCTCCATCTGTTTCTCCGTTGCCTGCTGAGCCTCCTATCCAGGTTCCTGTCCCGGTTCCCATTCCCGCCCCTCTTCTTCCTGAGCAGTCACCCCCGGCGCCAATGGCTTCCTCCGATGTATCCCCTTCAGATGATCCCCTTGCACGTCGCTATCCTCTTCGCGATCGCCATCCCCCTGACCGCCTTAATCTAGCCTTTCAGCTTCTTGACCTCCCTCTTCCTCCCTCCAGTGGCCCTCCAGAGCCAGCTTCTTACCGAGAGGCTGTCCGAATACCTGAGTGGCAGGCTGCTATGTCTGCTGAGTTGGAGGCGCTCGAGCGCACCTCTACATGGGATTTGGTTCCCCTTCCTCCTGGTGCTGTTCCCATTACCTGCAAGTGGGTCTATAAAGTTAAGACTCGCTCTGACGGTTCTATAGAACGGTACAAGGCTCGTCTTGTGGCTCGTGGTTTTCGGCGGGGAGCGAGGACGTGATTATGATGAGACTTTTGCTCCCGTGGCTCATATGACTACCGTTCGAGCTCTTATTTGTCGTAGCCGCTGTTCGACGGTGGTCTCTCTTTCAGCTTGTTGTGAAGAATGCTTTTCTTCATGGCGATCTCCAGCAGGAGGTTTATATGCTTCCTCCCCCTGGTTTTTCTTCTCCTTCTGGTTTGGTATGTCGCCTACGGCGTGCTCTCTATGGTCTCAAACAGGCTCCTCGGGCCTGGTTTAAGCGTTTCAGTACTGCTGTGATTGCTGCTGGTTTTCAGCCTAGTCCGCATGATCCTGCGTTGTTTGTGCACTCTTCCTCTCGTGGTCGGACTTTGTTATTGCTTTATGTGGATGATATGATAATCACTGGTGATGATCCTGCTCGTGTGGCTTTTGTTAAGCATCACCTTCAGCAACATTTTCAGATGACTGATCTTGGTCGATTGAGCTATTTTTTGGGCATTGAGGTCACATCTACTTCTACTGGTTTTCAGTTGTCTCAGCAGCGTTACACATCTGATATCCTAGCACGGGCAACTCTCTCTGACTCTTGTGTTGTAACTACTCCTATGGAGCTACATCTTCAGTTACGTGCTGATGAGGGGACTCCCTTATCTGATCCGACACGCTATCGTCACTTGGTTGGGAGCCTGGTCTATCTTACCCTTACTCGACCAAACATTGCTTATGCTGTGCATGTCTTGAGTCAGTTTTAGTGCACCTACTTCTGTTCACTATGCCCATCTTTTGAGGCTTTTGCGCTATCTTCGGGCGACTCCGTCTCGAGGGCTTCTTTTCTCTCAGCATAGTTCTTTGGAGCTTCATTCCTATTCTGATGCTACTTGGGCTAGTGATCCGTCTGATCGTCGTTTCATTCTTCGGGTTTTCGTTTGTTCTTGGGCTCTTCTCTCATTGCCTGGAAGTCCAAGAAGCAAACAGGTGTTTCTCGGTCTAGTACCGAAGCGGAGCTTCGCGCCATGGCTACTACTGCTGAGGAGATTGTTTGGTTGCGTTGGCTTTTGCATGATCTGGGTGTTGTCTCGCATGCTCCTACTCCTCTACATTGTGACAACACCGGTGCCATTCAGATCACTTTAAATCCTGTCAAACACTCCCTCTCCAAGCATATTGGTGTTGACGCTTTCTTCTTGCGTGATCAGTACAACAAAGGCATTCTGGCCCCCCAGTTTATTCCTTCTGAGCGTCAGCTTGAGGATTTGTTTACTAAATCTCAGACACGGGCACACCATGATTTTCTCTTGTCCAAACTCTCAATGTCTGATCCCCCGTGAGTTTGTGGGAGGGGGGGTGTTAGGAAATACAGCTATGTATACAGCTGTATTTCTATATCTGTATAGCTACCTTATTTGTATTCCTGTGTATCTATATATACCTTGTATATTGTCATTATTGATTAATGAAATGTGTGTGATTTTGTCCACCTAACAGAGAGTTCCTGATAAGTGCATGAATTTACATATTTTTGTATTACTTTCTGCACTCATTTGGTATGTATTTGATAATTTATTTGAAAAATAATATTTAACATGTTGTTTATTAACCGTAAGTTATGGATAAAGTATAATGAGCATGAGGAAGCCAAATAAAGCAATTTTAGAGCAAGTTGCTAAAGAAAAAACTCACTTGACGCCAGAATTAATAGAAGAAAAGACATGTCAGGACACCTCACAGTCTCTTACAGTCAAACTTACGGCCATAAGCATCAAACAGAAAAGTTTTTGGGATATGTTTATGTCTTTAAGTAGAAGCATAAAGGTCAGACACTTAAGCCAAGGCATAAAGGTAAGGGTGAGGGAGAAGAGTATATAAGCAAGACTTATATATCTGTAATGGAGATTGTAAGCACCAGACAAAGAAACTTAGGATCCACCACTTATAGGCAAATCGTATCACCTAAATAGAAGACCTTACAAACGGAGACTATTGTTGTAAGATGCTCGTAAGGCACACTATCTTTCATCTCCAGGTTTTACAGCCTCATTCTTACACTTGTAATGTCGTTATAAGGGGCTAGGTGTAAAATGTTTTACTGAGGGTTTTGATGGTATCTTTTGGCAGTTGAGCAAAGTGAAGGGTTGGGACTCTTTGATGAAGTGAGAACTCTTTCGAGGCTAGAGTTGTAGAGTAGGCCAACTAGGACTCCTTGCGGGCCTATTACGATCGTCACTTACGGCTATAAGGCCCAAACATAAGAGCTTGCGGGCATGCTTATGCGCGCCTATAGCAGGAAAGGGCTTATAGGCAGAACTTTCGCCTATAAGCTAGAGCATAATGGTTGCACAGAAGAGCAGACGAGCAAGACACAACCATAAGTTGCACCATAACACCTTGACAAAAGACCTTACAAGCGGGATTCCCGGTTGTAAAGTGCACATAAGGCATGTGACCTTTCGTCTCTAGATGGTTATAGTCTCTTTTTTACTCCCGTAAGTAACCTGTCAGGAGGAGGGTATAAAAAAATTTTACTGAGGTTTTTGAGATTTGTTTTACGGCTGAGCAAGGGGAAGAACGAAGAAAAATTACAATGGTCTTTTTCTGATTTAGGAAGCCTTTTTGAAGCATTGCCAAATGGCCTAGAGTGGATTGGAAGCTAACGATATAGTGTTTTCTTCAGCGACACAATTGAAGACTTACGGCAACCATTATCAATTCCCCCATTAAAGAAAAGTGAGGAAGTTTTAATGCTTTTCATTATGCATCATTTCTTCTTGGATTGTATAATTACTTTCCATTAATGTTTTGGGCATAGGTGAAACTAGAGTTATTATTTTTATGACATTGGTTGTAGACTTTTAAAATCTTTCATTGATTATTGAATTGCACTCTTTATTTTGGATTAAATCATGTGTTATTTAATATATATCTTGAACTCTATCATAACGCGATCCGAAAGGTCTTGTATGATGTATGCATGTGATGATAGAGAAATCTACCTTGTGTAGGCATGCCATGATTGAGAGGGAGCATGAACCCGCCTAGAGATAGATTTCTTTGGGAGTGAGGCTTCTTCCCATGTTCTTCCGGAGTGGTTCAATTTATAGACTTTGTGTACGTATTGCAATCGTAGAGAATAAATTTGTGAAATAATTAATTCTACCGATTTTGCTTCGTATGAGATTAGGGGTAATTGCTTAAAGAAAAGAATTACCTATCTCTTGAATCCTTGTTGATACTAGTTAGAGTTTATTGGTTGTAATGCAGTTATAGAGTAGTTTGTATTAGTGATGTATGGAACTAGTAGTTACTAACCTTGAGGAAAAAGAGGGTAGCATGGTTTAGGAACTCTCTAGATTCAAATTTGGTGCAATAATCTAATGTAACCTTATCCAAAACCTGAACATAATCTTAGAGAGTAGTCTACGTTTGGACTGATTGTTTTCCTTTTAATCTTTGTCTATTTTTTTTCTTTCTTACTTACATTCACTCACCATTAAAATCATCAGTTTATAGGCTAGATAATATATAGGATGATATATAGTTCAAACTAGTATTTGCTGGTTCTTCTTGAATCAATAATCTTATTTTTTAGCATATTATATTATTTAATCGACACATGTACTTGCATTGCGAAAGAGGCATTAGTCCTCCATCAATAACATTCTGCATATAATTTTCTATATAAAAGTGATATTTTGGTGAAAATTATATTTGAGAAATATTTTTGAACCAAGGAAAAAAATATCAAAGGTTACCGCAAATAAAAATCATGAGAAACCGATTTATCATGCATTCAATGTATACCGTAATTATTATGAATAACTAATTTAAATAAATATTTGGTTCTAATAAGAGCATATGTGAAAACTCTATCTTATTGTCTTGCAAATAAATGCACCTTGTAACCAGGAATTGCAATATACACAATTTCTTTTTTTTTTAATGATAACTAAAATTGATAAATACTTTTTATAAATGTCAAATTAGAAATATATAACATAACCAGCTAAGTTGTACACGGCATTAGAATACAATGTTCAACAAAATGAAAAACTATTCATGAGTCTCATCATTCAACCTAAAGAAATTCAAATAAAACTAAAAAGTGACTTTATTTTGTAGAGAAGTCGTTGGTCCTCCACGTCTGAGGCCAACTTTTCAATTTTTTTTAGTTGAGTTCATACTAGTCTTACACTATATATATCATCATTTAACTTAATTATGCTCCAAATTTCCAATATAATTATTTGTTTTCTCAAAACTATAAAATCATTTCATTGTTATAATTTTCTTTTCTCATGATGCTTGAGATCCAAGTAATTGTTACAAGTTCACCAAAAAGGAAAATTGTGAATTAAATTACATCATTGAAATATTCAAATGGTCCAACAACCCCACAAACCATCTGAAACTATTATACAATTTTACAACCACAACCTTTGCTTATATATATATATATATATATATATATTGGAAGAGAGAAAGAAAGAGATAAGAAAACAAGCTAACTATTATCTCAGAAGATATGGAGCTGAGTTTCTACTACTTGCTCATCATCTCCATAGCTCTCATCCTCATAACCAAACTCTATCTCCATATCCACTTCTCCAAATTACCCCTGGCTCTCCCCATCCTTGGCCACCTCCACCTTCTCCAATCCCCCGTCCACCAATCCCTCACCAAGCTCGCACAAAAGCATGGCCACATCCTTCACCTCCGCTTCGGCTCACGCGCTGTCCTCGTCATCTCCTCCCACTCAGCGGCCAAAGAATGCTTCACCAACAATGACATCATCTTCGCCAACCGGCCTGTCATGCTCGTTAACAAGCACTTGGGCTACAACGGCACCACAGTTGGAGCCACGCCTTTCGGCCAACACTGGCGAGAGCTCCGACGTTTCATGGCTGTTCACGCTCTATCTCCTTCTCGTCTCCCTTCCTTCTCCTCCGACGTCAACTCCCTCGTCCTCAAACTGTACTCCGGCGGAGCCAGCGAGGGGTACAAATACTTTAAGAAAGTGGAGGTGAGGGATATGATGTTTGAGTTGATGATGAACGTGATGTCCGGGTTGATAGCTGGAAAGAAGTATTTTGGAGAGGGACGTGGAGATTCAGAGGAGGGGAGGAGGTTT
This sequence comes from Dioscorea dumetorum, assembly GCA_902712375.1. Classification (NCBI taxonomy): domain Eukaryota; kingdom Viridiplantae; phylum Streptophyta; class Magnoliopsida; order Dioscoreales; family Dioscoreaceae; genus Dioscorea; species Dioscorea dumetorum. Next base: position 257,532 of record CACTHL010000339.1, read on the forward strand.
AAAAAGATTGTGGAGGAGGTGTTCTTGTTGAGTGGGGCTTCAACGTTGGAGGACTTCATCCCTCTTGTGAGGTGGATGGGGATTGGTGGAGCTGAGAAGAGGATGGAGAGAGTGGGGAAGGAGATGGATGAGTTTTATCAAAAGATTATAGAGGAGAGGAGAAGAGTGGGAAAGTGGAAGGAGTATGATGGTGGTGATCAAGAGAAGAAGAGTAATATTATTGATATCATGGTTGCCATGCAAGAGAAAGAGAAGGACAATTACTCTGATGTTGCCATCAAAGGGATGATATCGGTAATGTATTTATATACACTCTGTTTTTTCCCTTGCTATTAGCATCATGCACGTTATTAAGTGATAACATTCATTTTGGACATTGATATCATGAAGTTGTAAAAGGTCAAGATTTGGTCATTCATACATATTAGGAAATCAATCAACTTTGATGTTGCTGTGATGATGATGATGATGATGGTATATATAGCTTTAGTTTTTCATTTTTATTTTTTGAAAAAATATCCATGCATGTCTGTCAATATATATAATTCCAACCCTCATGAATCATTGTTCTGTTTTTTAATGTTAGTTTAAAGTACTCTTTAACATTATTCTCACCAAATGAACTGTTCCATGCATATCTTCTAACACATGATAAAAAAAAAAAAAAGCAGACATTGCTAGTAGCTGGGACTGAGACAACAGCAGGGACAATGGAGTGGGCAATGGCTCTCCTTCTCAACCATCCAGATGCTCTAAAGAAAGCCAAAGCTGAGATCAAAGAACAAGTAGGACATGGTCACTTGATCACGGACTCAGATATCCCTAAGCTTCACTACCTCAACAATGTCATCAAAGAAACCCTAAGACTTTTCCCTGCAGGGCCTTTACTTGTCCCACATGCATCATCACAGGATTGCACTGTGTCAGGGTCACACATTCCAAAGGGAACCATGCTCTTGGTCAATGCTTATGCCATGCAGAGGGACGATCAGCTTTGGGACAATCCTTCGGAGTTCAAGCCTGAAAGGTTTGACAGTGATGATCATGTTCATGGAGATGAAGGCTACAAGTACATACCGTTTGGGACTGGGAGGAGGAGGTGTCCTGGAGACAGCTTGGCCTGGAAGGTCATGGGATTGACTCTTGGTGCTTTGATTCAGTGCTTTGAGTGGGAGAGAGTGGGAAAAGAATTGGTGGATTTGAGTGAAGGCGTGGGGCTTAGTTTGCCCATGGCTAAACCTTTGCAAGCTATGTATAAGCCTTGCATGGACATGCACGCTGTTCTTTCTCAACTCTAATTCTTAATATATATATATATATATATATATATATATATATAATATAAAATCTTAGTGCATGGCTTTGCACTATGTTTACTTGTAAAAGTTTTTATTAGTACGACGTCCTACACTTATGTTTACTGTTTTTTTTAATGATGAGAGATTTTATTTTAAAAATTTTTCACTTAGAGAATTCTTATAATTAATGTTTTACGTACTTAATTTATTTAATTGAAAACTGCATGAATGTCTGGGAATGTGTGGCCTTAACATCCTGTGCATGTCCACGTTTTAGGGAAAAAAAAAAAAAAAGCATTTAACCATTCAAGGTAGCAATAAAGATTTTCTTAAATTAATTGAGAAATGAAGTCGTATATGGCTAATTAATAATATTGTAAGTGAGAGAACCTTTGCTATTGCATTTTGAAAAATTTATTTTAAAAATTTATATTTTCAAAAATTAATGAAATTATATTGTTGAGCTTTAATCTAATAAAAATTATTCTTGTTTTTCTCTACCCAACTCTCATCCTATTTCAATGAAGTGTTTTTAATAATTAAACATTACTATTTAAAATTGATTAATTATATGGCAATATGGCCATTTCACAAGCTTTTAATCTTGACTTGGCCTTGTTTAATTATGAATGGAATTTTTTTTTCTACACGCAACCTTATTTTAAGTGACCGCTTAATTAATTTGCCAAATGTCATCACTCTTGCACTTTAAAATTTGATCACGATAACATGATATATTTAGATGTATCCTAAGATCATTTTCTACCCAAATTTTTATTGTTTTAGATAAGTAAATCCAAATAAAAAGGTCCCATGGAAAGTAACGAATTTCTTTGATGAGGTGTTTTAATTGAGGCAAGTTAATTTATTTCTCAAGTTTGATTGATTCGTTTATGATAAAAAATAAATCTTTTTTATTTTAGTTATAAGTCTCCTCTCTAGTGCACTGATTCATACAGTTTCCAAAAAATGGGAACCCTTTCATATGATACCTTTTATATATACAAAAAGAAATTAAGATACAGTTTGAAAAGAGTCTTCTTTTCAAACTTTATTTGGTCTTGATTGAATACCAATTGATAAATCTATGTAGAAAAGCAAATACCTCTATTTGACTATTTCAGCTCTTAAATTTATAATGATATATATTGAAATGAACAAAAAATTGTAAACCCCCAAAAACTATCATTGATTATAGGATGAGTTATAAAGAATTTTTATTTTCAACTATAATATATGACAATAAAACACAACATTTTGAAAGTAAAATAAACTTCTACATGATTTACATGGGTTGAAGCAAATGTTCAAATGCCTTCTTAAAACTTAAAATAATAATCGATACACTTTCTAAAATTCATATCCACTCATGTAAACCAACATAAAACACTTCAATTACTTATATATCTCCATACTAAAAATTAAAATTTTTTACCCTTAATTATCTCACCTCTCCAAAAATAATACAAAATTAAGGAAGATGGTAAATTTTTGTTTAATTATTAAATTTTTAGTTATCTATGTAAAGAAGAATATATGATCTCCACAATAGAAAGATACTATTCCTTGTCTCAGTGTTATATATATATATATATATATATATATATATATATATATATGCTTAGTTTGTTATTCAAGCAATTAATTAATCTATATATACATGCAGCCATAACCTCAATTCTCAAAGAAAAGCTCCATCACTCCATTAATGGAAGACCACATCCTCCTTCCCTTCTCCATCATCCTCATCCTCATCCTCATCCTCCTCAAGCTCATCAAACTCCAACATCCCAAAATAAAAACCAAGACTTCTCACAACCCTCCACCAAGTCCTCCAACATCCCTCCCCATCCTTGGCCACCTCCATCATCTCCTCAAACAAAACCAACCCCTCCACCGCTCCCTCTCCACCCTCTCCTCCCTCCATGGCCCCATCCTCTCCTTACGTTTAGCTTCTCGCCAAGCCCTTCTCATCTCCTCCCTCTCCACTGCCACTGAATGTTTCTCTTCTCACAACGACATCGTCTTCGCCAACCGCCCTCATCTCTTCGCCGGCAAACACCTCGGCTACAACTACACCACCATTGCTTGGGCTTCTTATGGCCCTCACTGGCGCAATCTCCGGCGACTCACCACCCTTGAACTGTTCTCCACACTAAGTCTCAACTCCTCCTCCGCTATCAGAAGAGATGAGGTTTTATCTCTTGTTAAATCCTTAGTTAAAGATAACAAGAAGGTGGTGTTAAAGCCCAAGCTCTTTGAGCTCACTCTCAATATCATGATGAGGATGATAGCAGGGAAGAGATACTTTGGAGAAGATGATGATGATGATGAACTACTTAAGGACGTCAAGAAAGAGTCTGAGAGGTTTAGGGATATTGTTGAAGAAACTTTTAGGGTTAGTGGGGGTAGCAACCTGTGTGACTTCTTACCATTTTTAAGGTTATTTAGTTATGGACGTGGGATGACAAAGAGGATTGTAACGTTGCATGAGAAAAGAGATGCTTTCTTGCAAGAGTTCATTGACAAGCATAGAGAGAAACAAAGGGTAATTGACTCTAATGTCAATGATCATTTTGAAGGATTAAACAAGAGTGTGGTTGATGTGTTGTTAGGGTTGCAAGTTAAGGATCCAGAGTATTACACTGATGATATTATCAAAGGAGTAGTTGTGGTAAGAGTCATTCATCATTTTCCATAAATTATTATATATAAAGGTCAACTAGATGATCGATTACATTATTTGATTATTTTTTTTATTTGATTATTATTATTATTATTTTAATATAGATGATGTTGACGGCCGGAACAGACACGTCAGCAGTGACGATAGAATGGGCAATGTCATTGTTGCTTAACCATCCGGAAGTGTTGACCAAAGTTGAGGAAGAGATAATGATGAATATTGGCAAAGAGAGGTTTGTTTCAGAGTTAGACCTTTCTAATCTTTCTTTTCTCCAGTGTGTTATTTATGAGACTCTTAGGCTTAAACCGCCAGCGCCAATAATCCCAGCTCATGAGTCTAGTGAGGATTGCACTATCAGTGGTTTCCACGTGCCACGTGGAACTATGTTGTTAGTTAATGCATGGGCCATGCAACGTGACCCTGAGGTATGGGTTGAGCCAAATAAGTTTCAACCTGAGCGTTGGTTGGGAAAGGGATTAAGAGAAGAACGTCAGAAGATGTTACCTTTTGGGATTGGAAGGAGAAGTTGCCCTGGAGAAGGGTTGGCCATGAAGGTGGTAGGGTTGACATTGGCGGCATTGATACAATGTTTTGCATGGGGACGTGTGGGTGATGAGCTTGTTGACCTTCATGAGGGACCGGGTCTCACCATGCCCAAGGCTTCTCCTTTAGTGGCTTTGTGTGAGCCACGCTCTTTTGTGTACAAAAATATTCTTTAATTTGATGTTTTTGGCTTGAAGTCATTGTTGCACCTCAAGTAACAAGAAGATGTAGACAAAATGTTATATATTGTGTGTGGGGGTAATAAATCAATTAAGTAAATATGTAAATTATTGTTTATTAAAAATATTAATAGGGGAGTCATTAAATCAGGATCAAATGACTATTATTTTTTAATTATATAAAATATTATAAATTTTTTTAATGTTTACACTGGTCAATACTGTTTGACGTTGTTTGTCAGTATGCCTAAGTGAATAAATAAATATTTTATGAGTCAGATTTATTTGTTTGATTTTTTTATTTAATATTTTTGAAATATTTATATATTTTTCTAGATATTAAAAGTATTTTCAATTTTTTTTTATAAATGTGAACAAGTTAAACCGTCAACCATTCAAAATAATAGAGACTTTAATAACAATTGATATTAATTCAAAAATAACTAAGAAAAACATCTTGTTTGTTTGTTTATATAGATGTTCCAAATTAAGTATATGTTCCAATATATAAGAATACAAAATTTTTAAATTAAACTATATATTATTTTCAATAGCACAATAAAATGCACAAATTAATCTTGCACATTCATCATTTAAAAACTATATATATATATATATATATTACAAGCAACGTTAATTTTTAACTTTCAATGCTCGCACCACCCAAATCAATGCCCTCATCCTTTGTTTTTTATTTACATTTTTAATTTTTTAATCAATTATATTTTATATGTAATTTTAATTTTTCTTTTCTTTTTTCTATTGGGAGTGTATATATATTGAATGAAAACTTTGATCTCATGTTTTTCACTTATAAACTCATGTTAATTTCTTGTCTTGATCTTTTGGAACTTCTTATTACTTTTGCAACTCAAAAGTATTAACGATAATAATCATGATAACAATAACGTTAACAATAATAAAGTCAGTATAAGTTTTATGCTTATTTTGCAATCAAATGTCATGATCATAACAAATCACTCTATATTTTTTTATGATTTGAATTCTCTTCCCTTGTTATTTTTTTCTGGAATATTTATAGATGAGTTTGGACGCTGAGGATGGTGATTTTTCATCTTGAGGCAAAAGATGTGTGTATAACCACACCTATGTTACAAGTGTACAGTTAAACCAAAAAGCTTTATATATATATATATATATATATATATATATAATTCCTTATTTTTTTTATAAGAATGGATAAATAATTATTTTATTTAAAAAAAATAAAAAAATACAAGACAAAAGAAGAACATGAAACAAAAATAAAAAAGACTAGAAACATGCAAAACAGAGAAACCAAACAAGATTAGTACAAAGAAACAGAACATATATGGGTGTCAAAAATCCAACTCAGACTTTTGGGGAAGTATTTCATTCTGTAATATTAATACCATATTTTTCAATAAAAAAAAGGCAAAGTTATGGCACTGAAAATACATGGACTGAAAAAAACAGCACTGGAAATTTCCTTTATATTTTAAAATTAAAATTAAATTATAAAATTAATTAATTAATAATTAAAAAAAACTTGGCATGATATTTATATCGCATGGCGTGAAACGTGGCGGGAGCTGACGTGGCGGGAGCTGGGGGTGCCCAACAACGGCAACCATGTCCGTCGCCGTCCCGACCATCCAGCACCGGCCACCTCCTGGCCACTTCTCCTCCCTCATCGACCACTGCACCAGCTCCCGGCGCCTACTCGAGCTCCACGCCGCCCTCCTCCGCTCCGGTCTTCACTCCCACCCCATCCTCAGCTTCAAGCTCCAGCGCCGCTACTCCTCTCTCGGCCACCTCGACCACTCCCTCTCCCTTCTCCTCCACCTCACCCCCAACCCCTCCGTCTTCTCCTTCTCCTCCGCCATCCACTCTCTCGTCCTCCATGGTCTCCACTCCAACGCTCTCCATCTCTACATCCAAATGCTCTCTTCCTCGCCTATCACTCCCAACGCCTTCACCTTCTCCTCCACCCTCCGAGCCTGCGCCCACCTCTCTCGGGGCCCGGGCCTCGCCCTCCACTCCCAAGCCATACGCCTCGGCCTCGCCTCTGAATCCTACGTCGCCACCGCCCTCATCCATGCCTACTCCAGCGTCGGCGATCTCATCTCCGCTCGTGCTCTGTTCGACAGATTGCCTGCCGAGAATGATCTCGTCGTCTCTTCCACCGCATTGATCTCTTGCTATGCCAAAGCTGGGGACTTGGACAATGCTCGTCAGTTGTTTGATAGAATGCCTGTGAGAGATTGTGTCTGCTGGAATGCCATGATTGATGGATACACGCAGCATGGTAATCCCACAAAGGCTGTGGGATTGTTTAGAAAGATGCTGAGGTCTTCAGTGAAGCCAAATGAGGTCACGGTGATCTCAGTCCTCTCAGCTTCTGCTCAGATGGGTGCTCTGGAGTCTGGGAAATGGGTGCATTCCTACTTGAAAAATAACAAGATACGGTTCAATGCGCAGGTTGGGACGGCGCTGATCGACATGTATTGCAAGTCTGGCAGTTTGGAGGATGCTTGTCAGGTGTTTGATGAAATCAAAGACAAAGACGTTGTGGCTTGGAACTCTATGATAACTGGTCATGCAATGCATGGGCATAGCCGGAAAGCGCTCGAGCTATTTTCTCAGCTTTGCAACGAAGGTTTACGGCCGACTGATGTCACTTTCATTGGTGTCTTGAATGCGTGCAGCCATGCCGGCTTGGTGACTGAAGGTCGCGCCTTGTTTCGGTCCATGGAGCTTGTTCACAGCATAGAGCCGAAGATTGAGCATTATGGATGTATGGTGGATTTGCTAGGCAGGGCAGGGCTGGTGGAAGAAGCTCATGATCTAATACAGAGCATGAGAATCGAGCCAGACCCAGTCTTATGGGGCTCATTGCTCGCTGCTTGCCGTCTTCACAAAAAGACCGATCTTGGGAAAAAGGTGGCTAATTTTCTACTGGACAAGGGAATTGCAAACTCCGGCACCTACATTCTGCTGTCAAATATACATGCAACTCTTGGCAACTGGGAAGAGGTGATCAGAGTGAGGTCATTGATGAAGGACAGTGGAGTTCAAAGGGAACCAGGATGTAGCTCCATTGAAGTTAACAACACGGTCTATGAATTCATTGTCGGAGACTTGAGACATCGTAAGAGCAAAGAGATTTACGCAATGCTTGATGAACTTAAGCAGCTTTTGAAAGCTCATGGATACATCCCGAGGACCGAGCTTGTGTTGCATGACTTGGAGGAGCCGGAGAAGGAGCGAGCTCTCGGAGTTCACAGCGAGAAGCTGGCCATTGCCTTTGGGCTGATCAGCACTGAACCAGGGACAAGCATCAAGATTGTGAAGAACTTGAGAGTTTGTGTTGATTGCCATGAGGTGACAAAGCTCATTTCCAAGATTATGGGAAGAAAAATTGTTGTCAGGGATCGTCATAGGTTCCATCACTTCATTGATGGCTTCTGTTCTTGTGGAGATTACTGGTGATTGTATAATAATGATTAATGTGCCAACGAGCCTCTTCTTTTTTTCTGTTCAATTCTGAATTGGTTTCAATGTATATCTTTTCTTATTTAGTTCACAATGTACAATGTTCAAAAATTAATTGAGTTTATCGGTACATGAATAAAGAGTAAACTGTGCTGTCTGTTTAACTTGTCATTTTTTTAAAAAATTTAGAAATGAATACATTGTGAATTTGTTTCAGATTATATCTTTTTTCTTAAATTTACACCTGTATAATTTTAAATTATTAATTGAGTTTACGCCTTTATGGTATTGGTATGTACGTACGTGTGTGTGTGTGTGTGTGTGTGTGTGTGTGTGTGTATATATCTTCTCACAAACAAATGTTCTTTGCCGCCCAACATCAAACACCTTGACTGCACTCTTGTACTCCGCCTCTCTCTCTCTCTCTCTCTCTCTCTCTTCTCTCTGTGAGCTCTGTTGTATTTGTGTTGAGAGGTGAGGATTTCATTTACGAATTCAAGTTTGGGATGTGTTTGTTGTAATTATTTCAAGTGAAATTGCATGAATTTGGTGATTGATTTGCAGATGAAGTTATTGAAGCCATTCGAACTTTTTCAGATGGTTTTGAAGGCTAATAATCTTGAAAGGCGGCTGCTTGGTTTAGACGTTGGGCATAAATATGTTGGTTTGGCTGTCTCTGATGCTCAGAACCAAATTGCATCTCCTTTGAGGTAAACCATAACCCTAAACCCTATTTAGGGTTTCTTTGTTTGCCCAGCTTTCAGTTTTTCTTTTTTTTCTTTTTAACAAATATATGTATACATTTCTTTTAATTTAGATGAATAGATTTAAGCAATGTAATGAAGAAGACCACAATTCATTGTTTTCTATAATATCACACTTTGTTTGGAATCAATGCTGCAGTGTTTTGGTGAGAAAGAAGACAAATATTGATTTAATGGTGAAAGATTTCCAGACATTGGTATGATTATTTTGCTCTTCAGCTCATCATTATGCTATAACTTGAATTGCATTCATATCAAATTTTATGACCATCTTACACTTGCTCTTCAGTTCATCATTTGTGTTTGTTTTGTAATTTTGTACCTGCCAGTAGCATTTTTGCAATGGTTAGCCAGCGTCGATCTTCAGGAGTGCACTCTATACATTCTGCCAGTTAAGTAGAACAGAATAAGTTCTTATGTTTTGTGCATTTATCTACCAAATCAATCAGAAAAACTTGCATTCATTGTCATCGAAGATGAACTCTTTTTACTGATAAAGCATCTGACTTATCTATTTGTATCATGTTTTCTTCAAACGCGATCAAGCTCCATTGTCAATGGATCATTATGTGCTCATCCCTCAACTTCTTACTTGTAAATTGGAACAGAATAAGTCCATATGTTTTGCGTAGTTAATGTTACTTGACCAAACGACCCCCAATTCAGTTATCTCAACTACATCGAATGATCTTCTGAATTGATCAAGACTATCCAGTTTATGGCCAGTTCTCTATGGTACCAGTTGTTGTATGCAATAATTGGAGTAATTGTTGGAGACTCAAATGATGGATATGCAAGCATGATAACTTATATGCTCCGTTCTATATCTCCATGAATCTTGGAACTTTTGCTTGCATTGTATCATTTGGTCTACATTTCGGAACTGAAACAGAATAAGTCCATATGTTTTGCGTAGTTTCCTACCAAATCTATCAGAGAAACTGCCACTCATTGGTCATATATCTTGTTGTATGATGTTTTCAGAGCATTTATGTATGTACATTACAGCATGTGATCAATCTCCATCATCAATTAATCATTATGTGCTTGTGTTACCCATCAATTGGTATCATGTAATGGTTAACCTTGTGCAAATTTCTATTGATAGGTTGAACAGACAGAAGAAATTCTTGTGTTTTCTGTATTTACTTATCCAATCTGTAAGAAAAGTCTGAACATTTTGAAGTCTGATAAATTTGATCTCATGTTTAATTACAGATTTCAAGATTTTCGATTATGGGTTTTGTTGTTGGCTTCCCATTCAGTTTGCAGGGTCAGACTAGTCCAGAGGTATGTATGTTCATCAGTGAATGCTAATATTTCTCGTTGCTTATCGTCTTTGCTTTTGATCTTCTTCACTGTAACAGGCAGTGCAAGTGAAGCTTTTCATTCGAGAACTTCGTGAGACTGGAAAACTCGAGGGAATGAACTATACATATTGGGATGAAAACTACACTTCAAAGGTGTCAATGCAATGAAAATTCATACAGTAACAAGTGAAACAAACAAACACTTGAAAATATATTACTAATGTGTGTTATTTATTTTCAGTGTGTGGAAGCCTTGTTGAATCCTTTGAATTTGCATCCTGTGGAGTCGAAAACAATTAGCGATAAATTTGCTGCTACTGGAATACTTCAGGTATAATTGAATTTACTAGTTTGTTAGCATTTCCGAATTTTTGAACAACATTCGTGTTATCATGGGCAGGGGTACCTGGACAACATGCAAAGGAATTTGAAATCACAATCTGCAGAAACACTGAAACAGTGTACAGAGCCTGAGAATGTTTGTTGAATGGAAGTTGTGAGTGCTGTTTATCATGTTTGCTTAATTTCATGGAATTATCTCAGAATTTATTCATCTTCAATTGTTTTTATTTAATGTATAAGTGAATTTTTTGCTATTAATAGTAAATGAGTTATCAATAGATGTATTTTTATGAGTTATGGGCAATGGAAAAAAATTGAGAAATTGTTGTTCTCATTTAATAAAACAAAACCAGAGAAATAAAATGAAATTGAAAATGTGGAAAGGAAAATAAGAAAAACGTTTGAGAAAGAACAAAGTTTGTTTTCTGCAAAGCTCAGCACTGAATGTGAAGCCAAATCTTTAGTTTGTTTTTTCCTTGATCACATTGAAAACATTATTGCACCCGGACAAAGCACTTGTTTCCACTTGGATGGTTTAATTATTGTCCAAATGACTTACAAATCCCTGAATATTTACATATTGACTTGCGAATGCCTCTTTCATTGGCTACAATTGACAAGTTTTCATTTTTACTTATATTCTTGTACAATCTTTGCAAACATCAAACCTATCCAACATGGGTTTTTTTTTAACAAAGACGGTGTCCGTATGTCTATCACATGTGTGAGTTAATATCTCGAACTCACACTCATCTCGTAGATGCATATGAGTGGAGGGTGCAACATCACTCATAAATTATTTTTCTATTGAGGATTTGGACCATTATCACTCTGCATGCTACATAAGTGATCCATATTAGTGTTTCTAATCACTTAAATCAAATAATTTTTTTCTAATAAAAATTTGAATCCTTACCATCTCACATGTTACATGAAATATTCATGTTAATGTCTCTAATTATTTGAATCAAATGATTTTGACACATATCCATCTTAAATTTTGAAAAAAATTTAAACGGATGAAGCACCGACTATGAGGCCAAATCTTCATTTAGGTGTCTTTTTCACAACATTTAAAGCATTATTTCATTCAAACAAAAGGACATGATTTGGCACCAAGTTTAACTATTAGCAAAAAAAAAAAACATTTCAAAAAGAAATTTGAATGATGTTTTATTTTGTCAAGCCAGCTGTAATTGAGTAGTAGTGACAAAGACAATCATGGGCAAAACTCAAGATCAAAACGTAGGATCGGTTTGGTTAGAGTGAATGGGAATACGAGAAGATGGATGGGGATGGAGATATGAATAAGGAAGGGGGATTGAAGATGTGAATAAAAATAATGTTTGGTTGTAGGGAATGGGGATAGGAATATGAAAAGGTATAGAAGAGAATTGTAGTAAAATTACTTTTATACTCTTGAACATTTTAATTAAATAATGTATCTTAATTGTGAAACAAATAATTATTAAATGACTCCAATTTCTAAAATAATATTTAAAAGAATTAATAATGTATTTATTTTTTAAATAAAATTTAAATTTATACATTTTAATTAACAAATACAATTTAATTATGTTTAATTAAAATAAACAAATGTCCAAATTTAATTATTTTTTAATTACCAAAATTTTAATAAATCTAATGTTTCAAAAATTAATACAAACCAAGATTTTTAATTTCCATAAAAAATATTATTCAAAAATTAAAAAAAATCAACATAATTTTGCTCTCATTTCTCACTTATAGAGGGTAAATATGTAATTTACATAGGAAGACATACTTAATCCTCCCAAAATGAAGGGGATGAGTATGAAGGGGTTGAGGGGCATACAATCCCCCCTCAATCTCTTCCCATATCCCTAGGTGCATGCCCAAACATGGGCATGCACATGCCACAAGGATTGGGGTTCAATCCTTGCATCCAAACGCACCTGTAGTGTAATGGTACTGTAATAATACTATTTATTACATGATATGAAGCTTATTAGTTCTGTTTTATTTTTGAAAATTTTTAGAAGTACAAATTTCTATTATTTTATAGGATATTTTTGATCGAATTAATAAATTCTTAATAATCATTAAATCACCATGCAGTTCACTATCATATTTGTCTATTTTTTTATAATTTTTTAATAAAAACACTTTTTTTTTTAGATATTTTTATTTTTATGCATCATAACAAATAAATTACTTAATGTAAATATAATTTTTATTTGGAGGATGTATATTTAGAACTCCTCCAGACCTTGGAAAAGCTTAAAATTGTTTTATATCAAGAAATTTTGGTTGAATTTATTAGTTTTAAAGATGAAGATAAAAGTAGCATGAAAAATATATTTCTCCGGATTTAAAGATTTTTAATGATTTTTTCATATATTTCTTAAAATTTTCAAATTTTCTCAATCTAAAGTTTGTGAATGTTTTCATCATATGATTATAAGGGTATCCCTGCAAATTTACATACATGCAGTTACAAAAAACAAAATTAAAAACATTATTAGGGGTGCATTGGCAAAATAGAATGCGGGTCCCATTTCCACGTCACCCTCTTCCTCTCTTTCTCTCCGGACGGAGCGGGAGAGAACATGCCATTGCTGCTGCTCCTTCAAAGAGCCCTAGATTCTCGAGCCCGCATCCAAAGCCATTCTTCTCTCTAAATCCATCTTCTTTCTCCTCCTTGGATCCCTCGTTCATGGTGCTTTCCTCTAGGCCTTACTGATCTTTTGGGGTTTTCTTTCATTTGAATGCTATGGGGAGCTTCGATGAGAGGGTGGTGGCTGTTATTATGGTCGGCGGCCCGACCAAAGGTGTGCATGATCGTGAAATTCCATTCGATTTCATCCGAAAATTAATTTCCTTTCTGAAATTTTTGGTTTTGTTGTGATTCTTAAAAGGCACTCGATTCAGGCCGCTTTCTCTCAATGTTCCCAAGCCATTGTTCCCGCTGGCTGGGCAGCCCATGGTTCATCACCCTATCTCCGCTTGCCGAAGAGTAAATCTCTAATGCTTTCCATTGATGTTTTGACTTTGCGATGCATTGAGTAACTGAGTTTTTTTTCTTTAATCTTTGGTTTTAGATACCAAATTTGGCGCAAATTTACTTGATTGGATTCTATGAGGAGAGGGAGTTCGCTCTCTACGTTTCTTCAATATCTAATGAGCTCCGAGTTCCTGTTAGGTATAGATAATGCTGTCAAAATATGGTTTCATAGTTTCCTTTGCCTGTATGTGCGAAGGATGGAGCTTTTAGTATATTTTAATTGCTTTTTTTTTTATTATTTGTGAATTTCATGTGTCAGATACTTGAGAGAGGAGAAGCCTCATGGTTCTGCGGGCGGGCTCTATAGTTTTCGGGATTACATTATGGAAGACAATCCGGTTTGCATCTCTTCCCATTGACTCTACCTTTTGAATAACTCATGAGTCTCTGATCTGCTGTGTCTATCTGACAGTCTCATATATTTTTGCTGAATTGTGATGTTTGTTGTAGCTTCCCCCTGCCAGAGATGCTGGGTAAGCCTCATCTGTTTTCCTTTATTTCTCACTTATTCAGAAATAGTGCACCTGCCATGTTTGATTTTTGAAATCATTATCATTCTTTTTATTCAAGTTGCCTGCTGATATTATTATTTGTAGCTTGGTCGATCTCAAATTATTGCATATGCTTTTTTAGAATACAGTGTTTCACAATGCCTCTGGTGGCTTATACTTGAGTCATTGACATTACTGATTCTATGTCCTAGAAAGCAATCATGTTTATGTCTAAGTTCTGTTGTGGTTTCCATTTTATAAGTGAGTCCATCCTTGTTGGTTGATTGTCATTACAGAATTTTATGTGAAGATGGTTACTACATTATGCAAAATGTCAAAAATTAAATTTTAACTATTTGTGTATGTTACAGTTATGTAATCCTGGCAGCCTGGTATAGTCTTCTTTGTTAGTTTTATCTTTGGTTTGGTAAAGATCATTGATAAATCTCCATTGTGCAGATACCCATAAAATCTATGGTGGGATGGGGACTATCTTGGTGATCAAGGTAAAGTAGCAGGGACTTTAGTTAGTAAAATTCGGTTCTTTGTGTGTCCTTGCATCTTTTCAATGCAATAAAATTTTTCCCCTTCTCTATATAGGTATCTGCTGAATCAGCCCATCAGTTTGGTGAACTGGTGGCTGATCCTGTCACAAAGGAGCTGCTGCACTACACAGAGAAGCCTGAAACTTTTGTTAGTAAAATTGTTCACTATAGTTAGTTACTCTTCTTTATTGCTTTTCAATTTACACTTGCTTCCAAGTTCCCATTGTTTCCTGTCATAGTTCTCGTCTTTACGTATCTTTCTTTGATATTTGACAAACTGATGGAGTAATCCTTTATGGTGACTGTTGTTGTCCTTTCAGGTTAGTGAACTCATAAATTGTGGTGTGTATGTATTTACTCCTGCAATTTTCGCAGCCATCCAGGATGTTTTCATGCAAAGGCGATGCAAAGGTAGTGATTTATAAAATTCAGTTCGCTCATGTAATTATACCACATCTAGACCTGTACTAACCATACATAATCATTTCCTTCTCTCTTTGAATCTTTACTATTTGCTCTGCTCTTCTCCCTTACTTAGATTCTTATGCCACACCGAAAGCTGTAGAAACCATATATTATCATTTCCCTCTCTCTAGAAATCTCTATTATTTGCTCTGCTCTTCTCCCTTATTTATATAAAAGCCTGGCTGGAAACAACCAGATTTAGTGCAGGGCGAATATTGTCAGCCTTTCTTCATAACTATTTCCTGCAAGCTGACGCAAAAAGTAACTGACTTTTAATCTTCATTATCCAATATATGAGCCCTTTTTTTCCCAACCCTTCATTGCGGAGATGGTTGGCCTTTCTTTTTTTCTCATAATGTGATTTTGCAATCACTACAAAAGAAATATCTAGGTGGAGATTTTTTAAGAAGACTATACTGGATGTAATGTACATCTCAACTCTTTTCATTTGTTTCAATCCTTGCATGTTGACCAGAATTACCCTACAACTTATAAATATGTTGTCAGGATTCTATATTCTCATGTTGATAGCAGATTTATTTTGTTTATTATCCTTAAATAGTTAAATGCATTATTTAAACCTTGTATTAATGATTTTCTGATGTTTTCAGCTGAATTGCGGCGGGTGACGAGCTTTGAAGCTCTCCAATCAGCAACAAAGTATGATCACTTGCTTTTTCTGATCTCTTGTAGAGACCATTTTGTTGTATAATTTGGCAAATAGCCTATCTTCCAAATGGCTGTAGTAGTTCTCATGGTTGTTATGGATCTCCTTTTCAGTATGCATCAGCATGATGATTGGATATTAATAGGTTTCTGATTAAATTTGTCTTTAGTTTATATATTGTTCCAATGAAGAGCATGCCAGTGACTATGTCTGATTAAATTGTGATGATGTCTCGTGGTACTTCATATTTTTTGAGCAACCTACGGTTAAAACCACCACCCCTACAATAGGAGAGTCGGTATTTCATTCCCCTTCCTAAATAGAGGTCAACAGCCTGATCTATGACTTGTCCACATTTCTTGAAAAAGAAAAAGGAGAAAAAAAAAATCTAGATTCACAACATGTTCTGATTCATTTATTCATTGTTCAACAGGGCTATTCCTGCTGATTACGTTAGATTGGATCAAGACATCTTGTCTCCTCTTGCTGGGAAGAAGGAACTCTATACATATGAGACCCTAGACTTCTGGGAGCAGATAAAGACTCCAGGGTGGAAGCAATGTCTTTCATTCTTGTTCTTAATTTTTTTTTATTATATAACTTATTCTTTGTTGTGTATTTCTTCAGGATGTCCTTAAAATGTTCTGCCTTATATCTACATCAATTTCGATATACCTCACCCCACCTTCTTGCCAGTGGGAATGAGATCAAATGTGCAGCTATAACTGGTGATGTTTATATTCATCCATCAGCAAAAGTGCATCCCACTGCCAAGGTAAATCTTCATCATTTAAACACCTGAAACCAAACAGCTAAATGAAAATCATCCAAACTGAAAAATTCTCATTAAAGATACAATATCCATGTAAATTTACTGAGATCCCTGAGAGCCTTTGGTGATAAAAATGTTTGTTATGTTTGGCGATGCAAGGAAATCTGGCTTTGATACTTGGACAGTTGGATTGACACTCCATTTCAAATGTAAAATATGTTCATCAACAGATCATTAAATGGTAATTAAGAATTGACCATGAAGCGTATCTGAAGACTTGCTTTGAAAATTATGGTTAAGGATCTATTTTCCAACTCAGCATTGATCATACCATGCAGGATTTTGGTACATGACAAAGAATTCTTAATGAGGGGCATACATGACACTTGTAGAATGCCATGCCTACCAGGCTTATCTTATAAACTAATGCACTTTTCATTTCATGAAACAGATTGGCCCAAATGTCTCAATTTCTGCAAATGCTCGGATAGCCGCAGGAGCTAGGCTCATCAGCTGCATTATTTTAGATGATGTGGAAATATTGGTCAGTCACTAAATGACACATAAAGTCATCAGCATTCATTCGCAAAGTTTCTATCAATTGTTCCTCTTTGTTTTCGACAGGAAAATGCAGTTGTTATACACGCCATAGTTGGGTGGAAATCCTCTGTCGGAAAATGGTCCCGAGTTCAGGCAAGTTAATCGAAATTCACTCGAGCTTTCCCTGTGCAATTTCGACTACTTTATTTTATTGTGCTCTAAATGGCTAAATCCATTCATGCATAGCAGGGTGGAGGTGATTGCAATGCAAAGCTAGGAGTAACTATTCTGGGTAATTGTTTGATCCTGATTTTTTCAATAAACTGAAAGTTGTCTTAATGTTGAAGATATAGTTGATTAATTCTGAACATCTTAATTTCCAGGTGAATCTGTAGCTGTTGAAGATGAAGTGGTTGTGATTAATAGCATTGTACTCCCTAATAAGACCCTTAATGCCAGCGTACAGGAGGAAATCATCCTATAATACAGAGTCTCCTTGGTTCTCAAATAAGGCCTTATTTTTATAGAGTCCAGTTCCTTTTTTTATATTTTATTTTTCTTTTTTTATTTTTATTTTCAATCTCATTATTGTTATCTTATTTCCATTATCTTAGGATTTGCATGTTGTTTGGATCTCAATTTACATGTGGTTTCTTGAAATAAATTGTTATAAAGTGATTTTT
The DNA here is from genome assembly GCA_902712375.1 of Dioscorea dumetorum. NCBI lineage: Eukaryota > Viridiplantae > Streptophyta > Magnoliopsida > Dioscoreales > Dioscoreaceae > Dioscorea > Dioscorea dumetorum. The sequence goes on from CACTHL010000339.1 coordinate 275,337, forward strand.
GTGTTATGAAATGACTGTATTTTTGAGATGTGAAGGGGCAATTTTTTCTTTTCTAAATTATCTCATTAGAATAATTTTTTTTTTACTTTAAATCTTATTTTCCTAAAAATGGGAAATAATTCTTATTTAAAGAAACTTATTTCTCAATTTTTTTTAATAAATAGATAAACCACAAACTATGAAATGGTTATAATTTTTCAAAAGTGTATATCAAAAGACTAATGCACGAGAGTACATATATGTAAATAGAGACAGAGAGAGTAATGAAATTTGTACAAACATAGCTTCTCTGGATAATTTTTTTAAACTTAATTTATTTTTCCATCTAAGTCTTAAATCTTAAGATTTCAAAATTTATGATTTAGGGTTTAGAGTTTAATATTTAAGATTTAGGTTTTTAGAATTTTAAATATATGATTTATAGTATTTGGGCTTATGATTAGTGTTTTTGATAAGGTTTTATAATGTTTTATAATTTTTAAAATTTAGATAATTATATGATTTAAATTTGAAGTTTATGAAATAAAAAAAAATAACATGAATAACATGTGGATGCTAAATATATAAAAGAAAATTAAAAAAAATAAATAAACAAAAAAAAAAAATAGATTTCAGCCATGCTTAAACATGGGCAAAACAAGCATAACTTAATCCATAAAGATTTCAAACCCTCAAATCAAGTGCTTCCAAGAAATTAATAATAATGATGATACTTCTCATTCTCCACCTTATTTCACTCAACCCACAAACGTTCTACTTCTTTTTATACACAAAGTCCAAACTGTAAAAGAACTAGACCTCACTCTAATTAACCAATTTCCCACTCCCCATTAGCACCAACCATTTCCTGCTTCTTTACATCATTCCAAAAACTATCAAAAAAAAAAATCCAAGCAAAATTACTAACCAAGGACTTTGGTGCAACCCACCACTGGATGCAATTCCTCAAGATCACCAACATCTTCATCACTTGATGCCATTTGGATAGTTGTCAAGCCGGGTCTGATTGTACTCCATATATACCTCTTTGTCTACCTGCATATTATTATGACGTTAAAATTCAGTACAAGGACCACAAACACTTGGTTTCATTTAGCATTTCGACGCACTTCGACGACGGTGGGTGGAGTAGATGGGGCCGACGGTGGTTGGTGGACCAAAAAGGGAAGAAGAGGGCAAGAGGTTTAGGTATCGAGCCCAGATCCGTACATGTTTTGTTAGAAATATATATAAATAAAAAAAAAATTTTTATTTATATTTTAATATCTGAGAGTGCTACATCAGTAACAATGGACAAATAAGAAAATAACCGTGAGAAGTTGGACTTAATTTGGCTCATCTCAGTAATAAAGAAACTTTTGAGAATTAAATTAAAATAAGAGACCGAGCAAAATATAAAGATTAAATAGGGTATTTCACCGATACATCTTTGTCTACCTGCATAGAATTATGACATTAAAATTCAGTACAAGGACCACAAACACTTGGCCTCACTTAGCACTTCACATTGATAACTACAAAGTATATATATATATATATGGGGAAAGGAATGAGAAGAACAGAGATAGACAGACATACATACGTACATAAATGAGAGCATATGACCGTGCTCTTTGTTCTACTTCTTGTCAGATCTGAAACTCCCCTGACAATGAGAATATCATCAAGAGGTGGTGGTGGTGGTGGTGGTGGTGGTGGCGGTGGTCCTCACACAGAAACCATCCTTTCAATTGGGCCACATATTCAGTTCACTTGGCAGAAGAAACAACTCAGCAAGTAATGCATGTGCTTAGTAAGAACATATTTCAAAAAACATGACTCACTTAGCTGTGAATATTTGCATCCCAAATTGCTATTCACAAGAGAGGGTCAAAGTCAAACAATGGGGAATTTCATGGGAATGATTCTTATAAAAATCTAGATATTCTTCTTGAAAATTACTTAGTGTTCAAGAATAGATAGCGGAAGCATACCTGCACTTGAATCCATCGATTTGGACATTTGAGCTTTGGGGCTCTTCTAACTCAAGGGGTTAATCACAAGTCTGTCCATTAATTTAAATGGTTATGATCTAATCCAAATTCGGGACTAGTGTACGCAATTATTAACGCAATTCATTCGTATACATCTACACGACCGAAATGTGTGTATGTATTTGTTAAAAATTCTACAAGGTGTGTAATTCAGATGCCAAGAGAATGAGCATGTTTTCTCCCAGAAATCACTGCAAAGCACAAGACAATTTTACAATAATGAAGAATAAAATTAATGGCAGTACATCAGCATAGCAGACAGGGCAAAGTAGTTTTTTTTTTTTTTTTTTTTTGTCAAGAAGAACGAAACCCCTAATGGGCCCGCTAAACTAAGACAGGGGCGTGCACACGCCTCGACTAACTCGACTACGGCCTGTGGGGCCCGCGCACACGTGGGCGCTGGGACCACCCACAGTTCGTGCTCACAGCTCTCAGACATGCACCCTCACCCCAAGGATTCGAACTCTCGCCACTTGCGAGGCGTCCTCATGGGGGACCCAAGTACCAATTGACCCAAAGGCCGTTGACAGAGCAAAGTAGTTTTGGTTTAGACTGAAAGATTCCTGGTTCTAGTTACTTTCCTTCCTACTTTGTCATCCAATCATAATAAAAGAGAGGAGCAGCTTCAGGCAAAAGCCATTATCTTTCCACCAATTGCATATCCACTTGGAACAAGGAATTCAAGATAAGTTCAGTTGGGAAAATCACCTCCATGTTCATGGCCTAAAAGCACTCACTGACACAGTAGGAATAGAGCTATTAGCTTGAATGAAAAGCCAGATAAGGATACTGAGATTGGAGTAAATGTTTGATCATCAGATGGAATGCAATAATCACATGGTGAGACTTCAAAGAACAAGTATCATTGCAAAAACAACCAGCTAGGACAAGATGCTGAAAAATCTTCGGTAACATGACCGGTGTCGGCCGATGATGACCGGTGCTGACATGCTTTGGTGTAATTGTAAAATGACTGACTCTCAATCTTGATCAAGGTGTGTGAGTCATGAATCCAACACCATGAGAATATCTATCTCTAAGAAGCTTCAGCATCAAAGCTTGAATCATTGTGCAGCAGAAAGGAACAAACAAATGCTGACCGGACCCTTTGGTTAGGGGAACTGAGGTCCCAATTGTCTTTTCCCTAGTCTTATTCTATATTGCTACAAGATTCTGCTGGCAAAAAAGTACAGGTTGGTTCTCAAAGCAACTCTCCTGGAAACATCCTCCCACTACCAAATTGGATCTGCAACTCAGAAAAAAAAAAAAAAAAACAAATATTAGAGAAAGAAAAAAAAAACACTTCCATATATTCCTCTGAAACACTAGATTAAAAAAATAATAATAATATAATGAACTAAGTATTCAAAAGAGCACCCACATCTTGAGAACCTTTATCATCATGCTTTGTACTTTTGTGAGGACCCTAACATGCAGAAATAACAAAGATGATAATGAAAACAGCATCTTCACTCAATTTTTTGGCACTTGAAAGACTATACATCATCCAATTCCTTGATAGCTTTTAGCATAGGGTGTGAAACTAATCACTAAAGTGTTGAGTATGTGGAGTCTTATATACATCCTAAAGTGTTTATTTTTTCTCTATAAATATTATGTTAATCTTCTCCCTATAAATAAATATCCTATTATATTAATATTAATGCGGTCGTTGATAAATATCTTTAAGACCGAATCACTTAAATTTTTTTAAGTTTTTTTTTTTTTTTTTTTTTTTATGTATGTGTGTTTTCTTTTCTTGTCATTGCTGAGATTGTCCGATTCTTAGCATAAAAACAGTAAGTGCCCTGAGCCATGTGTTAATTACTGGTCTATATATTCCGTGTATGTGTGGACCACCCATGTCTCGATCCTCAAGCTAAATGGATAATTGGCGGTGCATCACTCGAGTAACTTCAAAGGTTGCCTCCTCTATGCACATTGCCCTGCATTTATATAAATTTCCCTAGTTAAAAATGGCTTCCTAATTAACACAAAGTAGGAATATAAGGAATGTTAGGAATGGATTTGCAGTTCAATTGTCAACCTTGTATTATGGTTTAAGAGAAGAGAACCATGGAAAGTGGCCAAGACCCAAAGAGGAAAGAGATAAAGAGAATCTAAGGAACGATATGGTCGACAATAAACATGACAGAAGCATTGCCCTGGAATAACAAGCACCACAATGTGGGCCCAATGAGGAAAGAGATAAACAACTAAAAATATCCACTGTCATAATCCTCTCCTTCCTCTGATTCCTCTCTTTCTCTCTCTCTCTCTCTCTCTGTGTCACACACACACACACACACACACACACATTCAAATATATCTCCATTCCTACCTTTTCATTCTTCTTAAGGAGTACTAGCACCAACCTACAAGCCCTCTATAACTTCCACACCCTATCAAACAGTCCATCATCTAGTTCTTCAGTTCAAGATATGACAGACTTCCAAAATGACCAAGATGCAGGTGAGACATCAATAGACAACCAAAGAATAGGAACCAAGTTGAATACATGGCTGAACCTGACCCTGGGAGGAAAGGCATCAGCAACTGATGCAAGTTCTTCTAATGGGCAATCCAAAACAGCTCCAATCAAGGTCTTTTCATGCAACTTTTGTTTGAGAAAGTTTTTCAGCTCACAGGCTCTTGGAGGCCATCAGAATGCGCATAAGAGAGAGCGCGGTGCAGCTCGGAGACCAAACCAATCCCCGAGGATGATGATGAGCTTGCCCGGTGGCTCTGCTCCTTTTCTTCATTCTCTGAGAGTTCAGCCTCACTCTATGATCAACAAGGCAAAAAGAGAAGGAGGAGATATTGGCATGGTTGCCAGGTTTGAGGACACTGGCATATCTTGGGCACCTTTTGCACTTGATGAAGAAAAGAGTTTAATGTGGCCAAGGAGTTTTCAAATTGGTTCTTCTTCCACCAAGCAAGCATCAGAACCACACAAGCTTGATCTGAGTCTCCATCTTTAATATTTTCAAGCTCCAATTTGATCTCCATGAGTTGAAAAAGAAGAAGAAGAAGAAGAAGAAGCTAACAGGTTCAGACTTATAATCCACAAGATGTTCATTTTCTCTTGCAGCATGAACTTGCAAATTAGTCTCAGAGTTACATCTAGAAATAAAGTTGGCTTTTGTAAAATTTCTGCTGATCCAAAGACTTGGACACAGAACTCCTTTTTTATTAGTTTGTTTTGTCAAAATACTCACTTTTAGTTGTAGCTTGCAGACAATGTAAAAACATCATTTTTGAAGTCCATTTTTGACTAATGAATCTAAGAATCTGATAATCAACCATTTACTCAGATATCTTCCAAGCAAATGATGCAGAAATGGTGAATGCATGCTTAAAGGCAGAAAAGATATATCCTACTCTGATAAATGGTTGATTTCCAACATCTATTTATTTATTTATTTATTTATTTTTGACAAAGAAGTTCACAATTAACATTAGATGCTCTTTAGTAAGTGCAGATAAACTCTCACAGTTTGATTGAATGGAAAGAATACCCTAAATTATCATCATTTAAATGGTATAATCTTTCTTCAAGCATCCCTTACACTAGCCATAAAATGAAAAATACTGACAAGTGACACAGGCTCAAATTTGTTGTCCCAAAACAATCAAGTACCAAGAGGACAGTAAGAACTTTTCTAAACTGAAAGGTAGACAGCAGCCTTGTGCACTAGATCTGCCTCCTTCCTTCATAAGTGAACTATATATTGTACCAACAGTTCTGCTAGTGAATTTATTGCCAAAATAATTAAGTACCTACCTTTTTCATAACTTTATTGCTAAGAACTCTCTCCTGGAAGTGAATTATGTTGGTCCCTAGAAGTCCTGTTGATACCAACTGGTCTGATTATCTTAGTACTTTGTTACTCATATGCCCATAGTTGTCTCTGATCATGTCCCTTTATTACTTACTGTTAAGGCTAAAACTCATACTATTTTTAAGGAGACTTGGAATTTCAAACCTCATTCCTTCCCTCTTCATGCTTTACCCCCTGATTTACCTACCATTTCCTCTAGTGACAAGGAGTAAAGCTTGAACCAAAGCTTGAACCACTCGAAGATGCTGAAGTTGCTGCCCAGTGATTGCATTTGAAGAATCAATTGTAGAAACTAATACAATTAGATCAGCTCTTCATAGACAAACTTGGGATTTGTCTCAACACTCAATGATAAAAGCATAACAACAAAATCTAATTTCACTAAAGATCATCCACACATCGATATTCGGTAGCAAAAGCAGAGCAACACAAACTAATTTCACTGAAGATCATTCCAACTCCAAAACTTGATATTATGACAGAGCTACCGAATATTGATGCTGTTGTGAATGATTTAGATACTGGAGGCATAGTGTGGGCACATCTGAGGATTTATTCCTTTAATCTGGGGAATCAAGTCTATTAAAATGCATTGCAACTCAAGCTTCTGCAAATAAAGTTGCAAGCCAAAGAGAGTGATATTTTAGCCTATGGATCTGCAGTAGCATTACAGAATATAACGTGAGCATTGTCGAGAAAGTTTCATTACTTCATTGACATGATAAATTGAATTTGTATATTGTCAAGAGAGCATTATTCCTGAAAAAGAAACTTAACCAAATAAAAAAAGTTTTCTAAGCATTTGGAAACTTTTGCTTCTGAACAAAGAGTCATGCATAAGGGATGTTGACACAGATATGGAGCATCAGCCATCCACATAACATTGTGGGCACTTCCCAGTACACTACATAGATAGTGGTATTTCATCTCAGAGGTGACGAGTTTAAATTCTATCCATGATTTGTCATATTTCTCAAAAAAAAAAAAAAAAAACATTGATTTTTTGTTTTTTTTAAACAAATTATCTCTGATTTTGTTGGGAAAAAAATAATTCAAGGATCATCTTTCGAACTCAAAATTTTGCATGAATTATACATAACAGCTTTAAAAACCTTGAGTGCAATAGTTATTGTCATATCCTTCAATGTTGAAAAGCTATTACCTTCTTGATAAGCAAAAGACTGGTTCAAACTTGCAAGAACAAAAATATATTTAAAAATCAGATGGCATTCCAAATGCAACTAGCGCCATAAAGAAAAGCGGAAACGTTATGCCAGAATTTTACTGCATGAAATTGTTAGGCACTCATCTCGAATGCAAAAGTAGAATTTTCATTGACATTAATACAGAAGATACAAAATTCAACTTCCTCTCCCTCATATATCAAAAGGATAAAATTCATCCCACTTGCAAGATATCTACTTTGTTGAAATACTTTCTGATAGTTCTTTTTGCACATTACTAAGGATGAGGAAGAAAGAAATCAAATCATCACAAATTTATTTCAATCTCTATCATCATAAAACCATCAAATTCAGCTACGACAATTGTTCATACGGCTCATGGTATATTTGCACTTCCACATATCCACACCAGTTCTCAAATATCCGGTAAATATTTGGCAGAAACAACCACGGTTAGCTTTGTTATTTGATATCTTCAAAATAAGCTGAAGGGATTTCTTGTGGAGGGGATAATGTCGACACACCCTTGAACTGATACAAACAAGTAAAAACTATTCAAACTCTTGCAATCAAATTTTTTTTTTAAAAAAAAAAGAGACCAAAAAAGAAAAAGGAAATACCTTGTGGTGCATGTATTTGTGCCTGGTAGCAACCAGATTGGACAATGTTTTATTCAATTGCAAATCATGGATTGCATGAATGCAGTCCTTCAATTCAGCTGGCTTATATCCAGTGTATTGTCTAAGAGTAGCACACTGTAACAACAGGACATGATTAATTGAGATACAATGAACAACTTATGCAAATTGAATGATAAAAAAGATTGAGATATATACCCAAGGATGGTTCTCTGGACTGATTGTGAATCTAGCAAGAAACACAGCAGAAGCAGCAACTACAGATGGTAAGAACTGGAGACAACCATAGTCTAATAAACTCAACTCAGCAAGGTAGCTACCCAAGAACTCCAATTGCAGTGCTGAATACTGTAAAATAGTTACTGCCCATGCTCTAATAATTTATTAAATACATAGGGTTCAAGGAAGGTAAAGAAATGTGCAGGACAAGCAACTTACTTTATTTCCATCAAGACCAGCCTTAGTGAATCGCCTGCATAGTACAAAACAATTGCATTTAGCACTGTGCAAGATATACCGTAAGCATTAATATATATATATATATATATATATAATCAATACCTAAGGAAGGTCTTTATGGTTGGATTGCCCATCTCAAAGTTGAGAAATTTCAGTATTTCAGTTTCCATCTTCAACACCTGAAAATTTTAAAAAAGCTTACTCAGTGGCAAGCTCACAAACCAATTAAATAAGATCAAATTATGGTAAACAAGAACATAAGACTCACCTCCTGCTTGGTGTAAGTATTATCTGTTATATAACAGAAATCCTCCATATGAGGAGGGCCAATCTCTTCATATTTCCTGTTGCAATCCAAAATACTAACCCTAGTCAGCAAATCATCACCTCAGATTAACAAATAAGCATGAATAAAGAAAAACATAAATAGATTTCCATACGAGGCAATGAACATGCTAGCCACTCCAAGAAGCTGTAGCTGTTGCCTGGTGATGGTATTTGAAGAGAGAAACCGATCAACATATGATACAGTGAGATAAAGAGTATCAGCAACAAGCTTGTACTCCTCAGCAACTTCCACTAGCCAATCAACCAAGATCCCTCGCATATTAGCTGTGATATCAGTCTGAACTGTCTCAATATAATTAGCCAACGGCCTCCTCTTTACTTCCACCTAAAACCCATTTCAGGTGAACCTCAAACTCCAACTCTCAATTATAAAAGCATAACAACAAAATCTGATTTTTACTAAAGATCATCCAAACATCAGCATTCAATAGCAAAAGCATAGTAACACAAACCAATTTCACTAAAGATCATCCCAACTCCAAAACTCAATATTACAACGGAGCAACAAAAACTAATTCCACTAAACACAATTCTGCACTTCTAAGAGCTTAAGTGAGATAGAGATCATATGCAAATGAACAGAAACTCAAACAAATATTCACTAAATCACTACTTAAGGCCATCCTAAGAACAATTACTAAGTTCATATATACAACAAATCATGCTATTGTGAGATTAGAAGAGATGCAAAGCAAATGAAAGGAACAGACCTCCATGGAGCGAAGGTACTGATAAATATCGGAGGCATAGTGAGGGCATATCTGAGGATCAGTCTCCCCGGAGTCAATATCACATATAGGACCCGGATCGACAGGAGGATCGCTCCGATTTCCACGCTTCTTCTTAGATCTAGTTTTGGCCTGTGACCGAGGCATTGAATTGAGGGCGGCATTGGATGGAATGGGAAGCTCACCGAGCGCCACTCTCTTCCTCTTCTGCGGTGGTTGATCCGAGGCGGTGAACTTCGAAGCCTCACCGGAGGAGGCGGCGGCGGCGCTGAGCTTTGCGGCAGCCGAGCGGGTGATGCGGACGGGGATGTTCTCCTTGTCCGCCATGAGAACACCGTCGAAATGAAGAGGAGGAGGAGGAGGAGGAGGCGAGGGAAGGAGGAGGGCGGAGGGGGTTTTGAAGAGAAAGAGATCGGGGGAAAAAGGAGAAACAAGGGCGCCATCGCTGAGCTTAGCTCTGTGATTTTCGAAAAGATTTGGATTTTGGATTTCAGTTTTTCCGTTTTAGCGCGCGCTCAAACGATTTCGTTTTCAGGATCACGATCGAGAAAATTTGAAAAATCCTTTCTCGCTTTTGGGAATTAGGTCTAACCGCGGATCTTTCAAATTCTTTTTAAAACTATAATTTGATGTTTTGCACATAGCTCCCCGCAAAAGTACAATATTTGAATATTTGTTCACTGGTACATGAGAATTAGGGATGGCATGGCAAAAACATGTGGTTTTACTTTGCCCCGCTTTATTAAAAAATTTATATATATATCCTTATATGTTAACAAATACATTTAATTTAAAAAAAATTTTAATTTATAAATAATTTGAGGTGATAATGGTGTTGTTATTTAAATTATACCATATTTTATTTAATATAGTATTGTATATTTTATAAATATTAAAATTAATGAACTAAAAATAGTGAAATTTTTATTTTTTTATAATAACTCGGATAAATATAAGGCGGCACAAAGTTGGGTGAGTACAAAAATCCGAATGATATTGAAAAAATTAAAAAAAAAAAAAAACGAGGCGCCCGCCCCATTATCATCCCTAATGAGAATAAGTACCCAACCAATTTTTGTGATTTCAATACAGATAACTGTCAAAATAATAAATGGAGCTACATGAAATTTTACATTAAATATTAGAAAATTCATGTGAGATTTTCTGCAGAGCCGCTGATAAAATAATTCACACCCACATGACCTGAACGTAGATCATGCTGACAGTGGACTTTTGAAGAAAGACAGAAGTTACATAAACAATGCACTCTGGAACTGTAAGTAGTAGACAGTCTTTCTGGAAATGGTGCTAAAATGATACATGAGTTTGACAAGAACAAGCATTTGCTTTTGCTTTTGCTTTTGCTTCAGAACAAGCCTGTAATTGGTCGCTTGCATGAATGGCATGTTCATTGACCACTGAGAACTGATTTTATAAAAAAAAAAAAAAAAGAAAAGAGTAAAAGAATTGGCGTCCATGACAGGTTCTGCGATGCTTAGTTGCTACTTCCTACAAATTTCACTAAACTGAAACTCCTAATACAGCGAGAGCATCAGCAAAAGAATCTCACATGGCCTTCCTTCTCTTTCTCAATTCGCGAGCTATTGCCTTCTGCCGATCTTTGTCGATTAATTCTCTTGATTTATCTCCAATGTTAGAGGTACTCACATCTTGAACTTCTTGTTTGCCATCCTCCACAAACTTTTTTCTTTTACCCTGGTCATTACCGGAGTTCTGCCCATTACTATAGCTAGATCCACTGTAGAGGCTCTGAGAATTGGCCACAGCTGTAGTTTTCCTCGGAGTTGTGACACATACAAAACTGGCGCTTGCTGGATTACCATTAGTTGGAGTAATGACCCCAGCTTGACTGGTTTCTTTGGCCTGAGTTTCATCCATGTTATTGATCCCAGACTGACTAACTGCTAGAGGTGTGATTGCTTGTGAAGCTCGCAAGCTGCGCCGTGTATTCTCAAACCATTTACTCACCTGAAAGCATGTTGGTTAGAGAGCCATGCAAATTAAGTACTGTGCAGATGTTTGAGGGAAGATGAAAGCATGCATAAAAACTGACCTGCTGAAATGTTAACCCAAGCTCTGCGGCCAATCTTTCTTTTGTGTCTCTGGCAGGGTACTGATTTTCTCCAAAGGATTGAAGAAGTTTCTGCATACAACTTTGGTATATCAATTTATTGGAACTGATAAAAACAAAACTATATCTAAATTGCATGGCTTCAGTACTTATTCTTAAAAGATAATCAAGGCAAAATTGCTCAAGAACATCATTAAGCAATTGGGAAAATGACGCACATGATGGTTCATTTAATCCACAGAAATACAATATCTTCGTTCTTTCCACTTATGTTTCCAATCATATGCCCCTTTATTGCTTGTAAATTCTTTTAAGCAATGGCAATCTAAAATCTATGATCAGTGTCCTTCCAAAGTTGCCAAAAACCATACTGAGAATTTATAAGATTGATCTAGGCATAATATTTTTAGAATAATTACCCCTGCCTAGGCAATATAGGCCTCATTGTTGTGTCAAAACCTGGACACGAAGCCTCCAGTAGGAGCCTTGCATGTCCTCAGAAATAAAGTGAGGACAACTGATTACTTGGACAATAATGATTAAAAAGTTAGCCAGTTGTAGATTTATTACCCATGTAAAACAGAAAGCATCAAGTCCAATATTGAAGGTCGAAAAAGGGGGTCAATAAAATGAAAATGAACTATCAAAGTCAAACCATGCAAGGGGCTGAATCAAAGGAAGAAAAATCCATTAGAAAAACATACAAGATGAAGCTATGTAGAACAACAAGAAGCCATTAGTCCCAACTATTTGGGATTGACTGCATGAATTCTTTCCTTCTATGTTACCCTATCAAGGGGCAGAAGGCTAGATAAACTACGCTCAAGCATATTATTTTGTAAAGTTTTTACATAATACTTACTAGGTCTACCTTTTTCTCTTATAACCGATCCTCCACCTGAAGAACTTCCACCTTTTATGGGGGAATCTATCGGTCGTCTAGGGACATATCCATAGCATCTAAATCGATTCTCTCTTAACTTATCAATAATAGGTGTCACCCACCAACCTATTTCAAATAAATTCATTTTTTAATATATCCTTTCAAGTAACGCTTGGCATTCACTTAACATTCTCATCTCAGCCACAACCATTCTTTTGAGTATTGACTTGTACATCATACCTACCCTAACAATCGTTCTACAAAACTTATCTTTCAATCTTATTGGTATTTTATGATCAGGTAAAACTCTAGAAGCTCCCTTCTATTTTACCCAACTTGCCTTCAAGCCTAAGCACCGAAAACTTTTCCTTCTACAAGATGAAGTTGTGTATTTACATAAAAATCTAATACTTCTTGACTTGAATGCAATCAAATTACATGTTCACAAAATTATTACATCCACATTTGAAGAATTTATCATCTTCAACATGGTATTGGTGGTGCTTCGCCAGTTATATCTTTCGATTTTGCAATAGATTTGTCATAGAAAGATATATAAGCATCACAAAACAAACAAAAACCTCTCAAAAACTTAGTAAAGATGAAAATCAGTACCCGACATATTGCACCACCCAGAGACCTACGTGGGTTAGGCCTAGCATTGCCATTAGAATCAGGTCCATGGGAACCACCAAGTCGTTCAACCACAAACATATTAAACTGCTGGGCCTTTGACCTCACTTGTGTTCCCAAAGGTGACAATTCATTTGAAATTTGGGAAGCCTGGAGTAGATCCAACCCTGAGTTTACAGTTCCTCCATCCTCAGGAAGCTTGCCCTTGGATCTCCTATAGCCTTTCTTCTTTGTGGACTGAGCATCTCCCTTCCCTTTCTTCTTTGTATTCATGTTAGACCAGTCTTCATCATCACTTGAATTAGAATACATCTTACCATTGCCTTCCTACAAAAGTCAGGATTCAATATAAAAAAGATCAGCAAAACTGATGGTAGTCATCACTAAACTTGACTGGTATAATTGTGCCAACCAGAAAATAATATCTGGCATGCGAAATTACTACTGCAAACCGAAAATAAGTTAAAGGAAGGTGATGTACCGCATGTAACTTTTCATAATCTAGATGCTCATGCTGCATTTTCTCTGACACTGGTATAGCATTTTCTTGGTTCATATTAGGCTCTGATAAAGAAAGAGGTGTGGAATTTATTGTAAACTTATTTCTTTGAGAAGCACGTCTTCTTTCACTAGAACTGGTGAAAGGCTTAAAAGATTCAGAAACTTCATTAGCATCTGATGCTTTTGAAAGTAATGCACAGAATTCATCAGAATCAGAAGTAAAATCTGACTCGTCAGAACTTGAACTTGTTTTCTGAGCTTTTTCATCAATATCTTGCCTATTTGGGTCATAGTCATCATCTTCAGAATCATCAGAAGGGAGACTAAAATCTTTGTTCTGTGCTTCATGCTTTAAACCCCCAGAATCCTCTGACAAAGAAGTGGAATCCGATTCTTCAGAACTATATCCTTCTTCCTGGTCTTCTTCGTCAACAACAGGAACATCAGGATCATAATCATCGTCCTCAGAATCATCTGTTGGAAAGCCAGATTCATCATGCTGCATACCACTATTGGCGGAGGCAGCTGCCTCAGGAAAAACATTCTGCATTTAAAAGCAGGTAAGCAGAAAATGTTTGATAGGAAGCAAAACAGCATAAACCAGTTCACTCGACCATGACACCAACAAAAACAGTACCTTCAAGGTAAAGAAATGCATCACAAAGAGTAACTAGGTTGTTTCTTACCTCCCATGAATTCTCAATATTCAAGTCACTTCCTTGAAATTCATTGAGCAAGTCAAAGCAATCTACCTTACAATCACACGCAGGGCACAACCAACCTTCATCTCCAGATGGAACTGATAAAAACATCCATTAAGCAAAATATATGTCATTCAGCTATCCCTATGTTAAGATTAGAACAAATACAATCAAGATGCTCGGGTGTTACTATTTTCACTCAACAATGGAGGGTTCAAGCACTTTTGGTGAAAACCACGGTCACAAATTCCGTCACAGAGGATGATATCATTATTAGCAGTTACATCCTTTGTATTGCATGTGGCACAAAATATCTGCAATAAGATGCAGTGTTTAAAATTAACAATTTGATAGCCATATGAAACCATGAAAGGTATCGAAAAAGTGCAGATATTCCAGCAAAGACAAACCAGTTCACATACATCATCACTAGAAATTTGTCCCTCGGAATCAAACAAAGAGTCCTCAAACCTTCCTTCTGATAATAAAGAGTCCAAATGGTGAAACAAGTCACGAATTTTTAGTTTGCAGCGTAAAATTTCAGATTTGGCTCGTTCAAGCTCCTTCTCAGGCTTAATTTTTTCCAAACTGCAGATTTTGAGAAAACAAGCTACATGAATGTAGGAAGCAAATCCACAGTTGACCTGATCTATAAGTCATATTAATATATTCAACAAAAGTGCTATGACTACTCAACAATATATCCAACATGGAAGAAAAGAAATTGATCTTCATTTCTTCAAAATGCATTTACATAAATAAAGTTGAAAATATTATAAAGATCATGGTCAGCAAAAGCCGGAAACAAGCATTATTAAAAATAAGAATGTGCATGAAAAATATAGCATGCACACTAAAAAATAAGAAGTACAAGCAGAGTGGGTCCTAATGATATCCACCTACAATGTCAAATTACATTTAACCTCGATCTTGAAGTCAGCCCTTAGTGGTGACCTTTATAAGGTATTTTAAAACACAAAAATTTCAGTGACAAGCATTAACAAGATATGGCAAAGAACCATGAACAAGTTTATGGAGAGAAGTGGCCCTTTGTATATAATAAACCAAGGAATGGCACACCTAGCCATTGCCTTTGTTCAAAACTCTTCATAGGTTATTCCAAAATCAGGACAAGTATGCTTCCTTTATCTACTAAGTGGAACAATAGCAGGCAGAGAAGAGCAATGGAGTCCTTGACCAACAATGGAAATGATACACTAACTAATAGTCTCACATCAGCTAATTTAGAAAATAGGAATTTGAATATATTAACCAAGGATTCTCATCCTATCAGCTTAAGCTTTTAGGTTGAATTGGGCCAAATAATATGTTTGGTTTGGATCTAGCATGATATCAGGGTTTGTTTGGTATATTTACAACGTGACTCGTTAAAATAGACTAGCATGTATCAAGGGATGTGTTAGAATAACTAATCATCCCACATCGATTAATTCGGAAAATATGGATTTGAATATATAAGCTTGAATTTCTCATCGTATCACCTTGAGCTTCTGGTTTGCATTTAAAATGGTATGAGAACTTTATTTGTTTGATTTGTTTACAATGTGGCTAGTGAAAATAGACTAACACGTATCAAGAAGATGTGTTAGAGTAAGTAATAGTCCCACATTGGTTAATTTGAAAATTATAGATTTCAATATGTAAGCCTAGATTTTTCATCCTATCAAGTTAAGCTTTTGAGTTGAATTGGGCCCGGATGGTATGTTTGCTTTGCATCTAATAATAAAAAAATCATCATTTTATTTCAAATGCAAGGATCATATTTGTTATGATAAAGACCTCAATGGTGAGTGAACTCCATGAAATCACATTGTATTGCAGTCATGTGACCAAAAATAAATAATGTGAAAAGCAATTGATACACTGCACCAAAAATTTTCCACTAGTCAATCACATAATAGGATACGAACTTCACACTCCACAGCATCCACTAACAATAATTTCACACCAAAAACACAACTTCTAGACAAGAAATTGATCCCCCAATCAAGCAAGAAGTACATAAAAGCCCTTAAAAATATAATAAGACTAGCAGTACGTCCGCTAACCTTCCAAAGGAACCCCACTTTATATTCTACCATTCCATTCAGATACCCAAATTGTAGAACCAAAAACAATATCCAATTCCTTCTCATGTGGAAATAAAATCTCATCAAAGAAAAATATTGGTTCACAAGCATATAAGCCCAACAAAAAGGGGGATTCATATGCCAAAAACATGCAGAATGTTGTGAAGAAATTAAGCTAATTAGCTCATAGCTACCAGAAGAACAACTAAATTGAGGGCAAGATGAATTGCAACCCTATTAACCAGAAAGTGAAAATTACATCCAAATAAAATGACAACTAAATAATAACGCCCTCCAAAATGATGTCATAGTAAAAAAATAAATAAATAATAAAATAAAATCAGATGAAGAATCTGGAGAGAACATTAAGAACAAAACAAAAATAAGTCAAAAACGAGGACATTATAAATATATATCGCAAACCTTTGCCCTCTCCATCCTTCCCCCGAATATGCATCAATCAGATTCTGTTCGTAACTTATTCTTTTCAGCAAGTATTGTGTACGATTCCTGATTTTAGAGAATTCATCAGCTGAAACTTTTCTCACATTCTTCTTTTTTCTTCTTCTTTCTGTTACTTGTTGTACCGGGAGACAAACAGACTTTTTTACAGGGCTTTTACTCTTGCTCTTACTCCTACTCCTACTCCTACTCCTACTATTACTTTTCTCGGACATGACAGGGGATTTGCTTTTTCCATTTGACATTGATCTCAGAACTCTAACACCGTCAAGAGCAGATCTTAAACTATATCTCTGGGCCCTGGGCTTCGGAGAGATCTTTTTTCCTTTATGAGCTGAATTAGTAGACTCTTTTGCCACAACATGCTTAAGATTTGCTTTTGGTGATTTTGAGTTCGATGCTCCTGCCATGACTAAGTTGGCTGGTCAGTAACTCAGTATCCAACAGAGTGAGATGAAGACTAGCTATGGTTAGCGATTCTAAGTTTCAAATCTTCATGGAACCCTGCAGAGGAAGCAATGGCAAAATGATGTAAGGCACAAAACTCAAATATGTGAGACCAACACTCAGAAGACCGATAAAAAATGCAATGTTGAATGCCACTTGTAACATAGTAATTTCAACAAGCCTTAAAAAATAAAATATGAGCCATAAAAAGAAGCCTCCATAGTCCTCATAAAAATAATTACATTGTTGTAACTTAAATACAGATCTTTGACATGTAGTGAAGGTCCATTGAGATTCAAATGATTTCCAAAAGAGACATTTTTAATCATGCAAAATTAAAAGCTTTAGTTTAACACTTAATTGTCTACAAACTTTAAAAAGTTTATAACAATAACAACAAGCCATTAGTCCCAACTATTTGTGGACTACTATCCTTATCTTCCACGTTGTTCTATCAATAGCCAAAAGACTAGATAAATCGAGATCAGACACATCATTTCATAACATTTCTGTAAAACACTTTTTAAGTCTCTATCTCTTCCTCTTTTACGACCCCCACCTAAAAAACTCCTGCCCTTCTTATGGGATCATCTACCGATCATCTACAAACATGTTGATGTCATTTTAATTGATTCTCTCTTAGCTTGTCAATAATAGACGCCGCTCCCAATCTATTTCCTAAATTTACCAATTAATCAACCAATTGATGCGATTCCAAGAATGAACAAATGCACTTGTGTTTTGGAGCCCTCAAAAGTGATATGGGAAGCTTGCTACAAATAATGTTGGCAAACATAACTTGGAAAACTTTAATACATCACATTTATTGATCTTAAACCACCACATTTCCAAGATTATTATAGATAGAAAGACCATGATTATAATCTGCTGATCTTGAAAGACACCTATACACATCCACACAAATTTCCAGTATGCAACATGAGTGAAAAGACACAAGAAGCCAGCGACAAATCTCAGTGAGAGTAAAAGAGAAAGTTAAAATTAAAAAATAGAGATAATTCAACTTAAAACTCCAGAAAATAAGGGAGAAAAAAATTCAAAGAATCTAGAGGCTTTTTCCAGCAAGTATTTATTGCCCAGATGCGATCGTGTTTGGGAAGGCCAAGATAATAGCGCTTCCTCTTTAACAAACACAATGCTAAAATTGTGAATTACAAGTAAACCCATTGCACTACCTAATTATGACCCATTAATGCTTGAATTTCCATAAAACACATCATACCCAAAAAAAAAAAGACACCTGCAAGTTAAATAATCCAAAACCTATGAGGCACCATTTTGTGGGTGAAACAGAGAACAATATACTTTCCAATTTACAAGCGCCCAGAAAATTCACTTCTGAGTTACAACCATGCAAAATCAGTCCGGCTTGAAATAGAACTAAACCCATACTAAATACAAACAAGAGCCCTAATCAACAACAAGAACAATAAACTATAAACAACAAAAACGTAACAGCTGATTAATTTCACGAATCAGACACAAAAAATCAGGGAAAACAAAAACAAATAATGAATAAATTCGCAAATCGTGTAGCATTTGCCGCCCATGCCCTGAAAGACACCTGTTTTTCAGGATCAAACCCTCGATATCATTTGTCAGTGCAAGCATTTGAAGCTCTGGCAGCATCCATAAAACTAGAACAAGAACTAAAACGCCCTAGATAACAACCAGAAATCCATGAATTCCGTCCCTAAACCTCAATCCAAGATATCAAAATGCAGCGAAACAATCTAAGAACAGAGCGCAACCACGCCGCAAGAACGAAATTTGAGACGAAAACTCACCGGATTTGGGATCACCCTCTCGAGCAATCCCCGAGAACTGCGGCAACCGAACAAGCTCCGGAAGTGATGAATTTTTTTTTTTAATTTACTTTATTATTTCTTGAAATTCCGTCGAAGATGAACGGGCCGGATTTATTGATTATATAAATTTTGAAAATTGACAATAAATGCGTCCGATATCCGCGGCCCTCGCGGGCTCTGAGATTTTGGGTTTCCAATCACGGCCCAGCCCATGAAAAAACAAATTATGTATATATATATATATATTTATTAAAAAAAGGTTGGGTGATGATTAATAAACAAACCGACTAACACTACAACTATAACAAAAATGGGGTACAATGTTGATGAGATGATCCACTAACTTCAAACTACGCTCGAGAGTCGGAACTAAGTTTTTCAATTTGATTTTTTTAGCATTAAAAATTACAGTAATTCATGACATGAACATATGAATAATTTTAATAATCATACAAAAACACTAAGATAATTTTGCATAAAAAACGTATGTGTTTCTTTTTAATCAAACGTTTTATGTCATGATAATGATAAGAAGGTCTCCAAGTGTTTTTAAGCTAGAGTAAAGTTTGACACTCCAGGAACTCCACATTTTCTCTCTATAAATTTTGGATATAAGTAATCGTGAAAAAGCAGGTGAACAACAAAAATAGCTTATTATATTTTCTTTTTACCAAACTTTTTTAGAGTGAGAATGCGATAGTCTTAGACAAGCAAGTTTAACATGTCAATTTTAAGAAAATAAGCACGTTGCAAAATCTTTGAGGTCAACCTAACATATGTATATCTAAAAATGAAAGTAAAAAACACATTAAAAAAAAAAAGGCCTATATTGATTAATATAATAATGATATTACTTTGAAATATATTGACGAATCGAGCAAAGGCAGCCCAATTTTCCTTGTTCGTTCAATGAACCAATCGGTCAAACTTCATCCAACGCGACCGAGCACGGAAACCGGGCTTGACAGGCAAGGGTGCCGAGCCCAAATGCTTTAAGATCCGCAAAGTCTGATCGGATCTTGGGACGGGGTCCAGATAAGCGAAGCGGCGTGGGCTATCAACACTGTCATTTGGGTGGGCCCACTTGGGGCCCACAGATTCCGTGGGTACGGTTTTCGAGGCCCATGGGCCCAAAGATAAAACGTAAGCCATTAGTATCCAATGGGAGGGAGGGAGAAGCACACCAGCGCGGGCGGGGTGGTTGGGTGGCTGGCTGGCTAAGGGTCCATGCCGAACGCCACCGCCACGGCGGCCACCGGCGTCATCGTGCCAAGGGCGCATGGCCTTACTCGGCGTGGCTCTGTCTCGTGTCTCTTCGCGCGGCCAAGGCTCTTTCCATGGGCTCATTCTCGTTTTGCGTCGTGCTCCAAGCCAGGGCCGCTTGTGGTCGTCGCCGCCTCTGCTGCTTCCTTCGATGAGCTCAATGCTAGGAGGAAATCGCAGCATCGGGCGTCGAAGGTTCGGGTCTTGAGTGATTCACGCTTTTGTGATTTTTTGTGTCTTCTGTTTGCCAATTGGGAGGGCTTGAATTAAGTTATTGTGTGCGAAATTGGTGTTTTTAGATTGTGTTTTGAGATTTTAATGAGATATTTCTTGGTCCTTAATGGGTTTTGGTGTTCAATTTTGATTAAAAAAGATGTGAAATTTTCCCTTTTGTTTAGGTTTTGTTTTTCGGATTGTCAAAAGTTGTGGTCTTGATGTTTTCCTTGTTTGTAGGCAGTGAGAAACGTGTGTGCATGTGCTTTTGATTACAAATAGCAATTCTCTTGATATTTTATGGTTGCAGTCCTTTGGGAGCAATCAAAACTAAGTATTGTGCAGTTTGCTGCCTAAGCAAACGAAGTTAGACTTAAGTTGATGTATAGATAGTGTTGCTGAAGCTTGCTGCCTGCTTATCATCCAATAAATAACATGTAATTGAAGGGTTGAAGTGTTTATTTGTTGAAAGTTTATTGCATATGATTGAATGCCAGAAATGTAATACTGTATTTTATCAAGTTGAAGAATCTTCTGATGCCAAAAATGATTGTAGAATATGCATAAATACAAGCACCTTCAGTGAGTTGGAGCTAGATTTATACTACTCCTATAAATATGTAAGCTTGTGCTACTCTTGTGTGTTGAAGGATGTACAAGTTTCATGATTTTCTTACACATGTTTTATGAGCTTGGCACCATTGGTTCACTAGCAATTGTGATGGGAGATACTTGTTTTGGGGCATAGGCAGAATTAAGAGGAAGGGCTACCTTGATTGAGGTCTTATTTGAATATGTTCTTGAAGTTATTGCATATGATGTGAACTTGGAGACTAGTCATATGCATGATCTTGTTACTGGCACTGCACTTCTTGAAATTAATGTTCTGTAATTCCTTAACTTTGAAATATCATTTTGTTTTTTCAGAAATCCATTCTTTCAACCTTAATACAAGAGATTGAGCCTTTGGATGTGAGCGTTATCCAAAAAGATGTCCCTGCTGACACAGTGGATGCAATGAAGAGAACAATTTCTAGCATGCTGGGTCTACTACCTTCGGACCGGTTTAATGTCCTGGTGGAAGCCTTCTGGGATCCCCTCTTTAAGTTACTGGTTTCTTCAATGGTGACTGGGTATATGTTTTTTCTGTGGTGATGCTACTGGCTGTCATTTTTCCTTCTGCTCTGGGCAGCTTCAGCTCAGATGTTGAAGTCAGATTATCAGGTATTATTCCTGATTGTCTTTATGAATTGCAGGTACACATTGCGCAATGCTGAGTACAGGCTATGCCTTGAAAAAACTCTGGGTGTATGTGAGGAATACTCCAATGAACAAAATCCAGAAAATACCATACTTGATGGTCATAAGATGGTCCCCCATGGGACTTCAAGAATGCTTGAGACTCAAGGAAGAGATGAATGTCTACTGAGTTATGAAGAAAATGGAGAAGTGCTCGATTCTGAAAGGGTTGGTGTTGAAGGTCTTGGAGAAATGACACCTGCGGCTCACGAATATATTATTAACCTACAAAATCGGCTATCTTCCATGAAAAAGGTGAATCATCTATTTCAACATTTACATACCAGAACAGTAGTAAATGAGAGCTGAAAAAGGAATGGATATTTTCAGGCAGGCTGGTGGGTTTAATGTGGGTTATATTTAAAAATGGTATATAGGAACGAAGAGGTTGGGAGTGGGAACAACTGAAACCATTTGGATGCCCAAATACATGCTTCCTGTTTTGAAGTGCTGAAAGATCATTATGCATGTATCCTTTTTTTAATTAAGGTCTTGCTTTTGATTTTCAAACATAAATTATAAACTTAAGTTCTTTAATTGAATACTAATTTTTTATAGGAGTGCATTGATTATGAAGAAATTTGTCTTAAATTATGTTTTTGATTTCCATTATATTATGTGAATGTTGCATATTTTGAATAGATTTTACAATATCTTCTCTAGAATAACCTACAGGGTTTCTGGCATGGTCTTGACTGACATGACAGTATCAATATGCTGATCTTCTGATTATATTGATGAATAGATTCTGTTTGCATGCATAGCTTTCACTTATAGTACTACATTTGCTTCTCCTCTCACAGGAACTGCATGATGTCAAGAGACAAAATGCGGCACTACAAATGCAACATTTTGTTGGGGAAGAAAAGAATGAGTTGTTGGACTACTTGAGATCATTGCAACCTGAGAAGGTTTGGATCAAAAGAGACTCTATTTACATAATTCTGTTCAAAAACCCAAACATACCAGCAGTTATATGCTATCCTATGATTATAATTTGTAAGCTAGCTTTTGAAACCAGCAATAACAAATTATTTTGTCTACCTGATGATTTTTGCACTACTTGGTTTAAAGAAAAAGAGTGGATTACCATATTAAACTATTTTACCATTTTAGCCCTCTCCCCTTCCATATGAATTCATATTTTATGCAACTTTTCAATTCTATTGAAAGAATTTCTGCCTAGCGAACAATCTCAGCTGACATCATAAAAAGTCTTCCAAAGTTCATGGGGACATACTTTAGTCCTCATTTGCATACAATAAGCTTTCCTAAAGCACTACATAGTAGTGCATTTGCTGCATAATAGTGTAGCGGAATAAACAGAAATGTTGTTTCTATCATAGAAGAACTTTGCTAGCTACCAACTTTGTGATATAACATATGATGAACTTTCTGGTGTTATATAGCTTGGTGCTATCAATTGTTGATAAGTTGTTGAGTTCCATTATAACTTAGGATGCAATTTGGATAACTTGTAATTTTTCATTTCAAAATACAACAAGGTATGAACTGGCTTTTTAATTACTTATTTCCTCTTGCTACAACGCGGATGTTGTCTTTAAGATCTTGATTTCTTGAAAGAATTAGTTCTGCTCAAAAGGTCTGTAAAACAACCAGGCTTGATAAATAGAACTGGCAAACAAATCATATTTGTTATCAAAGAAATCTGAACATGATAATTTGTGCTTACCTTATTTTATGTCTCACGTATTTATGGCCTGTCATTTCATATTGACTGTTGACTGTTCATTTTTACTTTATTGTGTATTGCTTTAAACTGACAACACCAACACCACCATTTTGTGCAGTTTTGTTGTTTTTGACTAAATGGTAGACAAAACATTTCCTTTTGCTGCCAAGAAAAACAAGTATAATAAGAGAAGGCAAATTTTAACTCATGTTTGTTGTTAGAGCTAAACTTTCTGACTTCTTGTGATCGCCTTACTATTAAAGAGAATACGGAAGATGTTTTTCTTTGTTGGTCATGTTTCAATGCATCTAAATTCATGTCCAGGTAGCTGAATTATCAGAGCCGACATGCCCTGGGTTACAAGAGACAATTAAGTCTGTTGCTCATGGCCTCCTTGCCACTCTTTCTCCGAAAATTCATACCAAATCTCCTCCTCATTCCGAGAATGCAACAGGTGGAAGTTCTCTCGACATTGGAAATGATGATTGTCCAGAGCTTGTTGAGAACACTTCCCTTCAGTTCCAACCCCTCATTTCAGTCTCACGGGATTATCTTGCACGCCTTTTATTCTGGTTTGTCACACTAACTACTACTCTTTATCTTCATCTCTTACTTATATAAGCAAATCTCAACTTTATCTTCGTTTGATTGATTTCAGGTGTATGTTATTGGGCCACTATCTGAGAGGCTTAGAATACAAGCTAGATCTAATGCAACTGCTCACAATCTCAGGGGACACGGCATTGATGTCTCAAGACGGTGATTCTGTTTCTTGATAAGGTTTGCTTGTGAATCTTAAATTAGTACTTCATATATGAAAATTTAGGTTTTGTTGTTTGGATTCTGAGTCTTGTTTCATTAGATTAAATTGCATATTTTGTTGAAGAGAATAACATCAAGCAATGGCTTGATTGTAACCATGTAAAGTTTTTTTATTGTACCTCACTAGGGTTAAACTCATCCTAGATTTGTTTCTAGGGCAATCAATTGAACCCACTGGTTTGTGAAATTAGTGTTGATAGAATTAGTGAGACTGAAAGTTGTACCTAGTAAATGGTTGGGGTATTTGTGTAGATATCTACGTTTAGTTATATACCCCTGCAGATCATTATTATTTTCTTATTTGCCACTCTTGATTGAAAAAAAAATGTCAACTCAAAATCTTGTTAAATAATCAAATTATCATTTTCTTTTTCTCCAGCAAATGTTGAGAGGGTAAAAAAGTTGGTTTTTTTTATGAATTTTCTGGTTTATTTTTTAGGGTTGTAGTACATAAATGAATTTATTTAATTTTGTTTACAAGGTATAGTAGCAATTAACCACTTTGTATGTTTCAGTTTTGATTAATTTTGAAGTTTATAAATGTATGATGTAATTAAAAAATCAAATTCTAATCAATGAACTAATCCTGAATTATGTTGGGCACTAATCCATTTTCAATTAATAATTTGGCATCAGTTATGTCACCCTTTAAAATAAAAATACCAAGAGTTGAAGATGAAAACAAGACATGTTACCAATGAATACATCAAAAGGTCTGTATTGATTTAGTATGCATCTTAATTTTCAAACATGAAATGTTGGAGTTCAAAGAAACAGCTAGTGAAAAAAGAAGCATCAAATTGTTCTGAATGCTGGCAAATATATGTTTATAAACACTATGTTTGAGTTAATTGTTAATAATAACTTCATCGTCATTATAATCATTATTAAACTCATCCATTAAGCAAAGGCAGAGCCAGGAAAATTTTTACAATATATTTTTAAAAAAAATATATTTTTTCACCATATATATTAATTTACAAAAATATTAAAGGGATTTGTAAAAAAACTCCCTCTAAAAATATAATTTGTTTTAATTATATATAAATTTATAAAAAAAAGTAGGAAAAGTTTGTAAAACTATGTATATTTAAATATATAAAACCTAGAGGGGGGATTTGTGACAATGCAGCTTAGTTCAACGCAAGTAGAAATAAAGGTGGTGCATTAGTGTTAATTAATTCAGTTTATTATGTTCATTTAAATCTTATTTAGGTAATTTGGATATGATTCATTTATAGATTTAGATTTTATAGGGTAAATCTTCAAAATAAGATTGATTTAAATTTAAATTAATTTTTGGTAATTCTATATTTTAGAAAAACAATCATACATAGACCAACATTGGGGTTCTCAATCTATTATTAAGTGATGCATTATTTCCAAATATTTAAACTAATTTATTGCAGTTTTCAAAGGAAAGATAAAATTTTTAATTTCATTTACTTTAATTACTGCAACTAAAGATAAAACATCTAATATTTCACTTGCTCTAATCATGTACTCTGTTAATTTTTTTTATATATTATCTTTAGATTAATCATTTGGAGTGCCATTTTTTTTTCTTATATTTTATCTAAACATTTCACCTAATTGCTCTTGTTTCCTTGTGCTTAGCCTCATATATGATATGATGTAATGACTCTTGGATATATATAGTCCAAGACTTTGTAACTTTTAAATCAATCACTGTCTTAATATCAGCACCAATATTTTTACTCTATGTGTTTGATATATAATGTATTTTTTTAATATGTATTTTTTTAATAAATTTATCACTTTTATAAATTTTTAATAAATTATTATTTTGGAAATTTATATAAAATTACATCGAAATCGCTTTAGCACTAGGGAGCTTGCTGAGGTTTTAGCTTTAAAGCTGTGTTTGATTAGTAACATGGAAAATGGGTGGAAAAGAAAATTTTTTCATGACCATGGAAAACGAACAAATAGACGTTTGATTGGCATTATTTTCTAGCTAGAAAATCAAAAAAAATTTATGAAAAATTTTGATTTTGTTGTTTGATTGCTTGTATTTTCATATAACCCCTTTCTATTTTCTCATGGAAAAGTTTTCCTAGGGTTGAGGCTGGAAAAAGTTTCTCTTGTTTTGAGGGAAAATAGAGTTACGTGTCAACATCCATAAAAAAAATTTTTCATGAAAAATTTGGGCAAACAAACAGCTTTTTTGGCTGGAAAATGACCCATGAAAAATTTTTCCATAGAAAATTTGGGCAATCAAACACAGCCTAAGAATGAGAGTGCGTGGATTCTGGCAAACTTGATAGACAAGAAGATTAAGAAAATATAAACAATTAATTTTTTTTTAAATAATGATTTATGATGTATTTGCTTTAAAAAAAATGGCCATCAACAAAATTACAAAAGAGGGTCCTATTCACTTTTTTGATTTTTTTTAAAATAATTATATTAATTTATATATTTTTACCAATTAGGTCTTGTTTGGTTATAAAATAAAAAAAATCTGGCATAATTTTATTATGTGGTATATTTTATTTTTACATAACGAGTGTTTGGTTAACAAAATAAAAAAAATATTATATAAATATTCCACACACTTTACAATGAGAAAAAACCACATTCTTCAAAATAAAAAAATATTCCACTCCTAGTAGAATATTTTTTTATGCCATAATTCTCACATTATGGCATAATTTTGTAGTGTAAATTAGATACCCAAACAGTTATTGTGGCATAATTCTGTAAAAATATTATATTATGCCATAATGTAACGATTATGGCATAATATTGGGTTATCCAAAAATATTATTTTTTTATGCCATAATTCCCACATTACGGCATAATTTTGTAATGTAAAATTGATACCCAAACAGTCATTATAACATAATTCTGTGAAAATATTATATTATGCCATAATATATGGATTATGACATAATATTGGGTTATCCAAACATGGTCTTAATCAAAAATAAAATATTACTGACCTAATTTCTACAAATTTTAACCAAACACGTTTATTGAAATTTTGCTGAATGATGATGTAACTTATTTTATGAATGAGATTAGTCTAAATAACTAAGTTGAATCTTTGACTTATAAATTTAAATTTAAAAAATCATTAACTTAATTCATTTCAATTTTAACCAAACTTCACTGTGTTATAACATGTTTTTGAAATGATATTTCTATCTAGATGAAATCAAGTCAAACTACAACTTACTTATAAATTTAAAATTAACAAATCAAATATGTAATTTATTTCAACATCAACCAAACAAGTTTGGCAAATTAATGTCTCCTTTTTCACAGCAAATACCTAAAAAAAAACATCAAAGTTTTGGTGCTATTAATGCATTTTCAAAGTCAATATCTTCAAAGAATTAAACTCTTTTTATTTTCCATGAAAACACCTTGATTTACAATTGTCCAAAGGAAAATCATCACTTGTATAACAAATCTTTCTTTTTGTGGATATTCAATCAAATCAAAATTAATTAATATTATCTTTAATTGGATTGAATTGGTCTATGTTCATAGTATCTCAATAAATGTCAAGTTTTAAATTGCTTAACAACTCATAAATTGTCTCTTCCTTTAGTTTTATATAAAAAACATTTTTTTGGTTATTTAAACCATACAAACAAATAATAATGATGTTATTATAAGAGATATATAAATAAGTATAGTTTTTTCAAGGAGTTAATAATAACTATATGTACATTAAGCATGAAATTCACATGTAATGACTTGATCTATTCATGAACTTAATAATTTTCTTCAAAGATCATCTTGTTTTGTCTTTCTCCCCACCAAATCTTCATGTGAAGGATAAGTCTTGATTATATTGTGTAATTTAGTCAAATTTAAATTCGTCGTGATAATGTTCAACATAAATTTAAATTAAGTTTGTTTGGGTCATAATTAATCTTTCGGTCTCTACATGGATCGTCATTAATAATTATATACACTTATAATTTTTTTTAACAAATGCGAGAAGTATATATATACAATTAGAGATATGTGCATAGCCGAAAATTGATAATCCGGTCCTGCATTACTCTTCCATACTGAAGACTTTTTAGCACTACAGCGTCCGGTTTCAAAAAACAAAAATCTCCCAAACTAAACCTCATATATATACTGATGTAGAAGGCTATTTTACGTTACAATTTTCACATTGATTACAACTTCATAATTTTTTTAATTTCTTAAAAATCATATAATTTCTATAAATATTAGTGAAAAAGAAAGGAGGAAAAAAAAAGTAGAAACATCAATGGAGTAGGTAAGAAATAACAAGAGTTGTGGAATCACATATCATGTGAAATGCTTAGACAAATTGAAAATTAAACATGATGTTTACTTGTGCATTGGACTCATATATATGTTTATCCGACATCAAAGTTGTCAATGATTTGAAAATCATGTAATGTTTTGTTTTAGAAGAACGTGTTGTTTTTAAAAACAAATAATTATAGAAAAAAATATAAATTTTTAGAATAATAATTACATTGAATTTTTTTTTATAAATATGGACAAATCACATTTCAGAAACAGATGTATATGAGTAAGCTCTACAGCATTTTTGCTATTAACTTACGTGAGCTGATATTCGAACTCGTCTCTTATGAATGAATATAAACACTCTTTGCAAGATCATGATGTCAGTTTAGTAAACATGATTTAGATTTTATTTTTCAAACTCTAATCAACTTCCTTTTTTATTTTTCAATTTTCAATCTTAAAATTAAATAGTTTTATGATAGTGAAAAAAACACATTTTTTATCATAAGAAACAACCATCATGATTAGAGAAACTTAAATTTTACCGGGAATTTCTATCAAGAATTAAACAAAATTATTAAATTTTACAAAGTTATACATGCAAAAGATAAAAAAAATGAATATAACATCTTTTTAAAATATTTTGGTTTAACTTCATATTTAAAAGAAGGGATTTTAGCTTAAATTTTATAGCATTACACATGCAAAAGATAAAAAATAAAATAAAATTTTTAAATCACATTTTAGTTCTACATTTAAAATGGGTTTTATCTTTACTAAAAGCAAAAAATAAAAATAAAAATAACTTTTTATAATTTTTAGTTTTAATCTGAACTATATATATAAACAAATAAAAATATTTTTTCAGGCCTCATAAAACTAACACACAAAATTTTCTAAAAGAGAAAACCAACAATTTAAATAACTTCTTTTACAGGGTTATAAATCCAAAAAAAAAAAAAAAACAAACCCAACACCGCCTCGCCGGCAACTCCCGGGCCCCACCCACAAAACGACAACTCGTCATACGTGGCAAGCTCCTACAAACCTCCGACACCTGGGCCCCGCGTGTCGGCCCATTCACCCCTCATGGGCCCCACCTGTTCCCATGCAAAACCAAGCCCATCTACGTCCTCGTTTACGTCGAAGTGCATGGCTCCATCCTTTTCTCCTCCTCTATTTATCCCCCTCCCTCTTCTTCTCCCTCACCTCCATCTCCAACCTTCCAAACCCTAATCCATGGCCATTAAATCATCCTTTTCCACGCCTCTCGGGGAAGCCCGCTTGCGAGAATGATGCCAAGAAACTCCAATTCATTGAAGAGGTGACAGCTAATACAAAGGAGGTTCAAGAAAGAGTTCTTGCTGAAATACTTAGCCGCAACGCTGAAACTGAGTATCTTCAAAGATTCAATATTTGTGGAGCCACTGAAAGATGTGCTTTTAAGGCTAAAGTTCCGGTGGTTACTTATGAAGATCTTTGGCCGGATATTCAGAGGATTGCTAACGGAGATCGGTCTCCGATTCTTTGTTCTCATCCTATCTCTGAGTTCCTCACAAGGTTTTAGAGTTCAAGAGATTTGGTTTAGTGTAGTAATGATTTTCTTTGATTTGATGATTATATTAATTTGTTGGTTTGGTTATGTTTTTTTTTTTTTTTTTTTGGGTGAAGTTCTGGGACTTCTGCTGGAGAGAGGAAGCTTATGCCAACTATTCAAGAGGAGTTGGATAGGAGACAGCTTCTTTACAGTCTTCTTATGCCTGTCATGAATCTGTAAGTATGCTTCTTGGAAATATAATCTTATAGAAGATACAAACAAATTATAAAAATTAACATTGACCACTAATTAACTATATATATATATATATATTAGATCATGTTGTGGCAATGATGAAGTTTAGGTTGACTAAATTAAGTTCAGATACATTTATAATGCAATAGACCACTTTGAGAAAAGAAGATAAGTGTGTGTGTGTTTGTTGGAAAATTCATACAACATCATAAGTAAAGAGGGCAAAGGGGTGTTTTGGATATAAGTGATGAGTTATCACACAAAGACTTCTATGGAGGAGACAACAAGATATATCCATTTCTCTCTCAATATATATATATATATATATATATGGAGTGGAGAAAGTTGGAGGGTTGGTTACGTATATATGTTTTTAATTATTATAGAAAGAATGATGAACTGATTTGTTTTTTCAATATTACTATAAAACCTTACAAAAATGCATTCATAAGCTTTAACCAAATCACAAAGATTTGGAGTAGGGTGGTGATTCAAAATAGCAAGATGGGTAGAAACTCACTCAGCTCTAAAATAATAATTAATGATCTATTGATTGCTAACGCATCAACTAGTTCTTTCTCTCATACAAACTAATAAATCCGTTAAGGTGGGATCCTATATACATGTGTGTGTGTGTGTGTGTAACATGCATGTTAGTGCATATGTGTCTTTACTGAAACTAAACTGAGAACTTATTTTGCATGCATGTTTATATTTATGGTTCAATAGAACAATTAACTCGACCTTCCAAATTAAGTGAAAATCCGAATTTTAAAAAACTTTAAATATGGATTTTCAAGAGCTTCAAACAAGTCTTAAATTTAAACTCAGACAAACTTCATATTTGTTTTTTAAAAACAATTGTGCATAATTAACAGGTATGTCACCGGGCTAGACAAAGGCAAAGGTCTCTACTTCCTCTTCATAAAATCCGAAACAAAAACCCCCGGCGGCCTTGTCGCCCGTCCGGTCCTAACCAGCTACTACAAAAGCCACCAATTCCGGCACCGGCCTTTCGACCCTTACAACGTCTACACCAGCCCAACCGCCACCATTCTCTGCACCGACTCCTTCCAATCCATGTACTCCCAAATGCTCTGCGGTCTCCTCTACCGCCACGACGTCCTCCGTGTCGGCGCAGTCTTCGCCTCCGGCCTCCTTCGAGCCATTCGATTTCTCCAACTCCACTGGCATCAACTCTCTCTCGACATTGAGTCCGGTGAACTCTCTCCTAAAATCACCGACCCCTCTATCCGCACCGCCATCTCCGAAATCCTATCCCCAAATCCCGAACTCTCTAAATTCATCACCTCTGAATGCTCCTCCGGCGACTGGTCCGGCATAATCAAGAGAATCTGGCCAAACACCAAATACTTAGACGTCATCGTCACCGGTGCCATGGCCCAATACATCCCCACACTTGAGTTTTACAGCGGTAACTTGCCGATGGCGTGCACAATGTACGCATCGTCGGAATGTTACTTTGGTATAAATCTCCGGCCAATGTGTCACCCTTCGGAGGTCACTTACACCATAATGCCAATGATGGGCTACTTTGAGTTCATTCCTCGTGATGGTTCATCAACCTCTAATGAGTTGATCTCCACCACATTAGTCGAGCTCGCCGATGTCGAAGTAGGAAAAGAGTACGAGCTTGTGATAACAACATACTCGGGGCTCTGCCGGTACCGTGTCGGCGACATCCTCCTCGTCACCGGCTTCCACAACGCAGCGCCGGAATTCAAATTCATACGTAGAAAGAACGTGTTGTTGAGCATCGAGTCGGATAAAACCGACGAAGCCGAACTACAAGCGGCGGTGGCGAGAGCGTCGCAGTTGCTCAAGCCCTTCGGCGCAAGCGTGGTTGAATACACAAGCCAAGCAGACACAAAGGTGATTCCGGGGCACTATGTGATATACTGGGAGTTGTTGGTGAGGTCGCCGGAGGAGGGGATGCCCGGCGGGGAGGTGTTGGAGAAGTGTTGTTTGGAGATGGAGGAGGAGATGAACACGGTGTATAGGCAGAGTAGGGCGGCGGATGGGTCAATAGGGCCGTTGGAAATAAGGGTGGTTAAAGGGGGGACGTTTGAGGAGTTGATGGACTATGCTATATCAAGAGGGGCTTCCATTAATCAGTATAAGGTGCCGAGGTGTGTGAATTTCCCGCCAATTTTGGAGCTGTTGGATTCGCGGGTGATTTCGGCGCATTTTAGCCCGGCATGTCCCACGTGGACCCCTCATAAGTCAGCGGGTTAGATTTGGGGGGGATCTAGTGGGAGATTCTCATTCTATGGAGGATCTAATTAATGGTTCAAACTAAATTAAAGAGGGGGGTTGATGTTTGGAAATTGGAATAGTAAAAGAGTGTGTGTGTGTGTGTGTGTGTGTTGAGTGTGGTGTGAGTTGGTTTAGTTGTTTGTTGTTATTGGTATGTTGTGGTTTGCTGTGTTTGGAGTGGTTTATATATATTGTGAGTTCACTAATGAAGTTTCTTGTCTTTTTATCAAATAAATACTAGTTTCAACACACACATTTATATATGTTATAATGTGTTTATGTGTGTGTGTGTGTTTTTTTTTTTAATTTAAAGTCATTGATTTATTGTTTATAATGTTATAACATGTGTATTTAATACTAAGAGTACTGAGCGTTGAATCTAAATTTCAGTTAATAATAAACAAATAGTTTTTTTTATAAAATAGATAAATCATAAATTTATTAAAAAAATAATGAAACTTAACCAATAAAGTCCAAACCAGATGTATGAAAATAATACAAAAACAAATAAAGCAAAACCAAAAAAACAGGTCTATAGCCTCCTCAAATTTTTACTAGATAAAGTTTGGTATATATATATATATATATATATAGTTTTCTTTTAATATAAACGCATTGGTAGTATGATCATAGCTACAAGTTTTATTGTTTATATATAGTGTTATAATATGTTTATATATTTAATATTTAGAGTAAGGGTTAAATTAAATTTTCAATTAATAACAGGTAGATAGTAAAACAAATCAATATGAATATGAATAAACAAACGAATATGGATTTAATATGAGGTGTGCATTCATTAATATGGTTTTTAAAATTTTTATTAAATAAATATTGTATCGTATACGGGTTAATAGCCTTATAATATATATGTTTTTGTCTTTTGAGCAAGGGTGAGATTGGAATTTCAACAACCAATAATTAAAGGTAGAATAAAAAAATGACCATAATGTCGATAAATGAATATGGTTGTAAATCATTGATTTAATTTATATTTTCACTGTCACATCAGAAAAATTGAATTTATAAAAAAAATTAATAAAATTGGTCTGATTTTAACTAAAAATGTAAAAATTACATATTCAATGACTTTTAATTTTTATAGAAAAATTATTTAAATTAATACTAAATGACCAAATCTATTCTCTAGAACAATATTAACATGAAAACACAAGAACAACTAAGTTTTGATTCTCTATATAATCTCAATCCATTCTTAATAATTGTTAAAAATACAATTTATTACTTAATTAGGATGACAAAATTAATTAAGCCATCAAATTTATTAAATCCAATAATTGATTAATAAGATATATTGATGATATTTCACACACCTAACTTTCAATAACATCATTTTCCTACCCATCTAGCAAACTCAACTGGTAGCAACTCATGCATGCATGCATGCAACCAAATTCACCAACCATTCTCATGCAATTAAAAACAAGACCATTAGCTTCACCTAGCAACTTGATCTATGGTTAAACCCTAATTTCTCTAACCCCTAAGCACCATCTCCTTCACACTTTCTTGTAACACCTACAAGATGTATGAACCCTATCCCTCCCCTCCCCACAGGATCAACAAGAAGTTTGCTAGAGCTCTCCTCCCTCTTCTTGTTTGGCTTGCAGGCATGTAACCCTAATCCTAATTCTCATGTCTTCTTCTTCTTGTTCTTCTTTTAATTTCCTCACTCTTATATATATATATATAAATGATCTTCTGATTTAGTTACAGTGGCATTGAGCCTAAAGTATGGAAACTATGGAAATCATCGTCTTGTCTTGGGATCGAATTCATCGAGGATGGTTAAGACTAGCTCCATCTTTGTTAAGGAGATCAATGCCGCCAAAGGGATACCGACGAAGAAAGGCTTGTTTATTTATGGTTTCTCCGACAAACCTAAGCTCGGCTCGGTGACTAACCGAAGGACTAGATACTCTATGTTTCTTGATTCTTATGGCTGCAAGGTATAAAGAAAGTAACTAAATATGTGACACTATTTTCACTGTTATATCTGATGCTAATGATTTGAGTTTCTATGGTTTGTGTAGAAATTCTCAATGTGGTTGAATAAAGGATCTAAAATTAGTATAAATTGGAATGTAGTTGTTCATGGTGGTGCTAGCAATGGAGAGCTTCTCCTTGTTTTAATCAAAGGTAGTTTAATTCCCTTGTTTTTTGTTAATGGCGCCTGCATTCAATAATTTTGATTAATGTCTTGTTTTGGTGAAGGTGAATCAGGTGATCATCATGATTTGAAAGGCTTGAAGAGATATGATCATCACTTGGGATCTCATGGTAATTAAAATTTTTCGTATTTTTTCTTTTATTTATCGATTGAGTTTTAGATTGAAACGAGCTCATTTAATACGTAAACGACTAATTACAGGTAACAATAACATGAATTACGTCGTTAAAGAGGATAACAGATATAACATCGAGATCGAAAATTTGAATCCTCAAAGCATTGAATTGGATTTGAATGTGAGTGTTTCATCTACAATGTATGACACTACAAAAGCAACAAGCTTTTGTTCATTGACAAGTAGGACTACATGCAAGCTCAAGCTTGATTTTCCAAGAACTCACTACTTTGTCTTTACAACACCAAGTAATGAAGTAAGTCTCTTTAATTTAATTATATTATTGTTTTAAATCTAATTCTCATTTATACCTTTAAATAACAGGATGATAGCGATGAATTGGAAATAGTAATTGCATTTACGGGGCGAATCGTCATGTTTTTCTTCATATTCGGTACTAATTTATACATTACTAGTGCAATTGATTTCTTCCCATATGCATGATATAAGTATAAATAGAAATATTACAAAATCTAAAGTACCATGCCTTGTAGAAAATATTACAAGAGGGT
The DNA here is from genome assembly GCA_902712375.1 of Dioscorea dumetorum. NCBI lineage: Eukaryota > Viridiplantae > Streptophyta > Magnoliopsida > Dioscoreales > Dioscoreaceae > Dioscorea > Dioscorea dumetorum. Next base: position 310,710 of record CACTHL010000339.1, read on the forward strand.
TCATCATATCATATACTAGTCATTTTGAGATTGCATGCTAGGCTAAAAATTACACATATATGAAAATGTGCATCATTTTAAATTATTTTGATAATATTTTTCTCTCAAAATTTATTCTAATCGATTAACCACAAATATTTTTGACATAAATCATATTATTTAGTTATAATCATTAAATATATCCTCAACCCTAAATCCTGACTCTAATAATGAATCCGAATCTTAAACTCCAATCCTTGATCCCACTAGTCTTGAAACTCTAATATATAAACCTATACCCTGGAACATGACCCAAATATAAAATAATACAATCTATCTTTAATCGCTCACAAAATAATAACAAACATATTATTGGTTAATTAAGGACTCATATAATAATTATTGAATAAATAAGACTTCATAGTTTTTATTTTATTTCCTTTTTTTATTATTAAAAAAATCAATAAACTCAACAATATATATATATATATATATATATTGGCCTTTGTTAGGGATGATTATGGCAATTTTTTGGATAATTATAAAACAAGTTCAAGGTTGCCAACCCACAGAGAGGATAGAAGAAGTGATGGAGAATGAGCCAATCTTAGCAACAAAAGAAGCCACTTGCAACTATGGAACAAGTGAAGATCCTGAAACAAGCTTGTCTGGCTCCTTCACTGATATTTATGATGATAAGATATGCATACTTTGTTATGACCAAAACAAAGCTTGTTTTTTCACTCCTTGTGGCCACTCTATTTCTTGCTTCTCTTGTGCTCAAAGGTACATGCATGCATGCATGCATGCAAATTTGTAAGTTTTTTATTTTTTATTTTTTAATTATGGAAATAAGATATACTTATATGTAGGTAATTTTATCAGAATGTTTTTCATGGTTTAGAAAAAAAATAATTTTATTTGGTAGAAGGATATTTAATTTAATTTGAAAAATGTTGTGTTTAATTGTAAATTAGATTTTACTACACAGATATATATATGTTCTTGTAAAATATACCAATATATATTGTTTTTCATTGTGATTTAATATTAAAATTATTGTTATTACTATTAACATTATTATTATTAACATATCTTATAAATTCCACTTTGTTTTATTTTTGCAGGATTATGAAGGAAGATAATAGAATATGCCCAGTTTGTAGAAGGCTCATACAAAAAATTAGAAAATTACCTAGTCTATAAAAAAGGTTTATTTTTGTGTAATTATTGATGTATCAATAAGACTGGTTATTTTTAAAAAAATTAGAAAATTACCATGCATTTATAGGTTTTTGTATGAATTTGATCACTAGTTTTAGATGTATTTGATTAATTTAAAAACTTCTAAAAAATTGAGATTAAAGTTTTTTTTTTTTTTTTTTGACAAAATGCAACAAACCGGGAAAGTGTACAGGTGTAGAGGGTGTAACCACAAGCTCAACAACATTTATGATCTCATTTTGTCTGGGCTTGGGATTCGATTTTGAGTTCTCCTTGAAATGAATACCCTCATAAAGGACCTTGTATCAATTAAATTAAGAGACCGTTAGTAAATTGTGATTAAAATAATGATAACGATACAAAAAATATTTAATTTGTAGTTATAAATTATATAAAAATCTTTATTTTTGTGGTACAATCATATAATTATGTCTATTTTAAAAAAAAATTAAATATAACTACTTTGAACCTTTACTAAACTAGTGACATTTTAATTGGATTTAAAATCAAAATACTTTTAATTTATTAGATGAATAAATTTTCACACCATAAAAACTGTCAGAAAATGCTCCTTTAGGCAAACTACCTATTACAATGTGGCATTTGGATTGTTGGCCCAGAATTTCACAATTTCTATTCTTTAACTTAACTAATATTGTTAACTCAATTCTTTTGTTTTAATGCTATAGTGGGTGTGTGTTAACTCAATTTTTTAGTCTACACGCTCTCAACTGGGAACACATTGACACTATTATTTTTAGTGAGTTTTGAACTGAAGATTTTTTAATGTCCCATTTTTATCTTTCACATTGGTCAGAAATTAATTATACAGTCCATACACTCTCAATTAGGAACAAAAGACTTTAATTGCAAAAACACTCTCATAACTAGCAACACGTTATCACTATTGCTTCCAATGAGTTTTGAACTCAAAACTTTTGAATATCTCATCTTTGTCTTTTCATGTGAGACTAAGTATCGCTAGATTATGAGTTTTTTGGTATATTATTATGTTTAAAAAAAAAACTTAGGGCTTGTTTGTGTACCACTAAATTTCATAAGAATTGTGGTAATTCATATGAAATTTAATATTATGTAGGAATTTATAATATGGGTTATTTGGACATTCTTTTTACAGTGTAAAATTACTATGGAATCATATGATTCCATAGTAATTTTATAAAAAGTTGGAGATCAAATTTTTTTTTTCTTTTGTTTTTTGGGCTGGACGTTTGGAGCGATCGAAGAAGGGATATAGCACTACGATCAGGGTAAATTCCACATATTTCGTAGTAATTTCATGTGCATATCCAAACACAATTTCGTAGGAATTTTTCATGTAGTAAATTTTATAGAAATCATATTTAAATCTTATAAAATAAATTTCCTATAAAAAAATTTATTATGTATCCAAACAAGCCTTAATGTTAACCCAATCTATTTTTTTGCGCTTTGAGCCTTTGACTATTGATAGCCAAGAAAAACAGAGAGGAAATCATCTTCTGTGCTATTAAATTTGATATGTGCATCATTTGTCAATGCTAATCATCATTGTCAAAATGTCATGTTTGAGTGTATTTTTATCGGATAAGATAACAAAATCTTTTAACAAGGAATTTTGATCATGAAATAATAAACAAGTTTTCATTTTTGGTATCACATTTGTTTCTTAAAATAAAACTATTTTACTTTAATTTTTTAGTAAGTCAGTGATATTTCAAGTGGATTTAAAATTCAAAATAATTTAGTAGATGAATAAATTTTCATCTGTCCAAGTTCCAAAAATAGAATGGTAAATATATATTTTTTTAAATCCATTGACACCAAATGTCATAAGTATTTGTGTTTTTATTAAAAAATAAAATTTAACTCATATTTATATAAATTGAGAGAATAAATATGTTGAGTTATTAACTTTACATTGGCTTATTTATTTTTTTTATAAATAAATAAATAAATAAAATAATATTTGGTTTATTAGAGATAGAGACCAATTATGTGAGTTTTGGTCCCTTAAACGAGACGGTGCTCTACATAATTTTAACAAAAGTAGGGGCTTGTTTATAAAATGGTACCCTCCTCTGGTTGAAGTTCCGTACCATCCGTCTCGTTCTGTGTACCTTCGAAGATGACTCCGTTAGATCTCGTGACCCCGGATCCTGCATCCGAAAAGACGAAAATGCCCCTTGCTCCCTCCTCGGCCAACTCCGGCGCCGGCCAAGAGTCCGACACCCTCCTGCCTGCCCGTTCCAGGGGCGATGATAATCCTGCCAGTGAAAAGGCCTTCGAGGGCAGCGAGAAGATCGTCATTCCGGTCTCCGACGAGGACCCGGACGGCGACTCAGTCCCTTCGTTCTCGTGGCGAAAGCTATGGCTCTTTATGGGGCCTGGGTTTCTCATGAGCATCGCGTTTTTGGATCCCGGGAACCTGGAAGGAGACCTCCAGGCCGGAGCGGTGGCGGGGTACTCGCTGCTGTGGCTGCTGCTCTGGGCGACGGCAATGGGGCTCATGATCCAGTTGTTGTCGGCCAGGCTTGGGGTGGTGACGGGGAGGCATCTAGCGGAGCTTTGCCGGGAGGAGTATGAAGGGTGGTCTCATGTGGCGCTTTGGATCATGGCGGAGTTGGCGCTGATTGGGGCTGATATACAGGAAGTGATTGGAAGTGCGATTGCGATTAAGATTTTGAGCAATGGGGCGTTGCCGCTCTGGGCCGGCGTGATCATCACGGCCTCTGATTGGTGAGGCATTTCATTTGTATTAAGATTGTTATTATTTTTGAATGATTGTAGTCAATTTGAAATTGAAAATGCGGTAGTTTTGGATCCATTGTGTTTATTTCTAGGATTGAATTTGCAAAACTTTAGCTTCTGTTTTCCCAAATGTTTGCAAAAATTTTTATTTTGTGGGGACAATCTCAGTTCTATTTTTTGGATGTTCGGATGAGTTTGATTTTTAGTTTTTATGCACAATATAGAAATTGTGTGCTTTTCCTGTATTTTACTAAAAGTCTGGCCTTTGGGGTGAGGAACAGATCACAGGGGAAAATTAACCTACACTTTTAAATTTTAATGTTAATATATTGAATGAAAGAATGAATATCAGCAAGTTGTACTTTTTTACTTGGTTTATTGGTTATGCTGCACTTCCCATTGAAATCCAAGGATAAATTTTCTTCTGTGTTGTTCACTTGCTTGTCTTTGAATCATCTCTATTATACACAATATAGAAATTGTATGTTTTTCCTTGATTTGTGCTAAAGTCTGGCCTTTTAGGTGAAGAACAGTTCACAGGGGAAAATTAACATACACTTTTAATGTTAATATATTGAATGAAAGAATGAATATCAGGACTTTGTACTTTTTTACTGGGTTTATCGATCATGCTGCACTTCCCATTGAAATCCAAGTATAAATTTTCTTCTTGTGTTGTTCACTTGCATGTCTTTGAATCATCTCTTTTCAGATTATGGAACTTAGTTTTCTTTGTGGACTGGAATTTATCCATTCCTTTTTCATGTGCAGCTTCATTTTCTTATTCCTTGAAAACTATGGGGTGAGGAAACTAGAAGCTGTGTTTGCTGTTCTCATTGCAACAATGTCTGTTACCTTCACCTGGATGTTTTGTGAGACCAAGCCTTCAGGGAAGGAGCTTCTACTTGGTAGGTATTTCATTGCTATGAAGAAATCAAGAAACTCCATTGCCATCTCTTGTTACATTCTGCTTACATCTTTGGCAATCATGTGTAATTTGAATGTCTTCTATTAGGTATTTTAGTTCCAAAACTGAGCTCAAAAACCATAAGGCAGGCAGTGGGAGTTGTTGGTTGTGTCATCACGCCCCATAATATGTTCTTGCATTCTGCTCTTGTCCAATCAAGAAGGATTGATACTAACAAGAAAAACCGTGTCCAAGAAGCGATTAACTATTATTCTATAGAGTCGACAATCGCCCTTGTTATCATGTTCACCATAAATTTGTTTGTCACGACAGTTTTTGCAAAGGGCTTTAATGGCAGTGGACAAGCTCAGATTATAGGCCTCGAGAATGCTGGGCAGTTTCTGCAGAATAAGTATGGAGGAGGGCTATTTCCGATTCTTTATATATGGGGAGTTGGGTTGCTGGCAGCTGGGCAGAGCAGCACAATAACTGGTACTTATGCAGGACAGTTTATCATGGGAGGATTTCTCAATCTGCAACTAAAGAAATGGGTCAGGGCATTGATCTCTAGAAGCATTGCAATTTTGCCAGCAGCAATTGTAGCGCTATTTTTTGACACTTCAGAAGCTGCATTGGACATTTTAAATGAATGGCTGAATGTTCTTCAGTCACTTCAGATTCCATTTTGCTTGATTCCTCTTCTGACTTTGGTATCTAAAGAAGAACTTATGGGAGTGTTTAAGATTGGCCGAGCCACCCAAGTAAGTTTACCTATATCTCAGTCCACCACTTCTGCTTTCATAGCTCTTGCATGTTTATCACTATATGACATTAATTTTTAACGTTTACTGAACAATTTATCATCTGAGATATCTGTATGAGAGACGAATGCGTTTGCATTTTGATTTGGAATTTGATTGGAATAGCTAAAGAATGAGAGCTGAAGTTAAACTAGCAAAGCGGAAGACCGGATGTAATTCATGTAAGACAAATAGAAATGAGCACAAATAAGGTGGAGACTTGAACTGTGTCTAAGTGTGTGGTATTTCTATTCTTATTTTTCGAATGCATAAGAAATTGTTATTTGATAATTTGGACTTCGTAGTACGTCAGGCAATTCAGGAGACATATATGCTGGTAAAATGTAAAGCATATGCTAGGATGAGCCTTACGTTGACATCAGTTGCCGACCTAGACATATTTGGATCTTCAATGATGTTCTACTGTAATCTTCCAACTTTTCCTTTCACATAAGTGGCACAATATTGTAAGTACCTTTATTGTATTTAGGATCCAAATATTTCCAGTTGTAATTTCCTTTGGAGTGCTTATTCATCTGTTGTGTTGTTCAAAATTTAATCTTCACCTTACCCTGCGATCCTTTTTCTTTTTTGGGTGTAGATTGTCGCATGGACTGTTGCTACACTTCTTATTATTATCAATGGGTTCATTTTGCTGGAATTCTTCTTTTCTGAAGTGCATGGCATGTTTTTTGGTTCAATTGTCTGTTCTGTCATAGCTGTATATGTTGCATTTGTGATTTATCTGATCACGAATGGTGGTCTTCTTTCTACTCGGGCTTTAGCAACCTATAGAAGATTGGTGCCCGTGAGAAACTAAAAATAGGTTTAGCACCACCATGTTTGGAGGATTGATTATAAAGTTGTGCTGCAAGTGAAGTAGACCATCCAGTTGGTTCTTCTCAAACTGTCAAATCATGACTGATGCACACTTTTCCTTTGGTTCAGTGGATTGTCTTCCTTGTGGTTGACAAAACCAGCGGTTATTCGGTAACATTTTTGGGAAATTCTTCTGATCAATCTACTACACTCAAAAATTGTAGTTTAACTGCCTTTTTCTTCAAGTGAGTATCATTTTTGTCATGTTGAGAGTGTTCTTGGAAAAGAAATGCCACCAAACAAAAACAGCAAAGCATTTTGTTATATGTATGTCACTGGGCCTGGTTTTATTTAAGCAAGAGTTAAGGCCCTATGGTAAATGCTAAATATATTGCTGTGATTTTAATTCAATTTACGTCTTGGATGGTTCTCTTCTAGTGTTTCTTTTTTCTCAGTGGCTCAACTCAACCCACTTGCTGTGTCTGTCTGTGTTACTCCGGTAGCGCATCATGTACAAATTTATGCAATAAGTCAATCAGATAGCTTCTCCAATATCTTGTCACAATATGTTGCTTAAAATGGAGTCTTCTCATGCGTGTTTACAGCCTGGTCTACCATTTATTTTTTTAAGATGGTGTGCATAATTATATATTATATATGAAGCTGCCTGTCTTGATTCAGTGATAAGATCTACATCCCAGTGCATTGTTCCTGGAGAGAAGAATGGCTGAAGCAGAAGTTGATGGGTAAAATAAAACATCCACCCAATTGAACAATCATTTCATAGTTACTTCATTTTTACCTCACTAATTTATACACATTTTCTGGCATGATGTTTTCTCCTGCAAGGGAAGTTTGTTACGTCTTGCAGAAATTCGCAGGATGCATTTCATGCAAATGAGGGTTACAACTTTAGGGACGAAGTGAATCTCTCCATCTACAATTTCTAGATCTGCACAGGTGAGACAATGACTTGTGATTATCATTTCATGTTTTTTCATAGTTATTTATGCAGTACTGCAAATTCGGCAGCCACATGCTCATGTCTGATACTTCTAAAAGTGTTTTTTAGAATAAAAGGTTACTCACATGGCATGGAAAATATGTGAATAATCACTTTTATCCTTGTCCATATGTCTTAGTATTTTTTTTTGCATGTCTAGGGTTATTTGATCATGAGACAGAGGCTAAGATTTTGAAATAATCTGCTATACAGGCACACCTACATGCCTGGGCTTTTGCCATGTCAAATATTCAAAAACTCCAAATCCCGAAATGTGTCTTCTCCATTCCTTTAGCACATGCTGAATATTCTTTTATGCCCTTCAATTTTGCCCAGTAATGGTTTTAAGGTTACATTCCAAACGGATTAGTTATGACGATGATGAATTTGATTCCATGATAAAGGCTTTGTGCATTGCTTTCCCATTGGCTTTTGGGAAGGAAATTTAGCCACAATAAAACATTGCCTGATGAGATATGATTGTTCACCTTCATTTTAGTTTAGGTAACCACCAAAAAGCATTGCAATTTCATCCCAATCAAATTTGCTCTTCTAACTTTCAAGTGTCTTTTCTGAACTCTGTTTCTTATAGATGTGATAATTTTACCTTTTATGCTGTACGTCTTTCTTGTCAGGTATAAAAACGTAACTACCGAATAGGACTACATGATTTGTTTTCAAAAATTGATAAGCTAAGAATATTCTAGTGATGACCTATGTATTCTATTCCTTCTGGTGTTTGGAAAGTCACAGACACCCTTTTGCTTGGAACCAATGCTTTGCTTTAGGAACCCCTTCACTGCTTTTACCTCAAAATCATCGATGCCTATCTGCTGAAAATCATGTCCATTATTCTCGCTATCTAATCTTCTTTTTATTTCTGACCATAAAGATCAAATTCACTGGCCAGCAGCTCACATCCCACTCTGAATGATTTTACTTTAGAAAAGCTCCTTCCTGAACCACCCACTGTGATGCCATCTTTATCGATTTCCTTGATGATTCTCTGCATTCCAATCTCATTTTATGCTTTTTATCACTACTTATCTATGAACAGAAACTAGAAACACTCTATTCACATTGCTGGATTTTCCCATTGAACATGAAGTTTATCTGTTTCTGCTTTTATCTACTCACAAATGAATTAATTAGAGTTTTCTGTCAACGTACAAGATGACGTAGATTTTGACTTTTGGACATCTTTGAAGTCAATTGGTAGGAACTGTAAAATGCTGTATCACTGATTAATTAGACGAATCTATTTTTTCATTGGTAAATTTTACTGAAATTTACCCGGTAAAGACTTTGCTGAGTATTTCTGAAAATTTATATAGATGGAAGGTCCTCCTTCCATTTTAGGAAGATATACCTTTATTTTTATTTATTCAGGTGTACATTTGTTTAATCAGACTGACATGAAACTATTGAGGTTGTTATCATTAGTAGTTCCGAATGACGGAGAAATGAGGCGGAGAAAATAAATAAAAAGAATAGGAGCCATGCATGTCCTCTTGTGAACCATCCTTGTTTAACTGGTTTTTGGTGTATGTGAGTCAGATCTGGGCATGTTTAGATCTAGAGAAAATTGCTTGCATAGCCAGTAAAGAGTGGGTATTGCTGATAGGCTTTCATAATATGTCATATTTCTATTGTATTTGTTTATATATTTTTGTGGTTGAAAACCAATTTATAAATTTGATAAAAATGTATATATTTTTTAAATTTTTAAGAATGAATAAAAAGAGGTAACCAAATGGCTCATAGTCCAGTGATATTTGACCTCACATGAAAAGCGAAAGGTGAGATATTTAAAAATCTCAAGTTCAAGACTCATTGGAAATAATGGTGACAACGGATCACCGGTTATAGATGTGGGTTCACAATTCAAATTTTTTATCTCCAATTGAAGGCTCGCGGCCTAAATGCAATTCTCAATCTAGGTGCACGTGTTGATGTATATAACATTTGTCATTTTCGTAAAACAAAAAAGATAAATAATAAGTTATTTTTTATAAGAGCTTATATCATTTTGACAGGGCATAAGTAAGTTTTCATTTTGGGAAAACAATGGAACAGATGCAAATTTCTTATAAATATTTTGTTTTTAAAATCTTAAATTTTTTTTTGTTTAATAAAATCTAATAATGCGTGTTTTCTTTTTAATAGTGCTGTCTTTCTCATGTCTTTTTTTTTTTTTTTTTTTTTTTGGGAAAACTACATGAGAAGATTGATATCACAAAATCAAAACTTAAAAGGGCATTGATTGCTCCAACGAGGGATTCAGATTTGAATAACTAAGAAAGATGTGCGTTTTTTTGGTAAGATTTTTGGTATTTTACTTGGATCGATGATTTTTTAGTAATTTTAAAAAAGGCTCTCAGTATTTCATTAGATAGATAATTCTTCAGAAATCAGTGGTCGAAGATTATAAAATTAAAAAAAAAATCCAAAACTTAGGACTAGCGAGGGGTAAACTATAATCTTCGAGAAAAGGTAATTTAACTACTTTTATTTTATGTATTTTTTTTGGTAAGCCATAATTTATTCAATTTTATAACTACTTAAAATTCTACAAAACTAATAAAAAAAAAATACCCAAAGTATATATATATATATATATAATTATTTCAGATGCTTCCTTGCAGGCTTTATTCCACGTTTTCCTTGAAAAACATTAATCACAGATGATCAGCGAGCGGGTTGTTGAATTCACGGAAAAGATCGGGCCAATTTGGCTTTGAGATCCGATTGCACACGAATCCCAAAGCAAAGGGCGTGCACCGCATCGCCGTACATACCACGAAGGACATCGAGCCCGAAGCCTCGCCCCCTTCATCTGCGGCTCCTCCTCTCCATGACTCCATTGGATCTCGTCTCTTCCCTTCCATCATCTGAAAAGACCAAACTACCCCTCCTCCCCATGGCCTCCGGCGACGACCCTGCGGCCGCCGGAGCTGGTGAATCGGATGCTCTGCTCCCATCCGTTGAGAACGCCTACGAGTCCAGTGAGAAGATCTCCATTCCGATCTCTGAGGACGACACGGATGGTGATTCCGTCCCTTCGTTCTCTTGGCGCAAGCTTTGGCTCTTCACGGGGCCGGGGTTTCTCATGAGCATCGCGTTTTTGGACCCCGGGAATCTGGAGGGGGACCTTCAGGCTGGGGCGGTGGCTGGGTACTCGTTGCTGTGGCTGCTGCTTTGGGCTACGGCGATGGGGCTCTTGATCCAGTTGTTGTCTGCACGGCTTGGGGTGGCTACTGGGAGGCATTTAGCCGAGCTTTGCCGCGATGAGTACAAGGGGTGGACTGGCGTGGCGCTGTGGATCATGGCGGAGCTTGCTTTGATTGGGGCTGATATACAGGAGGTGATTGGGAGTGCGATTGCCATTAAGGTTTTGAGCCGTGGGGTGCTGCCTCTTTGGGCTGGTGTGGTCATCACGGCTTTTGATTGGTGAGGCATTGATTCTTTTTCCTTTTCCCATTCTTGTGACGAAGTACTTCGATTTACGATATCTGCAAAATATGCAAAAAGAAGTCGTTAATGAGCATTTTGAATTTATTTTCTCTTGGTTTGGTGAGTTTGATGTTTAATTTATGTCTATTGGGGCCCGAAAAAAAGTTTTCTTGGGGTTTTTTTAAAATGAAGTGAATAAGTTTTGTACAAAAATCAATTGAATGGAGCTGATTTTGGGTTCATTTGGGTGAGAACTATTCCATATTTTGGTTTCTAGAAGATTTAAGTTCCTTCAGGTAAGAACAATTCCACAAAACTTGGTCTTTGTTGATGTTCGTTTGAATAATTGTGTTCCTAAATGATCACTGAATCCATTGAACTTGGTTTTATATTTCTATTGACAGACTACATCTGCCGAACGGAGGCTTTACTTGTTTGCTTTGAACAAAGTGGCCTTCTTTTTGCAATCTAAACTATTGTAGTCTGCTATGTCCTCTCCTGCCATTTTTCCTTTGTAATTTTTTTTAATGTTTATAAGTGTATTGTTTTAATCATGGGGTTTGGTGCTTAACTTAAACAAGATATCTGAGTCTAGCAAACAATGAATATGGTTATCTATATCAATTAATCTTTAACAAAAATGTTGACGCCTCTCCTAGTGAGGTTAAATGCCTATAATTTGAAAAGGAAATTTAGCAAATATCAGCCAATGTATGATTTGTGACTGTGTTGGAAAACTGACAATTGTCTAATGATTAACCTGCTAGCAAGAAAATCTGGACCTTCTTATACGCATGTTTTATTTTGTCAACATAATTACTTAGCATCCCATAAATTTCGCAGCTTCATTTTTTTGTTCCTTGAAAACTATGGAGTGAGGAAACTGGAAGCTGCTTTTGCTATGCTCATTGCAACGATGGCATTTTCTTTTGCTTGGATGTTTGGCAAAACAAAGCCTAGTGGAACAGAACTTCTAGTAGGTATGTATTTCTTTTTCAAATAAACTCTTTTGTTTTCTCTTATCATGTATCTTAACTGGAAGCCTAGAACTTTGACAATCTTTTTTTCAATTCCACTATTCTTATCAGGTATTTTGGTTCCAAAATTAAGCTCAAAGACCATAAGGCAGGCAGTTGGAGTTGTAGGGTGTGTCATAATGCCCCACAATGTGTTCTTGCATTCTGCTCTTGTACAGTCAAGAAAAATTGATATCAATAAGAAGAACCGCGTTCAGGAAGCACTGAATTATTATTCTATAGAATCAACCATTGCCCTTATTATCTCATTTATGATCAATTTGTTTGTCACTACTGTTTTTGCAAAAGGGTTTTTTGGCAGTAAAGAAGCTGATAATATAGGTCTCGAGAATGCTGGACAATATCTACAAAGTAAGTATGGGGGAGGGCTATTTCCAATTCTTTATATTTGGGGAGTTGGGTTGTTAGCAGCTGGGCAGAGCAGCACAATAACTGGCACCTATGCTGGGCAGTTTATTATGGGAGGATTTCTCAATCTTCCATTGAAGAAGTGGCTCAGGGCATTGATTACTCGAAGTTTTGCAATTATCCCAACAATAATTGTTGCTCTATTTTTTGATACTTCTGATGCCGCATTGGATATTTTAAATGAGTGGCTTAATGTTCTTCAATCAGTTCAGATCCCATTTGCTCTCATTCCACTCCTAACTTTAGTGTCAAAAGAAGAAGTTATGGGGGTTTTTAAGATTGGTCATGTTATGAAAGTAAGTTTATCAACATCTAGATCTAAACTTACTCCATTTTCAGCTCTTGCATATCTGTTTCTTCATGCCATAAATTCTGCATTTCTTGATTTTTGGCTTTACTTATGCAATACACATTACCTTTTTATTTATCTCTTTGTTTGCATGGGTGTCTTTTCAATCTACCTACTACTACTAATCTTTTTTATATACCTCATTAGAGAGTTTGGAGTCTTTGGACATAATGGAAAGCTGAGTAAAGAGGGAATTAAGTTTTGGCTGTGGTGGATTTGATAACCCAGATACCAATTATGAGGGTTCTCGGTTGTGAGTTAAGATGAAAAAACTGAGGTTATCTGTTGTCAGAACTAGTGTTATTTAGTTGGTGCTACTTTATTCTGTTGTTATTTATTATGATAATCCTAAGGTAGTATGTGGGTAGGGGTTGTTTTGGACAAGTACTCATAGGACAAAGATTAATCCACAAGCCGAATAGACCAGAGATGTGTATAGGAAGCAGACTTCATGTGATAACTTTGTCCATAGTTGGAATGCATCATTATGCCTTTTGACATGTTGCATGCTTGCCTCATCCTTTAGTTTATTCAAAAGCAACTGGCGTAGATGAGATTATTAGGAAGTGACATCTCTTGACCACCGAAATCTGGAGGTCTACAGTGTATGCATTTTGTTGGCCTTGCAGGGGTCCATATCTGATAAGAATACAGTTTAATATCATGACAATGAAATTGGAGAATTAAATCCTGAATTAATCGTGACAATGAAATTCACAAAATGTACTTAGTGGGATACAAAGTTTAATGGTAGATGAGATTGGTTCCAAGGACAAATGATATATGCCAAGGTGGTTCCGCCAACTGTTTTCATCTTTGATCCATAAGAAACTATTTACATGATACAATCTATGGAATGAGCATATTAGGGAGGTTTAGCTATAAATTTGTTGTTTCGTCTTGAAATATTTATTAAAAGAAAATTTGCAATCTTCTACCTTGTTGCACGAAATTTGGTGTATTTTAATATTGTGCTTTTGGCTGTTCCTTTTTATTCGGCTGTCTAAACAATTTATATTTGATTTTCCGATGATTCTGAATCTCTCTTCCATCTTCCTCTTTGATATTTCAAAATTTGTGCTAAAATTCTTGCTGATGTTATGCTATAAATAACATCATCTGATTCCCTTAAGCTAATTAAGTTTATCAACATTGTTATTTTGTGTAGATGGTGACATGGACTGTGGCTGCATTGCTAATAATCATAAATGGATACCTTCTGCTGGAATTCTTCTCATCAGAAGTGCATAGCATTTTGGTTGGTTCAATTGTCTGTGTTTCCATAGCTTTCTACGTGGCATTTGTCGTTTATCTTATTATGCATGGCCATGGTCTATCCTCACAAAATTTGGCAGCAGGCTTCAAAAGATTTATAGTTTCAGGAAACTGAAGATAAGTTTCTCTGTACCATTCTTGACAATTGGCATCAATGCTGTACAGTGTCAAACTATAAGCCTGCCAGAGGCGAACTCTTGAGCGATCGATGAACCCGCAGACTGCTTCTTTGCTTAAGGGAAAATCAGGTTTGGGTTTTGTGCTATAATAATAATGCACCCTTTTGAGAAATAGTTGAATTACAGTGTTGCAGAAAAATAAGAACAGTTAAACAGAGGGATTTTGTTTGGAGACTAGAAAAAGTTTAGTTACACATTTTTTTTTTCGTTAAATTCAGTTGTTCTCTTTTTTGTTTTTTATGTAACTTCAATGGTTTTGTTTTATTCCAATTTGTAGCGATTTGCAACATTTCAATTTTACTCAGGCAGATGGTGTTAGATGTGATGGTTCTCTCTCTTGTGTATGCGCTATTTAGATTTCTGTCACGCAATTGAAAGAACTGTTATTTAACCATTTTTTTCAATTTTTTTTGGATGCATTTACCTGGTTATTATTTGATTATTATGTATATACATGTTTCATTTTTTAGGGGTTTTTTATTTTTTCTTGCACGCCCCAGAAAAAAATGAGAGATTATTTATATTCGTTATAAATCATTCTTGGTTTATAGCCCTAAAAAAATAAATTATATAATTTAAAATAAATTATTTTTTATTTTGTATTCATTCATTTAAAAAAGATAGAAATTAGTGTTTTTTGGGACAAACTGTGAACAAGGATTTTTTAATAATACCACGTGTTTTCACCTATTTGGTGTTTCTGGTGGTGGGGTTGGTTATAAAAATTGATTTATATGTTCATAATTTTTTAAGTTGAATAATAAAACATAATTAACTAATTGTCTGGTTGGTATCAGATTTTTTGCATAAAATATTTATTTTTGAGAATACCTGAGAAGGTGAGGATACATGTACGTGTTTGTTGTATTTTATCAAATATATGTATATATATATATATATTATGTTATCAAAATTTTTAAAGATACACAAGCAATTTTCTCTTAAATAAAACTTATAATTATTTGACCATATATATATATATATATATATATATATATAGAAATATTTTTTTAAAGTCAAACTTAACTAACATAACTAACATCTCATCCCTTTGACAATGTCCGAATCCAGCAGTATTCTCCAACTCCTCCAATCCTGCTCATCCTTGCAAACCCTCCCCCAAATCCACGCGCGCATGATCAAATCCCAGCTCCACCAGTCTCCACCCCTCGCCTCCAAGCTCGTCGCCGCAGCCGCCCGCCTCCACGCCCCCACCCTCGCCATCTCCATCCTCCTCCGCTCTCCTCCTCTCCCCGACCCCTTCGCCCACAACTCCATCATCAACTCCTTGCTCCACTCCTCCCCTCTCCTCTCCCTCCTCTTCTTCTCCCTCTTCCCCATCCCCTCCCCCAATTCCCATACCTTCCCCCCTCTCCTCAAAGCCGCCGCCCTTTCCCATTCCCTGCTCGTCGGCTCCGCCCTGCACGCCTCCCTCCTCAAGCTCTCCCTCCACTCCCATCTCCATTGCCATACTGCTCTTCTCTCTTTCTACGCCTCCTGCGGTGATTCCCTATCTGCACGCAAGCTGTTCGACCGCAGTCCCCATAGAAACAACATCGCCGTTTGGAACGCTATCATCTCTGGATTCGTTAAGCATGGCCGAAGTCATGATGCCTTGGAGATTTTCCATCTTCTTTTGCTGTACACCGAACCGGACGAGATCACCTTCATCAGCGTCCTTGCTGCCTGCTCTGATCTGGGAGCTCTGGATGTTGTTCGATGGATTGAGAATGCTCTGATGGGGATGATAAATGTGAAAATTGGGACTGCTTTGGTGGGTGCTTTCTCTAAATGTGGCTCTGTTGACGATGCCCGGAGAGTGTTCGATGGAATGTCTGAGAGAAATGTGATGACTTGGACTGTGATGATACAAGGGCTTGCCATGTTTGGCTATGGTGAGGAGGCTATTGCGCTCTTTGAGGAGATGGTTGAGGTTGGAGTTCCGCCGGATGATGTTACTTTCATCGGTGTTTTTTATGCTTGTAGTCATTCCGGTTTGGTTGATGAGGGGTGGAGAATGTTCGATAGAATGCTCAAGTGTTTTAAGATTGCACCGAAGATGGAGCATTATGGTTGTTTGGTGGATTTACTTGGGAGAGCCGGGTTATTGGAAGAAGCTCTGATGTTGATCGAGAACATGCCATTTGAGCCAACGCCGGCAATATGGGGCTCTTTGCTAAGTGCTTGTAGGAAAACCCCGGAAAATTTGCAAGTGATTGAGTGTGTGACTAATCAGCTGATAAAAATTGAGCCCGAAAATGATGCTACTTATGTTTTGCTATCAAACATCTATGCGGATAATGATCGATGGGATGGTGTTGCAAGAGTCCGGGCATTGATGAAGGAGAGAGGAATACGGAAAACTCCGGGGTGTAGCTCTGTTGAAGTAAATGGTACAATTCATGAATTCAGTGCTGGAGATCAATCACATCCTTGTGCTCTCGAAATCAATGAGATGTTGGAGGAGATTGATTGTAAAGTTAGAGAGCTCGGTCATGTGGTGGATACTACAAAGGTATTATTAGATATAGAGGAAGGCAAAAAGAAGAATGCATTGCTGTTGCATAGTGAAAAGCTCGCGCTTGCATTTGCTCTCATTTCAACGACAGCTCCTAGTTCTATTAGGATAATGAAGAATATTCGAATTTGCAGTGATTGTCATTCGGTGATGAAATTGGCTTCTAAGGCTTATGGCAGAGAGATCATTGTTAGAGATCGAAACCGGTTTCATAAGTTCACAAATGGAAATTGCAGTTGCTTAGACTTTTGGTGAAGTTTCTTCTTTGCAATTGATACTGTTTGAACTTGTTTTTGTAAAATAAGGGAGGAATAGAATTTGGAAATATATGTTGTTGAGATAACGAGTACATAGGATTTTGACCTACTGGGTCAGTTCAAGTGGTAAAGACTTGGGGTTGTATAAGTTGTTTTTAATTTAAATTTTTGTGCACGTAGAAAATAAACAGCAAAAAGAAGTTTGTCCTCTTATAGGGAGCTCCCAGTAACTCGTCCCATTCTGCATCAAAGAAAAAAAAGGATTTTGTGAAAATTATCTTCTAGTTTGCCTTTGAATCATTATTTGGCAATTTTTTTTCAAATTTGTTGCAATCTCAATTTTTTTATTTGATAATATTGTTTGAAGGATAAATTGACGGAAGAGGCTCATCAAAACAAATCGTAGATTCAATGGCTAATTTTTCTATTTTTTTTAAAAAATAATATAAAGTAATTATTCACTTTTGCAAGGTTAAACATACAAATTAGTTAATGGGCCGTTCCTGAGCAGGCTTATGGGCCTCTTCTTGCAAGCCCGTTAGCTGGCTGGGTTTCAATGGTTATACAATTTCATAAGATTTTGGGGGTGCACATGAAAAATAGAGAGCTTTAAAAGACACAACCTAAACCCTTCTACCCGCTTCTGGAAATTACTAGAGGAGAGGCCTGCGAAGCGACTAGGCGGAGGACGGCGATGGCGAACGGCGATGCGATGGTGGACCTCCAATCGGCGGCGGATGCGGTGTCTGCGGAGGAGGATGATGTCTCTGCGGCGCCACTTCACCAGGTCGAGAGCCTCTGCATGCGCTGTGGCGAGAACGTACTCTTTTTAAACTCTAGCCATTTGATTTCCCTTCTAAATTTTCTCGCGTTTGATCTGATTTCCATTTTTCAGGGCATCACGAGGCTTCTCTTAACTCGGATTCCGCACTTTAGAGAGGTGAGTTCTTTTATTTGATGGTTTCGGATTTTTTTTTTGGATTTTAAGATTTTGAATCTTTTGCAGTTGGTTTTGATGGCGTTTGAGTGTCCTCATTGCAACGAGAGGTACTGCTATTTTATCTTTAATGTGAATTTGTGGATTTTTGTTGCTTCGAAAAAGATGCTGGTCGTTCTTAGATTTTTAATTGGGGTATTGTGATATTTTCAGGAACAATGAAGTTCAGTTTGCTGGTGAAATCCAGCCTAAAGGTTGCTGTTTCCGCCTGCAGGTTCTGGCTGGTAGTTCTGAGGTCTGTCCTCGCCTGTTGGTGTATATTCACTTCAGTTACTTGGCAAATTGCATTTTTTTTTTTAACATATTCGCATAGCTTGCATGCGTAATTTTAGGTTTGGAGGTTTTAGCATTGCATGGTACATTGATTCTTACTGAGCCGGATCACCACTGTTTACTCATGTTTTTCACTTGCTTAGATATGCATGCTAGGTCGCGCATAATAGATTCTTGTAATTTGGCTATAAAACACAATCTAGCTTGGTATGTTTTGTGGGTTCTCTTATTTTGGTTGGGAATATAACCTTCTTGTTTTTGTGTTGCAGATGCTTAATCGGCAAGTTGTTAAGTCTGATTCTGCCACCATTAAGGTATTAATAATAGCTTGTAGTTAATGATAATTTCTTTTTGAAGGTATAATATTTTCAATGACCATATTATCTCAAGTTTTCATGTTCTTTATAGTAGTAAAACATATGTGTGCACTGATTATGGCATATTTAAGAAGTAAATGAATGCAATTATACTATTCGACATAGTTAGTTCTGAAATTAAAAATCCATACTATCTTCTGATTTTTATGTGTTAACTGCATTTTTATTTGCTTCCATGACATGAATTGGAAAATATATAAATTTAATTTGTTTCAATTTAGGCCATGAATATACTTATGTACCAAATCATAATATTTTCTTTTTATGTGTTATGTATATTGGCTACATAGGATTTAAGTTTTTGTATGTAAATTTATATGTTACATATGTCTATGGTTCATTTATTTGTTTTCATAAGAAATCATTTTGGCTTATAATCCAGGAAATTGTTTGTTCCATATGAATTTCAAGTATTAACCTTGTACAACATCTTAATCATTAACTGTTAGATTGGTTGAAATTAGGTTTATATTTTGTTTATTATGGTAATGCATTTTAATTGGATACTGTCCTTTATTTTTTTGGGAAGGAACACGCACTTCTATGCCATGAATGGCTGCTTGTAGAAGTTTTTGTGTACCATGTATTCAACATGTGTTTTCCTATGATAATAACCCATATATATTCCAAGGTTGTAGCCTTCACTTCCTGTTTTTCTTGTTTTGCAGATTCCAGAATTGGATTTTGAAATTCCTCCTGAAGCCCAGCGTGGCACTCTTTCCACAGTAATTTCTTTCCTTGCTCTTAATGGGCAGATATTGCTATATTTCTTTCTTGATGAGTCTGTTTTCCACATGTTTTGTTCTTATGAAATGATGTGCAAATTTGTGTTAGGGTTGGTTTTGTTGAAATATTTTAGAAAAATTTCTTTGTTCTGCCAAAATATATGGAACTCGTAGGCTTTGTTCTCCATATGGGGTTCCATAGATGGGCTAATTGTGCACTGTTTAGATGATTTCAATGTCAATTTGATTGAGAGTAATTTTATTATCTGCCAAATTTCTTTTTACTGAAAACACTGAAGTAAGCCAGAATATAGGTAATCATAAAAACAATAAGCACTGTTTGATTGCTTATTTTCAATTGTGGGTGACGGATAGGGTTTTTCCACCATGAAACAGTTAAAAATGAAATGCTATTGGAGGAAAACTAGCATGGAGTGTGGCAAATTAGAGAGTTGGATAGCTTACAACTTCATCTGTCAAAAATTTCAGACAGACATTTTATTAGGCCAAAGGAAAGGAAAGAAAAACAATTAAAACTCTTAATGTAGTTGCAAAAGTTTGTTTTATACCCTTCATTCTTGTTGTTCTTCTCCCTCTTCTGACCATGGACCTTTATTTTTCTGTTAGGTGGAAGGGATACTCATGAGAGCCGCAGATGAATTGCAGGCTCTTCAAGATGAACGCAAGGTCTGTTACAGATTTTATCTGTTTCAAATAGTCCTTAGGTTGGAACATAATGGTAAATTTGGATGCTTTTCCAAGTTTGCAGAAGGTGGATCCTAAGACAGCTGAAGCTATTGACCAGTTCTTGTTAAAATTGAGAACTGTTGCAGCTGGAGATGCACCATTTACATTTGTTCTTGATGATCCAGCTGGAAATAGTTTTATCGAGAACCCGTAAGGCCATGCTTTTTGCCTTGAATCTTTATATTATTTACTTCTCTTCTTCTAAACTCTCCAGTGTCCAAACTTTGCACTTAAGTTATGCATTTATATGCATATGTTAATTCGATTTTTCTGATATGATAACATTCAAACATATGTGCAGAGTGGGTTGTATCCTTTTTTTTTTTTGTGACCATTCATGCACCAGATCCTTTCTTTACTGACTTTCTATTAATTGGGTTAGATTTTTAGTATGCACCTTGTATATACAAGTTTAATGTTTCTATGGCTTTACAATAAGTTTTCTCTATGCTCCCTGTGCTAGTTCGGTAATATCTTCATTGGTTGTGGAGAGGGTTGATAATCTACGACATTGTGATTGGGTCGCGCAGTTTTGGTTAATTTTTATGCGAAAATAAAATACATGATCAACTGTAGCTGGGAACCATAGAGACCCAGTCTTTGAAATTTGTTTAAAGATCCCTTCAGTTTGTAGATGCCTGATAATGATTGTTATTGTGAACAATTTTTATAAAGTGAAAAGTATCTGTCAGTTTCCACTCTCTGTTTTCTCACTATTAACCATAAGCTCTTAATAATTAGTTTCTGGGATCATAAGGCAATCCTCTGTTATCCTACAATTTTGCTATTAATGTCATGGTTAAGCTAATTGAGCTTATTTTTTATTCCTCTAGATACGAACCCTTCAATACTTGCACCTCTGGATGTAGTTAATCTGTTGGTTTGAACTAGACAGTAATAAGATCTCAGTTTGTTCAGTCCTATGTTTTCATCTTGCATTTGTTGCAAATGACCAAAAAAAGCTGGCATACATGTGAATTTTGATGGCTTCTGTATGAATGAAATGCTTGTGCACCTCTTCTGCTGTCAAGTATTATTGAGAATAAGAAGTTAACTGTGAGCACTTTTTCATTGGCATTACACAGCATAAATGTTCAGTATGCGAGTTTAGTATATTATGGCTAGCCTTAGCAGTATGCAACAAAATGAGGCAGTCATTGTTTCGTGTATTAAAAAAAATTATTTTATTCATGTTTTTTTCTTGGCTCAATGTTGGTGGTGTTTAAGAGAATGTCTTGTTGTTGATTTTGTTGGTATAATTTTTGACATTGATATGATCTATTGTTGAAGTGTTGAATATTTTTATGTGATCTTTTTACATCCCACCTGCTGTTTACAGTTATGCTCCATCCATGGATCCATCACTATCCATCCATTTTTATGAACGGACTCGTGAACAGCAAGAATCACTGGGGTTTCTTGCTGAACCAGCCACCGGTGAGGAGACTTCAACCACGGATGATAGCCTTCCTCTTGATGGAGTGCATAGGGGGCCCCATGGTTCTGTTGGAGCTATTGCTGGTCATCGTGCAATTGCTCAGTGTAACAGTGATGAAGTTGCTGCTGCCTTTTGCAGGTATTCAGCACCGGAAGAGGTATGTGGATAAAGATTGCTTGTGTTTGTAAATTGGTAAATTTTTTTAACTGTTTGTGGCTTGGATCTTCTTCTTCAGGTTGACACTCTACCATCATCATGTGGTGCTTGTGGGATGGCATGCGTGACTCGTTTTTACTCAACCAGTATCCTTACGTCCCATTTAGCTTTCTCTCCTTTGTTTATACTTTATATTATGCTTGTATGTTGGTAATATTTTCAACCTCTAATGTTAAGTCATTTTTAAATGAAATATTAGTTAATTTTGCCTGGAGACTTCTAGTGCTAGCGATAGTTAGCAATCTATAAATGAATTTTATAGTATTAACCTTCGCTAAAATATGCACGACAGTGACATGATAAACTTACACCTAAACTGTTCTTGGAGTATTTACTCCTTTTGTTTGGACATGATTATCGTTTTTGGTTGTTTCAGATTGATGGGATGAGTTGCAATCTTAGAAATACAAAGAAATATTTTAACAGGAAAATAAGAATTTATGCTAATGAGTTATGATCATCTCACAGCCTAAGCATCCATCAACCTATATTCACCTACATCTGTAAGAGGAAATTATCAATTGTTGTTGTAATCATTGACTCACAAATCTCTCTGAACGTCGACCTCGGCAGCTTCTTTCAGAAATTTCCTCGAATTCTTTCTGTTAACTATTAACCACTTGTAGATATTCCATATTTCCGGGAGGTTATTGTTATGGCGACTACATGTGATATGTGCGGTTACCGAAGCTCTGAGGTTTGTTTGTTATCATGATATCTATAACCAGGAGAAGTGTCATGGATTCTGGCAATTTTTTGTTCAGCAGGTTTTTCATTTTGTTTCACATGATATGGTTCTTGCTGGTGGTATAATATCTGCTTGTATTGTGAAACAGTTAAAGGCTGGTGGTGAGATTCCCCAAAAGGGCAAGAGGATTACTGTAAGTGTGAAGAACAAGGGAGATCTTAGTAGAGATGTGATAAAGGTAAACTTGTTTATTTAACCTATCAGAATTAACTTTTCAAACTGAGTACTTTTTAATTTAGCTAGATGTATTTAGAATAGAGCGTTGCCTATTTGAGGTTTTTCCTGATGCAAATTTTAATAAGCCATGTTCCCTGGTTGAGCTTAGCCAAGTATTCTGTCAGTTAGTCAGTTTATTTTGCTGAAGCAACTTATCGCTTATTTATAGTATGATGTTGATCTAACAGAAATTTGTCTATGCTTGGCTGTCAAGGTCACCTGAATGTGTTATTTCCTGATGGTGATGGTAACCGTTGAAACTAGCAGTTGTAGCCTAAAAATGAGCTTGATTCTTATTGAAATATATGAAATATGATGATTGAGCTTTTTGTTTTTGTTCCTTATTCTTTTTATAATTACCCCTTCTATAATAGTAAATTATTTGTGTAGTTGTAATGGGGGGAGTTATTTCGAAGTCAACTGTATTGTCATTCTATATTTTATATCACAGCCTCCTATACCCCCCAAGTTCGGCTATTATTATTTTTTTTCCATTCATTACCTATCATTAGATCTACTTGCATTGGAGCTCTTTCTTGAGTTTGTTAAACTTCATTATTACTGTATGAAAAGATTCAAGAATGAGTACATTACTTAGGTCCTTACCTAGTTTTGTGAGTTGGTCTATTGGTAATTGAATTGTGACCTTTGACAAAGCCAGTGTGGATTAACATGGAATTGGTTGTCAAAAGTCTGTATTATAACTTTATGAGCAAAAAGCATGGTGCCGTCTGGTTTTTAAATTTTTGTCAGAATAACCTTACCATTATTTATTGTTGTTCTCAGCTTATGGATGTGACTAATAAATGCCAATGCTTCTATACTTGCATGTGATTCGCATGATATGTTTCTATGATAGGTACCAAGCTGCTCCTATTACAGATTTCTTCAATTTGAATGACAAGGTTTTGGTGTTTAATGTGTTGATTGCTTGCATGAACTTAGGTGGTGTTTGGTTGAATGTAATTTTAAATGCAGTGGATTTTTAATTACAATATAACTGAAAGTACTTTGATTTTAAAATTCAGTAAAGTCAAATCTAGTGTTTGGTTAGATGTATCTGAAAACACTTTATTATAAGATTTAATATTATTTTAATAATTTTAAGTGCATATTAATTATTTTAACTATTAAATTTAAATTTATTAGTAAATCTATTAAAATTTTATTATATTTTAAAATTTTGAATTTAATTATTAACCCCACAAAAAGTGCATTTCTAAGATTTTCATCTAATTTAAACAAGTTATTTAATATTTATAATTATTAAATAAATTATTAAATTTATTATTAAAATTGATAAGTTTTTTACTATTCATAAATGTTTAATAATATTTGTTTTTCCTTAGTTTGTCACATATAGGTCACATGTGAGGGAACAAAAAAATAAGGGATTTGGTTTTACGACCAATTTGGCCGTAAAACCAAATCCCTTATTGGATGTAATTCGAGTTACATGTGCATTTTCAAAAACTTAATAACTCAAGTTACATGTAATTCCAAAACTCTCCAAACAAACACTACCTTATATTAATTTTAAATGGGATCTTTCTTATATGTTCTGTTAAAGATTTTGTAGATCATCTTTTCAGAATATCTATATTTGCCATCTGATATGTTGTCCTTTTCTATATTTGCAGGCTGATACTGCTTCTGTCAAAGTTCCTGAGGTCGAATTGGAGCTTGCAAGTGGCACATTAGGCGGCATTGTCACAACAGTAGAGGGGTTGATTACTAAAATTAGTGAAAGTAAGCTCTACACTTGTCATCTCAGATCAATTTGAACTCTATTGAATTTAATAAATTTCTTTCATGTTATTTTTTTCAGAAAATAATTTATGCTAAACATTTTAAGGTATGTTGTGATGATGCACCAATTAGTCAATTTCTAGACAATATATTGAATCAGATGTCAATGCCTTGTTATCTTAAGATATTTGATGCTGTTATCTTCAATATCTTCCTCATTGGAAGCATCCATCGATTATAATGTTATATGTTTTTTATTTGAAAGTTATGTTCTTGGAGTATGATTTTTTTTAATATTTGATCTATATTCAAGTGGATAATTTTGTATAAGATTATTGACTTGTTATAATGAAATTGTGCACATGTGATTTGACGCATTAAAGTATTGCAACACATGGGATTTTCCCAGAGTTTCATTGTGTATACGTATCTCACATGTCAAAAACATATTGGGCACATGGTTATATTAGTAACTGTCATCTTATGGAGAGTCAATTGTGCATCACTTCATAGATTTAAGAAGCATTTATGAAGGTTTATCTGCTCATGGTGAAGAAGCATGCTCCCAGTAATTGACCCCTAAAATGATTCTCTGCAGACCTTGAGAGAGTACATGGATTTAGCTTGGGTGATAGTACTGATGACTGGAAAAAGAAGAAGTGGCATGACTTCAAATCACGGCTAGGCAAGGTATTCTTGGTTATCCTTTGATATTCTACCTTCATCTGATGCTTGATACCAATATTGTTCAGCTTGGGCTTTTGTTTCGTCAGCCCCATTATTCTGGCCGTATTGCCTTGGAAAACCTCTCTGGATAAAAGGATACCATGGTTAGGCCTGAGAAAGCTCAACGATGTGGCTGTAAATGGACAGGCTATAGAATCAGTTTTTTTCTGCAATGTTTTAATGTTTTTCTCATGTATTTTCTTCTACTCGCTTCCTGCTTGTGTTTTCTTGATAATTTGTTTTTGACTCTCATACCTGATTTTACCAGAACCGATGTATTATCTGTTTGATATGACATGTTACTGTTGAGTCTATATAGAATGCACACTTCCGTTATGTCACTGTGCTAATATATTTTGAGTATGACTACTTGAAGCCTTCATTGTTTGTAAAAATCTTGCTTTTAATACAACTGTCACTGACTAATGTGCTCCCTGCACCGCTGCATGCCCCTTAACTGATGTAGCTTGTAGAGGTGGTGGAACCTTGGACTTTGATTATTGATGATGCGATGGCAAGTTCATTTGTCTCACCTGTCACAGAATCCATAGAAGATGATACTCAACTGCTTGGTAAAGTTTTTAATGCTGACTTTTATTTGAACTTTAATTATCTTGTGTACAAGTTTGATACTTTTTTTGGTACCCACTTGTATATTTGCTTATGGATTCTTTCGATGTCAATTCAGTACCCAAGTAAAAGAGTACATTTAATTGTGAAATTGTTTGTTTGGAATTGTTGGCATGATTGTCTTTCCTGGAGTTAGCATCCAAAATGTTGTAGGCTAGTCTGGCTGAGAATCATAATTTGTTTTTACAGAAAGAAGTGAAAATAATTGAATGGTTCGCTTGTCTTTTGAATATTGGGGCATTATTAATTACAAAAAATTCCTTTGTTTTATTATACTCTGAAGCCACCACACTGTAGCATCTTGAATGTGTTTTGGTTCCTCAACATACATGGCAGAATTATTAATAGTTCCTTGTTGAAAATATCTTGTTAAAACTAAGTTAATTGCTTATTGCAAAGACCACAAGCCTTTCATGTAATCAAATTGAAGCTATTGCCTTCCCCTTGAAGTTTAGAATTTTAATCTGAAAAATGAGATTTCATTCTGATATTGAGTTATTTCTGGTAGCTATTTCTCATATTGGCCTTGAACTAATTTTTCCAGAAATGCATTTACTTACTTCACCTTGTAGAATATAAGTCTAACTACCCTAACTGGTCTTCTGTTTTCTCATATTATTCTTGTTATGATGTCAGTTGAGGAGTATGAGAGATCTTGGGAGCAGAATGAGGAATTAGGCCTCAACGACATGGACACATCTTCTGCAGACCACGCTTACAATACAAACTCAGTTTAATCTATCAAGTCGATATGCTTTTGTTGTAACATGTACTCTAGTGGTCTCATTTATTTTGTATTTTTTTATTGGTCTTGTTAAATCATTCCCAAGGTCATGCAAACTCAAAACAGAGCAGTGACATAAAGCAGTTTTGTCTTCGTTTTTTTCTTTTTTTGCCTTTTTTTTCCTGGGTGTTGTAAAGACTAGACAACTTGAGCTTTTGGCTTTCTTTTCTCTGCATATTCGCATACAGATCTGGAATGTAATCATATGTTTTTGGAACACTATTGAGTATCTTAACTCTTGTGGTAAGACCCCGTAACTTTTACTCTCTTTTGATCGTAACAGCAAGGTATTGATCAGACAGATGGAGGTGAAAAGTTTTTTAGACAGGTCAGTAACTTCTGTGTTCTTCATTACTGCATCGTTCATTGGTTCCATGTACTTGTATTTTTCTTTATGAATTCAAGCGTGGACTATAAAAGGAAGGTGCCTTTTTTCCCTTAGAAGTTTAATACGGTGTACTGACTCAGGGAAAGGATAATTACAATACTGGGATTAAAGGTATGTAAATGTAAATGTAACAAGGTGACAATTAATGTTGCTTATGCTCCTTTCCTGTATTGGATGGTTCTCATGCTCATCCAGTTAACAGTGGTACTAGTTTTACAGATCAACCATACAACATTATTGTCAGTTTTCCGGACCGCACAAGGTGGGGTGGTTGGTGTTTTCAACAATCAACGGAAGCCAGTGTGAGATTGATGATCATAATTTTTGTGCTTTTGAACGGATTAGATTGAACTATTGTTATTCTTCATGCTCTTCTTCTCAACTTAGGAATAGTACCCTTTATTATATTCATTCAAAATAAGCACACCGGCTAGGATGATAGAAACGCCCAAATAGCAAAGGTGGATATAGATGCAATGTGGAAGGGATGACACAGATAACATGGCATGACATTTATTTTCATGGTCTCACACTAACTAACTAGTGCCAAGCTGAAGAGCAATAGGAGATTTAAGGGCACTTGGGCTTTTTGCTGCCCTTGACAACCTTGTCCCTATAACAAGGGCACTGGTCTTTGTTTCCATAAGTCCCAGAAGGCACACACTTGCACTCCTTGCAGCATATGTTGCAGTACTTGAGGCACCTATCTTTGATGCTGGCCTTGGAGCATCTCACCTTACATTTCCCACTGCAAAAGCCTGCCACACCAAGTGCCACGCATTAGAACAGACATGACAAAGAGGCTTATCACTATATGCTAGCTTACCTGAACCTGCCATGGCTGCCTGGAGAAAAGTAGTAATGAGGAGGAGAATGAGAACCAAAGTAGTGGATGAGAGCTTCATGCTGAACAGAACAATAGAGACTAGCAGTTGAAGTGAATGGTGGGTGTTGAGTGAGTGTGGGGATTTATAGTTGGGTTGGCGTCCAGAAAGGTGTTGGCATGGAGGCCATGGCTTGAAAGAGAGTATTAAAAGCCAGGCTTGATGTGGGCCAATGAGTTGTGCTGACTATTATTATTTACTTGAATTGAGATCTGAGCTCTCAGGGAATCAGTCCAAAAGCATGAACGTCGTAGGAATGAAATCGAGGTGCTTTCTCGTACTAGTTCATTGTTTAACTCAGGAAGGTATTGTGTGAGCCAGCTGCATACAGTGATTTTTTAAAAAAGTGCTTTTGAATGTCAAGTACTACCTGATTAAAGCAAGAAGAAGATATAGCAGGTAACTTTGTTATAGTTGATTTTATACAACTTTTGATGATTAGAATTGAGTTTTGTATACTCATACAAACTTTTGATCCCAAGTCTATGAGCATTTTCTTTTACCTTGAGTTAGGAAACAAATGTTAAACTGTTCATGTACTATTTTGTCTGAGGGGGTGATGTGTGCTCTTCTAATTTTTCTGTTTCTTATCCGACCACCTGGCCTTATAGACAGGACTTGACATGGAGAAACAACCTTTAAAGTTTGTATGGCCTAAAATATCTAGGTCATTCTTTTTTTATTTCTAACACTTTGTAGGCAAGTTCTTAACCTGCTTGGACGCAGGAAAGTGCTTCTGGGCTAGCCCATCTGACAGCCCAAGAATGCATCCCTATGAGGTAAGCATGACTATGAAACTTTTAATGCCATAGATCATCAATTAAATAGTCATTGGGTTTAAAGTTTAAGCTTTTGAGCTAGATGAATATGTGCTGCCATGTGGTGTTTGTCCTTTTCCTTTACTTCCACTTTTCTTCAAGACTCTTAACTGATGCTGTGCATATGCAGTGACACAAAGGCTTGCATGCATGCATGCATTTTGAGCAAAAGCCATAACCAAGTTGCAGTCCACACAGTCATATTTTGTCATTTAATTCATGTATGTATTCTTTTTTCTCCCCTACTCTTTGATGACTAGTACTTCCATTGTTATTATGTCTTCATGCTTGCAATTTTCTTAGTTCATCCTAGATATTATCTCACTCAATATCAGCTTAGAAAATAGTCTGGCATTGCCTTAACTTTTAGTAACCAAATGGCCTACCTACCCAACTGGTGTGGAATCACAGCCATGAAAACTTCTTTTCTGCAGCTTGAGCATGAATGAATAGGACCACTGTTTCTGGCATCTTTATAACCTGTGCTCTCTCTCCTTTAATCCCAATAATTTGACCTGTGCAAAAATTAGTCTACATTCAGACTCAGGAACCTCTTTTTCTCTCTCCCTGACAGTTAATGAGGAATCAATGCACTGGAATGAGTTCTTGAGGGCATCTGCAACCTGAGATTGTCAAGCTCTGTGAATGCTTAACCTTTTTCCCATCAATGCATTGCCACTGCCTTTCTGACAAACTTGTGAAAGTTAGTCTGCTCACAGTTGCTGATATGTTTCCATCTCCATTTGCAATATTCTTCTCTATGGCAAGTCTCTCTTACCTACCTCATATATTCTTTACAATTAAATGGGTTTGAGAAATAATCTGATGGTAAAATTATAAATTATCCTGGGGAAAAAAATGTGGTTATTGTCATAACTGGTTATTTAAGATTTTATAATCAACTTTGATTTAATATTTGTGAATAGCGAGGGTTGATTTGTATCCTGCGGTGGCAGTTTTAACTCTCTGTGATTTAGGTAGTGCTTGGATAGTGGGATATTGTGGGAAAAATAAATTTTTGTTGGTGGGTTTATTAAAGGAAGATAAATAATAATAATTTTTAAATTGTTTAATTAAATTAATTGTAGTGGTGATGAATTTTTTTTATATTTTTATGTTAAGAATGTTTGGTCTTTTTGGGGGGCCTCCATTTTTTCATTTAAACTTATTTTGTTATCAGGTCTAGTTTGCACCTCATTTTATTTCATGTTAATTTTTTTTATTATTAATAAGACCCATATTAAAATTGTGAAGAAAGAAAGGTCAACTTCCCTTCTATTGATTCAAGCATTGATGTCTGTCACATTGAATCATCCTGTCCACAGCTCACCAAAATAAATATTTCCTCATTAACAAGAGACCCAGAGCTTGTCCTGCCCAATTAAGCCCAGGCCACTCTTCTTTCCTTCTTTTCCCACATATTTGGCCTTCCAGGTCACAGTACATGTTACAACATGGAGTAGTTAGCCACCTTAATACTATTTAATAAGCAGTACACTTCTATTTCACCTACTCCATCCTCAAGTCAATGCCATTGCCCTAAGTACTCAATGTTTCTCTACTGGCATGCATACTATATTCATCTCCATTAGATTCTCTTCTCTTCTCTTCTCTTCTTTTTGATAAGTTCCCCCAAAGTCCTTGATTTGTAGGTCCAATCGGAGAAAAATAAACACCAAACATTGAACTAATCACCACCTCTAAATACTCACATACTTGCTGAAAGTCATCCACATTTGACAATTAATTGTTTCACATCATATCTTATCTTATTGTCATATTCACTAATGTACATTTTATTGGTTAAGCACTGATTGTGGAGATACATTGAAAAAATTATCAAATTTTGTAGGGGTATGCATGCAAAAAAGGAAAAAAAAATTAGTTAGTTATTTTTATGTATAATTTATTAAAAAGATCCTTCCACTATCACGTGGCAGGCCAGGCCACTGACTAGAGCCGTCACGCGCCGTCGACCGTTCAAGCCCTCTTCTAATGGAAAACGAAGCTTTGCCTTTTTTTGTTTTGCAATTCACCCCCTTGCCTTTTCTTTTATTTCCATCTAACTCCATTTTCATTCTATTTCATTTGTTCGTTTACCCCCCTGTTCTTCTCCTTTATTTCTGTTTACCTCGCCTTCTTTGGAATCTCCGTCTCATCACTCTCTCACTCTCTCACTCTCTAGTGACACTACTACTATTCGCGAAACATCCCTCTAAAGATTGGAAATTTACTGATAGGTCCCTGAATGACGAGCTTCGCTTTGTTTTAGGCCTTCGTTTCTTCTCTTTTGAGCGTTAGGGTTTTGAGGCGATGGAGAGGAGGCGAGGGTTCCTCTCGGCGCTGCGAGAGAGGTCCCGCTCAGAGAGCCCCACGCGGAGCTCGTCGGCGATGGCTGGGTTGCTGCTGCCTAGCCGCCGCCGCCGCCGATGCCGGGAACCGCCGCCGGAGTTGATGGAGCTGAGATCCGGCGGGTTGGGGCTGGCGCCACTTATAGAAGGCCCGGACCCTGGGATGGGAGATAATGGCGGCGAGCGGAGGAGGGAGGGGGGTTTGGGCCGCTGGGTGAAGAGCCAGCTCTCGCGGGCGCCGTCGGTTTCCGCTTCTTCTTGCCGGCGTTCGGATCTCCGGCTCCTTCTTGGAGTCATGGGTGCGCCGTTGGCTCCGATTCATGTTAGCTCTGCTGATCCACTGCCGCATCTTAGCATCAAAGACACCCCCATTGTGAGATTTCTTGATTTTTGTGTTACGTGATTTTTGTTATTGTTCTTGTGTTCTATGAAATGCTCCATAGTAGAGGTTTCATTGAGTCTGAACATTTAGTCTTCTTGCCTGCATTTTGCCGCATTTTGTTAGATTTGCCTACTTTTGTTTTTCAAGATTTGGAGGCTGTGAATTGATTTTAACGACATTGCATTGCTATGAGTTGATTTTATCTGATAGTTTCAATTGTTTGAAGGCGTGCTGGAATGGTTTTAGATTAGCAAAATTAAAAACTTTACTGCATTAATGCGTCATCTTGATTTTGCTTTCAATCTCTTCATGGACTCTTGGTGAGTCTTTCAAGTGGTTATTTTCATGTTTGGTGAATTCATGCATTTAGGCACTGTACTTTTTTGGCTGCTATAGAAAATGAGATTTTTATTGGAAACTTCGTCAGCCACGGACAATTGGTCCATTGTGTTCTTCTTTTTTCTCTGATTTTATCTTGGTATCGTTTGGGTAGGAAACTTCGTCAGCGCAGTACATTCTACAACAGTACGGCGCAGCCTCTGGGGGCCTTAAGCTCCAGGGTTCCATCCGCAATGCTTATGCAATGGGCAGGGTAAGAATGGTTGCGTCGGAATTTGAAACAGCAACAGGAATTGTGAAGAACCGGAGAGCATCGTCGGAGGCAGAGTCGGGTGGATTTGTCCTTTGGCAGATGGCTCCCGACATGTGGTATGTGGAGCTTGCTGTTGGCGGCAGCAAGGTGCATGCTGGTTGTAATGGTAAACTTGTCTGGCGCCACACACCCTGGCTTGGAGCCCATGCAGCCAAGGGCCCAGTTCGCCCTCTCCGGCGTGCTCTCCAGGTCAAATTTCTTTCTCTTGTTTTGGTTCATGGTTACACATGCTAGATTTAAGCAGGTATAGCATTGGATTTGTTTCTTGGTTCTTGAATTGCCTGCCAGATGGTAATTTATTTTAATAAGTAGTTTTATCACAAGAAAAACTCAAATTTGCTTCAATGATTGGATTGCTTGCCAAATGTGCTAAGTTTGATTCTCAACCCATATGCATTTTTTTGAGCTGGTTTTCACATAATAGGCCGGTATATTTTATTGAACAACAGAATCTCTAGTTAAATAATCAGATTGCATGTCACACCTAGACCTGATGGTTAGGTAATCCCGCTTTGTTTGTTTGTTTGTTTGTTTGTTTGTTTTTAAATCCTTAATACAGGGCCTTGATCCATTGACTACTGCAAGCATGTTTGCAAATGCACGATGCATCGGTGAGAAAGTGGTAGATGGAGAGGATTGCTTTATCCTCAAGCTCTGTACAGATCCACAAACACTTAAGGCTCGGAGTGAAGGTCCAGCAGAAATCATCCGGCATGTTCTTTTCGGTTACTTCAGTCAGAAGACTGGGCTTCTGATCCATATCGAGGATTCTCACTTGACCAGGATCCAAAGTGCTGGCGGTGAAGCTGTTTACTGGGAGACAAGCATCAACTCCTTCATTGAAGATTATCGGCTGGTTGAGGGCTTGATGATTGCCCATTCCGGTCGCTCAGTCATCACTCTCTTCAGGTTTGGTGAGATGGCCATGAGCCACACCAAGACAAGGATGGAGGAAGAATGGAGCATTGATGAGGTGGCCTTCAATGTCCCGGGTCTATCAATGGATTGCTTCATCCCTCCGGCTGATATCAAAGGTGGGCCAATTAGTGAGTCCTGTGAGCTTCCACACAAGGAGGGAAGTAAGACTGTTACCATAAACACTTATCGTGCAAAGATCGCAGCTGTTGAGAATCCAACCGATAGCATTTGATAGGATAAGTGCATTGAATTGTTAATTCGAGTTAAGACTATTTTCATTTGGATCTAACTCATTGTCGACTTTAGGTTAGAGAAACTGATTCCAGGGAAGCCTGGAGAACAGTAGTGGAGCAAGCCTATGTAGATAAAGGAAAGCTCTCCTTCCCACTACTTGTTCGATCCCGGGAGTCCTCATGCATGTATTTCCTCAATTGCAGGATGGCACTCGGCGGGGCAGGTGGTTTTCTCTTCTCAGAATGCTTGCACCCATTCTACTACTAATTGTAAGGTCGGTGGCTGCAATGACTATGCCTCCTTCAAGTAACTGCTGAGATTTTCTTTCTAGACATAGATTCTTTGTTTGAGTTTTTTCATGTGTTCTTGTTTGTTTCCATGAGTCAGTATTTGCAGTTTGTAAGGTGTGCGTGAGTGAGATAATAGGTTCTTAACCAAATGTAATGTTACCCTATTCTACTGATTTGAACCAATGCTTTGTTTGATATTTGGTTTTCATCTTTTTTTTGTTTGGAATAAAATTGATTACATGAATTTTGATCATATGATTTCTGACTGCTGTTTATCAGACCTGGTCCTTATTTGCAAATTTAAGGACCAAATCAGGATCTTATGTTCACATGGTTGCTATGTTTTGGTTTTATATGTAGAGTGCAACAAGGAGAATAATGATACAACCATATAAATTAAAGTCTTATAATTGGGAGCGGTTCACATGCATCCAGAGCAACAGAATAAATAGATGGATATGAAGAATAAAATCTAGACAGATTAAGAGAACAAATATTCACTCACACTTAATTTAATAACAATATAACAATTCAAGAACAATCCAAACATCTGAACAGGTTTCTGGTATTTATTTGAAGACAATAATATAGTATTGAAAATTCTAATCAATATTGGAAACATATCATAAATTACTTGATCTTGGAATGGACTATTAATCATTAAACGATTTTTTGGAAAAGATTTTTCCCCCTCATGAAATATATGATTATCATATATATACTTTATAAATAGTTTTAGCTTTAAAAAAAAATATAAAAAATTATGTAAAAAATTAAAAATATAATCTATATATAAATATCTTAAATGTTAAATGTTCATATATGTCCTTATAGAAGATCTAAAGCACATTTTACCAAAACTCAATTATAAGAAAATTTAAGAAATTTAAATATTCAAACTAAAAACTCGCAATAGAAAAACTTAGTAAATAAATAATAAATAAAATACTCGGTTACTAAAAGAATACAATAATAACTAAACATTATATAGAAAACATACATAAACTATGATTAAGCTTGTAATTTATTAAGTTTGACATTACACTAAAACAAAAGAATATATTTATATATAGTGCATTAAACATATAGTTAAGATAAAATTAATAAACTTACGTACGTACTCTCACATGCAAACAAGGAGTATTTCTTCTACAATAACAAGTTATAACAAATACTTTAACGTCTATGTTGTTGACTCCTCTTGTTGTCAAGTGCTCTGAATACTCTTCTTGAATACATCATATTGGAAGAGAAATTTTTCCTATAAGTGGTGATAATTTGAAAGATTTCTTCAAAAACACTGCCCTGAAGAAATAATATCTCATCAAAACAAAGTAGAAACATTAGAAGCCAAATAGGAATATATATATATATATATATATATATATATCAAACAATCAATTAACTAAGTACCTAATTTGAAATACAAACCTCAGCTTTTCGTATAGCTGTTTGAATGACATAGTTTCCGAATTGATCTCCAAGTATTTTTTCTGTATTTGGATCATAAAACAACTCATTGACTATCATTCGGAACTCGATATTGTTCGAGTAGTTTATGCATTTCTCGACGACGTTACTACTGTGCTTTTGAAGAGAAAGTGCAGAATAATGTCCTTGCAAATTTTGCAATACCAATGATTTGAATCTTGGAACTTCAGTGATCATATACTGAACAACATAATTGCTAAAAAAAAAAAGAAAAAAGAAAAGTGTCATAACATGTTAATTATGATGAAACAATTTCCAAATAATGAAAGTAAAACGAAAGAAACATATTGATGTTCAGCGAGTGATCTCTTAATTTATTGGTACTGAGTTCTTTGTTATCACAGTTTGTGAGCATTTTCTCAAAAAAAAAGAAAAATTGATGCTCACCCGTATTCATTTTCGGCAAGCTCCAAAGCATGCAATAATACGTCTAGCAACAAAGTTTCACAAATGAATGATAATCTTCCGGCCAACAAGTTTCTACGGTCATATTGTATGGCATGATCTGCATAATTTTGTAATAATTTACAGCCGTTCTGATTTATCGCAATTCTTGCACCATTTGAAGAAATGATGTTGAAAATACTCTGTAAAAATAAAATGATAATACAATAAGATAAAAATTAACACACACACACACACATATATATATATTAATTTTGTTAAAACAATGATAAGATATATTTTTTTATTTAATTTTATTGATCAATACTGACTTTGATATATATAATTTGGTAAAAGATGGTTTATTTAATATAATTTTAAATCTTTCTTGTCTCCTATATATATACACACACGCGAATACATGAGCCCTTGATAAGCATTAGGGACACATGTATTTTATTGAAGATTGTGAAAATAAAAAAAATTAATATCCTCAAATAAATAAATAGAGAACAAAGCTATATATATAAGTATTCAGACTACAACTGAGAGTCAATGGATCATACAATTAAATGGCTATTATTTTTATGAATATAAATTATTATATATTTTTTTTTATTGTTTTGTTCTAATGAGTACCGTTTGACACTGTATCTAAATCAACTGTAACTATTAGATGTAAATACAATGATTATTGTAAACGTCCATAAATAATAAACCCCTCCCTCTCCCTCTCTCTCTCTCTCTCTCTCTCTCTCTCTCTCTCTCTATATATATATATATATATATATATATATATATATAATAGAATAAAAATGAGAACAAGTGGGAAACTAACCGTCATATATTGGATTGGAATAAAAGTAATGAGCTTTTCTGCCATATGATATCCATTCTGATCAGCTGCCAAACAAAGCAGCACTCTTGTGTCACTGAAAACTCCACAAAGCATTTCATGCTGATCATTAGAATTACACTGCTCCATCAATGCGCTCATCGTTTGTTGTCTGTAATTTATTATTAAAAAAAAAAATTAAACACTAAAAAGAAAAAAAAAACAAAAAAAGGAAGCCAGGGATAGCAATGGGAAGGGGATGGAAACAGAGACGGTTTCATCCATCACCAGCCTAAATAGTGCTATTTTAAATACCACAATTATTATTGTTTTTAGTAATTTTTTCATAAAATATTTTAATAATTAAAAGTAAACTCATAGAACCCATAATATATATATATATATATATATATATATATGGGTAATTATGTAATTTTACGGCTTGGCGGGTGGGATTTGCCATTCCCGGCAAAGTTAACATGAATTGAAGTTCGAGTCTACATAATCAACATGAGAAATAAAATAATAATAGAAGATTACCAAAAAATAACATCATAAT
Organism: Dioscorea dumetorum; assembly: GCA_902712375.1. NCBI lineage: Eukaryota > Viridiplantae > Streptophyta > Magnoliopsida > Dioscoreales > Dioscoreaceae > Dioscorea > Dioscorea dumetorum. The sequence continues at coordinate 347,481 of CACTHL010000339.1, forward strand.
CAACAAAAATTAAACACTCAAAACTCTAATATATATATATATATATAAGTAAGTAAAGAAAATTACCCGGTGAAATTGCAGCAAGTTCGTATGAATTTTTCGACGTCAGATACGAGCACTCGGAGAAGCATTGAAACCGTGGTTTGATTAATTACTTTAACAAATTCACAGAACAAGGACTTCATTGCAGCATCTTTCATTACTTGCCATGGATTTCTGACCAAAACCATCAAGAATTCTGTTTCACTATCAATCTCATGTTCTCTCTTCCTCATCATGCACTCTAAACACCTGCACTCATTAAAGGAACTCAAAGAAGTCTCCATTAATGGTGGTGGTGGTGGTGGTGGTGGTGGTGTAATAGTGAAGTCAACTTCCCTTTTTCTTGAGTTACTGTTTGAAGGTGGTGAAGATGAAGATGAGGGCAAAAGTGGAAGAAAGAGTCTGCCAGATGAAAGAGAAAGAGATGAAAAGTTTGGCAAAGGGTCATGTGCTTCAATGGGGGAATTTGGGTGGTAGTTTGGATGACTTTGTGTTTCAGTGAAGTCATAGAAAGGATCAGAAGGGAGGACATCATCTATTTCATCTATTTCATCTATTTCATCATTAGGAGGGTTGATATCTTGTTCCATTGTAGAAGGGGAGATAGTGAGGGTTTTTTTTTCTTATTTTTTTTTTTTATATAGATTGGATTGGAGAAGAAAACAGGGTGAATTAATGATGTTAATTTATCTAGATTTTAATTAAAAATAGTTCATGGTTATCTTGAGAAAATTAAGTAGTACTGTTTTCAAATTAAGGTATATATATAGTGCTTTTGAAATTATATATTAGTGATAATCATGAAACTATGTTCTTTTAGTATGTATGTATGGATTTATTTTGAAGAGGTATATGTTGTTTTTAAAAGAAGCAAACAAAAGAAAATTACCAAAAAACCTCGCCTCCATATCATATATATAGTGAGATCAATGTCGTTTTTAAGTTTTCAGTGTAGTTTAGGAATTTTATTTTAAGATTGTTAAGTTGGTCGATTGGAGGGGTATTGAAGGGATTTGCTATGCAAGACAGTTATATATATATATATATATATGGATAATTAATGAAAATTTCAAAAATATAAAGATAATAATAAGATTTTGAAGTAGTGAAAAATATATTATATGGATAAATTTTTTTCTGGATAATACAATACCCTGAAGTTTTTTTTATAATATTATCATCTTAAAAATATAATGCTAATTAAGCAAAAGCTTTTTAAGCTAATCAGAAAACAAAATAAAAGAGAAAACAACAACACTATTTATTTATAAACCACTGACAAAAATATATACATATAAAAGAATAACTAGCTAAACATAAACCCTCAAATTAAACACATAAACAAGTTTGAAATTAAAATGCAGCAAACTCTTCACAGAGACTCAAACAAACAAAACCCTAGCCGAGAGTGGACGTAACCAACATGCAGTGCATGCAATCAATCAATCATGCATGCATGCACGTAAGGTTCATTGAAATCATTGTTGATGGTACGACGATTAATTGGAGACGAAGGTAAAGGAGGAAAATTAGTCAATGGCCTCCAAAGTTGGCAGGTTAGTTGAATGCTCTCATTTGACCAGATTGGCAAAGGAAGAAGAGGTGGAGAGATGGGAAACTGTGCAGGTTTCTTCTCTTCTTCATCAGTATGATGATGATGGTGAGTAAGCTTCTTTCCTTCTTTATAAATTCATGGGGAAGTTATGATGATGATGATGATGATGATGATGCATGCCAATGAAGAGATTTTACATTGGTTGGAGTAGTGAAATTTTCAAGTAGAAGGAATGATAATATTCTTAATTTTGTGGATCTGAAATTTTGTAGTAAAATATTCAGAGTTATCTTTATATACACACACACACACACACACACACTCACAGAGTTATCTAGTTCAAATAAATTTAAAATAAAAAAAAAGAGCTGAAGATAACTGGTATTTTTATTGCTTAAATATCACTGTAGATATTAATAGAAATTGTTATCAGATCCCAGTAAAAGAAATTTGCTTATACACTCTTATCATTTATTAGTATCATTATTATATTTGTTTACAAGCACCAGACGCCAACTAAAAATAAGCTGTGCAGCAAAACACACAATAAAAACATATTAAATAAACAAACAATTAAGATATTTTTTATAACAAGAAATTGAGCAGAATACCTTCCTCCTATCAATCAAGATCAACCCAATTAGTCAGGAACCCTAAACTTGTAAACAGTAACAATCAACCTGACAAATTAACAGACATTAATTAATAAAATATTTCTAAATTTAGGGCATTAGAATAAAACTCACCAAGTAAATTACAAAACCAAGCACACAAAGACCAAACACAGACCTATACTCAATTTCATGTAAAGCATATACACCTGGACTGTAAAGAGAGTTGTGAAACAACACGTTTGATTATTTCTATAATTGACAAAGAATCTGTAACCTTACTAGAGACAATATGCAGGCTGTTATTATTTCTGTAAAGATGTTGGGTGTGAAAGAAATACAAACGCTGGAATCACTGTGGCAACCCATTATAGAAAAAGGATCACAAAACCTTAAGAATCATAAGAGCTTAATGCGGCTACGATTGATCCTGTTGTGCTTAAAGTCACAGTTACATCTGGATAATCTTTCCAAGCAGTGCTAAATCTCAGAGACGGATAGAGCCAGGGCTTGATGGAATCCATGAAGGCGTCAGGAGTGGATGACAAAATGGCTTCCCAATCAACCTGAACACCAGCTGGTATATTTGCTGTGACTTCCATGTTGGCTGCAAGAAATAATCCGAGCAGAACTGTATAGCCGACGACAGCAGTGCCTCTTGATAGTGGCATGAAATTGTACCTGCAGCAAATGCATTTCAGTCATAATTTGAGAAATATGGAAGAGGAACCGTTAATTTGAGTCCGAGACATCCAGCACTAGGTTGAAGGTTTACCAATAATATGTCATTCTCAGTATTGCATCCTTTGTATTCTCAAGCATATCCATATCATTTGACCCGAAAGCTTCACCGCAGTAAGAATTGCATAGTGTCTGTGAATGGAACATTGAAGATGGGAAAATGTTCTCACAAATGTAAGTGCAAGAATATATATATATATCTACAGTTCTTTATCTGGGCAATGGTCAGAGAAAAGAAATGAAGTGAAAATAAATAAATTAAAAGACAAGAACCTTGTCATACTAAAATCTCATTATTATTACATCTAGAGCACAGTTGCATATTTTGATCCTAAGGGAGAAATAAGATGTCACTTTAGCCCATAAAAATCAAAATGAAGTTTAGATAACATCAGACTGGTCAGTGTGCAAGCATTGTAAAGCAATAGAGATGAAGATGTGAAACAAAATCTGGTACAAGGAACTGTATTGACCATAATAATAACAGTAGTGTTTTATTACCCATGAGACAAATGAGATATGATGCTTGAGCTTATGATGATCAAACTACAGATTAGTTAAGAATAGTTAACTTTCAGACTGGTCAGTGAAAGTGGAACTACCTCCTGAAAACACAGTTGAAGCTCACATGACTTGTTGGAAAGATACAATTTTTCAACCGATAGATGAAAATACACATTATTGCTGTATTCAGTACAGCAATAATGATGCAGAAAAATAAATCAACGTGATGCATATTCTTACAAGAATTATGACACAATATTCAACATTGGCGGATTATATGTAATAATGTGGAAAAGAAAAGATAACTTTCAGGCTAATTAGTTTTAAAATATACTTGGGAATTTAGAACTGATTTTAATTTGCCAGGTACTCTATAAAAATCCTGACTGGAGGAAACAAATAGCACAAACTTGGTTTCCTACTAAATGTATGAGTTAATAAGAAAATGCAATAAAAAGACAAAAAGGCCACATTTAAGTCCTAGACATGGGAACATATAGGGTTCAATTCACAAAAAGTATTTAATAATTGAACCCATATGGTAACAATTAATGTTTAACATTTTTGGTGCACATCATTAACATACCTCCCACGCTATTGCCATTTCTGCATCGTACTCTTCCCATCGAGATGGTGTGCAAGGTGTTCTGATTGCGAAGTCAAATCCCTTTTTGTCCCTGAAGTTTATTGGTAAATATTAGGAGTAAGAAAGGTGCAGATCAATACAGCATCTATACATATATATATATATATACACACACAGAGATTCAAGGATGGTACATCTTTTGAACAGTTATTCTAGTTCCTTCAAGTTGTTTCCTGAGAAGTGCAAAATTCACCACTTGTCAAAGATTCAAATTAGCAATCCATTTTCCTATCAAGTTTTAGAAAGCTGCTAATGTAAATCACTTATATGATAAACAAAAGACGCAAGCATCAAAGAGTTATTACCCCTCAAATGCTGTACTTTCACAGGTAGTGGCCACCCAGAAGTTTTCACCAATAATGCTGTGAAGATCATCGCATGAACTCGCTTGAATTATCTGCAGATGGTGCAATACATATGTCAGCAAGAAAACCTTAAAATGCAAGGTGACAAACAGTAAAATGTAAGAAAATACAAAAAGTAATTCTAAGAAGCAATCAATATAAATAAATCTTGACAGAATGCTAAACATACATTTCCAGGCCACAATCGGCAGGACCTACTGCGTACATCATGACAATAATGCAGCTAATGAACTTAAGCTGCACAGACATTTTGATTATTAGCAGACCCTTCGCATGCTTAAAACAAGTACAATCCAAAATGACATGTTTTCAGAAAACACTAGAACATATTTCATTTACTTGAAGTCAGGAAGGGCCAAATTTGATCAGTACGAGGTTTCTATCCAGTAACTATTTATGAAGAGGTTTAGCAACAGATAGTTGTGAATCTCATGAAACTTTCATGGAATACAAAAATAAATATATTAAAAAATTCACTAAGTTCATGATATATAAATATTACCTAGTAATAGAATACTATTTACAACTTACAAGCAACGCGGTATTATTAGAATAGATGTTTAAGCAACACCTAAATTGCATGAATGTTCTTAAAACTAATGCATATAGGTACGCCCATACATGCACTACCAATAGTATCAACAGAGTAATGCATAACTGACAGCATGCTAGGAATAGACATTAATGACTCTGCATATAAGTAATCATGCAATTAAACAAAATTATTGTTATGTCATAATATTAAATGATAGATTTCTAACTTAACCTACTTTCTGTAACTTCCCATCTTCAGAGAGATCAGTAACTTTGTCCTCCGCATTAAAAACGCTTTTGTTCTCCACCATGATTGCCTTGGCAATATCCAATGATCTGTGCAGTTAGATAATAATGAAATAAAACTTCAGCACTAACTTTCTAAATAATAATGAGGGGAAATCAAAACCTTTGATAGTTTGGATAATAGCGAACCACTTTTGCCTGACCAAGAAGCATTGGTGTGTGAGAACCAAATCCCGAATTAAACTCTTCACTGTGTTTTCAGAAAAGAAATAAAAGAACCATAAGGGAAACAAATTTGAACAATAGATACATGCACACAACACACACACACACAATAATGAGAGAACAGTAAAATGGAACTGAAAATGTTTATTGGCGCAATATGCTCAAATTGCCTGTCAAAAGTGCTACAAAGTGAAAATTACAACCAATGAAGTTTAAGATATATACATCAACATCAACATCAAGCGTCTGCTCTCAGTTTGATAGACAGGATTGAAATTGAATCAAAGAGGACCAGTTACAAAGAATTTCAATTGCATTATCTGCCATTCTTTCTCACAGGGCATGGTTGCATTGCACTGAGGAACTAATACTAACTTTTATGATAACATAATAGTGATTGGGTGTTATTCATGACTTAGAAATATGAACTATTTTATTTGAACTCATCTACAGTAAGATGTAGTTTCCAGAAAGTGCTTCAAAGGATAATATATTTCTCAATTGACAACTTTGAGAATATATAGAACTAAATGAAACTTCAATTTCATCAAAAGGTGAAAAGGGATTTTAAATACAAATCCAAATGAGTAAGAGAAAGTCATAGTACGTCTTTTCAGTAACTAGGAATCTAGCCATAAAAAAATGTTGATACAAACCCCAGATACAGAGCTCTTTTTCTTATGCAGATGATACTAGAACCATAATAAATGACAAAATAGGGTGTGACAAAAGAGGAGCAGTCACAATTATGTCCTCCACTATGTATGGGTAACAGCTTACAATCTTTGATTGCCATTGCAAAAAGGCAAGAAAACATGTAAAGCGGTGTTAATAAGAGCAAAAATGCTCTTGGTGTGTAATGCCTTATGATGCAGGATGCAACAATAATGTCTAAATGATTTACAATCTTATGACACATGATGCAAAAACCATTTAGCAGAAATCTTAATGGGGCAGTGATAATTTACAATCTTAGATTGTTATCACAACAAGGGAAGAAAACAAGCACAGCACAATAAGAGCAAACCTGATCTTAGCAAGTAATGCCTCATGATACAAGATCTACAAAACATATATGCAGATGATTACCTTAGAAAATTTAGCACATCAAAAATTGCGACCCACACGCTCTACTACAAAGAAATTCATAAATTATAAAAAAGTTTCCATAAGGCATGATATGATAATTCATACTCATAAGATGAAAGCAGGTAATGATATTATTCAAATACCAATCAAGTGTGTCTTACAAACCATAGAATATGGAATAAACAATATATAAGGCATACCTTAGTTTGTTGACCCAAACCACTGGATCACATGGTTCAGAAATTTGCCTCCACTTAACAGATATTGCATAAATGTCATGCCAGAACATATAACGACCAGAAGCAGGTCTTTCATCATTAAATCCATACGTAGTTGAAGTCTCTGATGGGCTGCTTGTGCTACAGCAAGATCCACCTCTATTCTGGCTTGGTGTACTGATTCTTTCTCGTCTCCAGCCTTTCTTGCCATTTTTATTCATGTTTCGAAGAGAACGCCAAGTTCTTGCCACCTTCTGAGCAATTTCAATTGCAGCTAATCCAGCCATACGATACTGTGGAGACACCAGAATTAGTTTCTATCATAGTTAACAAAAACCGCTTTCAATAAACCCAATTTACCATTTCCCAGTAAAAGTTGAGAAAGCTTAGTAGAAAGCATTAAAATGATGACATAGAACTGGTTGCAGTCTTGCAGATGATTTATTGATCTGCATGACCATATATCTCAAAGCAGAAGCCAGTTTAAATGTACATGAGCATATTTATACGAATAGATGTTCCTATCTCAAAAATATTCATGGAAGAGAGGCCGAAGTGGTAGAGATAGACATTACACATAAATTGAGCAATGAGGATTGATAACAGCAAAGTCACCTGGCGTTTGTTTGGCAAAAATCCTGGACAATTGTATTGGATCCTCTGTCCAATTAAATCTGCAGCTCGTAGAAGACTAGCCTTTTGCTTTGTTACACTATGATCTTGCTTCTTAAGTCGACCCTTTTTCAAGGATTCCTTTAATGGAGGTTGCCTGAACACTCTCTCACAAACATACTTTGGGTGCAATCTCTTGCACCAATATTCCTGTAAGGCAATGCATCAGCTGACCAACAGAGTACACAATCATATTAAATAATTTATGCATTAAAAAAGGGAAAATTTTAAGAAACCCAACAAAGTAACATGCTTATGAACACATGAGAGCAATAGCACAATAAGACAGTACCTTAAATATGGGATCAACATCACGATCAATATCAAACCAACAAAATTCACTGTTGACCTTTGAAGCTGTGTACAAAGCAATTTCCTTCTGCATCAAAAGAAATCATTGCACGTTGGATCTAACATCACTAGCCAGCGAACACCCCCACCCCCCACACACACATAAATGAACAACAGAAAGAAAGTTGAGATGTTAAAAGGTATAATAATTGCCCTAAAATGACATCGAGACTTAATACAATTAAATTCAAAGAATCATAATGCATTAGCAGTATATGACTGAGCTTGAAAAATACAGATAATTTATGTCCAACTACATTAGTAGGCTCCCAATCATGTACATGGAAAACAATGCATAATAAAATCAAACAACCAAACAACTAAAATGAACAATCTCTCATCGTGCCATGATAAGCAGAAGATTTCCCATCATCTTTCTCATTAAATTTTTCAGTAGGAAAAATAGACAAACACACCAAGAAGACGAATATCTAAAACCATCCTGCCAATACAAACATGCCTAATGTATGTTTAATGTATGTTCAGATTAGAGATTTTTAACATGATCAGACATACTGGGAACTTCTGATTCATTACCTGATAGAAGGCCAAGCACTGAAGCACAAATTTGTCCATTGAATCAAGTTCCAGATTTAAAACAGAATCATAGTCTTTGATCTAAATAGAGGACATCAAGAACAAATGTCAGATGACTGGAATTGTATCAAATATCTGTTCAGATAAAAAAAGCACATTCTATCGGATAAGGGGGGAAAAATGACAAATAATCACATTCTAAGGGTGGTTCCTGCACATGCATGTGTATGCGTGGGTATGTGTGCTGTGTGTGCGCACGCGTGTGTGTATGTAAGAGAGACAGAAAGAAAATGATGATGCAATACCGCATCCCCATATTCTCCAATCGCATGGTAGCATGAGGCACGCAAATACAAACATTCAAGATTAGAGCTTTCAATACTCAATCCCAAAGTTAGGTCTTTTATGGCACTCCTGCAAGAATTATTTGTGTATATTAGCATTGGAATAATTTGTGTTGGCAAAATTACTAAAATTAACTTCTCAAATTAAAAGCATAGCTTAGATAGAAATTTAATCTAAATCTTTTAAGGAATGAAACACAGTCCAGTTAAATGTGGGAATAACAATATATGAGGGGGGACATCAACATATCCAAGCTGTCCCTGTCCCAGGCTATGCAATTATAACCACATCATTGTGGAGCAAATGCTAATGAAATAAGAACTAGTAGCAAGAATGCAGAAAGTTCACGGCAGTTGTATGTTCTTGAATTCAGTAAGATCAATTAAATAGGCATCCTTTTGAGTGAAGTTCTAAAACATTACTATAGGAAGAAGTGAACGAAAACTACCAATATAGCATAAAAGTGAACAAAAACTATCTACTTATAGTTTATTTACTTTATATTAATATTTAAACCTGACAAAAAATTTGCAATCCAGAACTTCACTATCAAATTGTTCTTCCATATCAATTTGGCCTAACCTAAAAGTAGGTCTAATATTGTTATCTGCTTAAATGGATGCTCTTGAAACATAAGCTATCCTGCTTGCTTATAGAGAGCTTGGCCCAAGAAAATAATTAAGCCTTATTCCAGGAAGAAAAAAAGTGAATAATATATAAATAGCGAAAGCAAAATTAGAAATTTCAGAAGATACCAATATAGTCTAATATTGAACAGAGAGCATATCTCAACACGTTCCAATTGTAAGACGTTTTAAAAACATTGTTCTGTTTGCCTGTTAGAAGTGTATGAAGTAGATGGATGACCCCTCCTATAATCTTATGATGACATCGAATTTGAAGAAGCTAGGACACCCAATTCTTCCTCAAGAAAAGGAAGAAAGCAACATTGAAGGAAAGAAGGAAATTTGAGTTTGACAGAAACACGCAAGGCATGCTAACTGTAAGTAACAATTTTTGAAGACTTTGGGACTAGCAGATAAGCTGGTTTTCAGACCTTATTATATTATGGATGACATGATATGATGGGCTTGGAGGGTGTCTCATTTGACCTTACGACATGCCATGTTTAGTGTACCTAGGACTCCTTCCTACTATTTTGGTTCCAGATCTCCTGGAGATAGTGAGATGATAAAAATCTACCAAGAAAAACACAGCCTACAAAGATAGACAAGGCAAATGATTAAAAAAAGATATAAGCATTTACCTATGCTGGCCCATCCCATGGTACAACAGTCCACGCAGGTGATATGCTTTGGCAAACCTAAAACCATGCCATGCAAATCAAGAATAAGAAAGCAATTTGAATCAAGAAAATGAAAGGATGTTACACTCACAAGATAAGCCAAAATACCTTGCATCAACAAGTAAAACTTTTTGAAGGCACTCCAAAGCCTTCTCCACAAATGCCAAATCTTGGTAGAACTGTAGCATACGGCTTAATTGAGAAAGAAACACGATTGCCAATAAAATGAGGCAAAATACAATAGTGTATGAGAAAGAGAGCAAACTCAAAAAAGTAGCCTCATTTCTAGGATACTAAGATCAATATGAAGAGGATTCCAAGAGAAAATGTAAGGGATCGTACCAAACTTGCCCAAAGCAGCAGACTCACTAAATAGCTACAACCAGGAAGCATAAAATGACCTCTACACAGATTTGATGCAAGCCAAAGTTTCTATTCCCAAATGTTCATGCTGATTAAGCATTTGTACATGAAATACCTCTCAGGAATACTTAATGATTTGAATTTATTACTCCACTTTTCCTCATACAATGTTCAATTTGTTATGAGCTGAAGTCAAAAAGATTAGGAAGAATAAGAGAACACAAGTAGTGATCATTTTGACCACAGCCTCATTGGTTATGAGATAGATATCATAATTAGTAACTAATTCATGTGGTAAGTCCAGTATTAATTCCTAGTGTTTAGTTTTTAAGCACATCTTGTTTTGTCCGTCCAGCAAAAACCAAAGGTCCAAAACACAGTTATAGGTGGTTGAGCTAGGCTATTGACAAATAATCTTCATGTTTCATCCCAAAAGTTCAATTCCAAGTGCAAAGCTGCTAGAATTTTTAAACTCAGAAAATACAAAATTCACAGGACCATTGCATTTTATGATATTCACAATGGAGGAAAATGCAAGGGAAGGAGAGGTAAATAAGCAATGATTTTTAATGAAAGTTAAAGTTGGGATTTTTTATTTTGTGTGTGTGTGGTTAAAAAAGCCAACCAGTTATTACACTTACCTGAGTAAGATGGATCCATCCGTCAAGAAAATTCTGATCAAGTTGTATTGACTTAAGATGTGCCTGTTCAGCTTGACTATAATCACCAATTGCTGATAAAGCCAGGCCCTAGAAACAAAATAATAAACCACATGTTGTGTATTAAGTATAGTAGTCAATTACAAAAAATAACATGATGGACCACAGTAAGAACTTGTATGATGAATATGTATAAATAAGTAGAGATTCACGGATGGCAAATCTGAACAGCAATATTCAGGGGGGAAGATTGAACACTGTTGTTAACTAAGCCATAAACCAAGGCCTTCAAAGAAAACAAACTTAGCAGTTGACACTTGTCAATGGTTAGATTGCCATTGAAGAAGAATCAATATTAAACATGTCTTGTATTAATAGCATTTGATGGTGAGAAGACATGAATATTCAATAGCCAACATGAAATGGACAAAGCAGTTAAACTAAATAAAAGTGAGACAGGGAGGAGAAACAATAAATTTTGAGGAACATAATCATTTAGCAGAATATGTAAGACACTAAAAACACAGCCTTTGAAGCTTTAATACTAGAGAATGTGAGACAGAGAGCTGCAAAATGTGCATATAGAAAAGCATTATGGCAGACTCCATTAATATTAAGAGACTTAGGTGTGGTAGTATGAAGAAGCAACGATCGATATGATAAAAAAGAATGGTGTTTAAATTTAAATAATAGTGTCACAAAATATTATGATGAAAAAAAGAGCGACCACACAACTGCATTTAAGTTCAATTGACAAATTGATCTTGTAGGTAATAATAATGCATGACTCCATTAGTGAAACAGACCACAGCATTTGTTATATGAGAGAAACAATTCATTTATAAATGTTACTGGAGATATGGAAATGAGCACAGCATACACTGCTGCTGAGTATAAAACTTCTTACCAAGTAAGTATATGCAGATTTGTTAGTCCTCTCACGAAAAACACATTTAGAAAGGTCCTCGACTGCAGAATTATAATCCTTGAACTTGAAACAAACAATTCCTGCAACAAATCTTTTTCAATTACCAAACTATAATTCATAAAGGTTTTATAAGTCATCTACAAACATGGAACAAAGCTAAAATGAAGAAAGCACTATATTCAATCCAACCAAGATCTAATATCAAGTAATAGAAAGTAAATGCTTACAATAGAGATCTGGTAATCCTTAAAATAGTTATCTGGTCCCAAATTTTCTCCTTTCCTACCATTTCACAGTTACAAATAATAAAATGCAATAACAAGTTCTTACCAATACATCATTATATCAATGACAATGCTGCTGTATCTATCAGAATTATGTAGCCGTACATTTAATATTTAACGATTTCATCCAACAATGAAATGTATCTAGAAAACAAACCCCTAGAGAAAAACATGTAGAGAAATGAGAATAGAATCTGCAGCAGCAAACCTTGTAAACAAAAGCACACAGGAAAGGTAATAAATGCATGAACACAGTGAAGTCATAATGATAAAGTACTTAATTAATAGCGCAATAGTCATCAAGAAGAACTTTAGATGGTACACTATCACCATGCACTACCACAAGGGAAGTGTTGTGTTGTCTGCACTTTGCACTATTATAAGTATCTGAACAGACAGACAGGGAAGAGAAATGGTCATCATTTCCACATACCAAATTGTTGTCCTTGAGAAGTAAAATCATACTCTTTTAGCCACTATAATGAATTGATCCCTATCCCTTGGTATGCAGATTGTACAGATGTATATTCACATGGTCAGACTAACCTCTTTCATGTAAAATATCAGATGAATTTGGCTCAAATTCCAATGCTTTGGTCAAGTCTTCAATAGCCTGTAATTGGTGAAAAAAACTTTCAATCCCTGATTGTGTATAAACATGGAAGGTGATAATAAAGTCCTTTTTCCCGGCATGCAATAAGAAAAACTGTCATATACAATCACGGGCATATAAACAATCATGACTGGTTCATCAACTTAAACAGTTAGCAGTATTGAAGATATAAACTTCGACAGAACAGTAAAGATACCCAAAGAAAACATGTCAAATTTTGGCATTTATTCCTTCCACATTTGTGAGATGGGGTATAATTGTTGTTTGATTCCCATTCCACAAAAGTCAACTTCACATCACTAATGGATCCAAAAGACAATCCCAAGCAAATAAGGGATACTTATCTTACCAAAACGAATCAGCATGACAAAAACCCATAATTAACCAAATTCAATCAAAGCACTAATTAAGCTAAATATACAACATCAACAAAAATAATAAGACAAAAAAGTTCTTTCAGGCCCGACAGCAAAATTTAAACATGAACTTGTTACCCTTGTCATGCTTAAAAGCAATACCACAAAGAAAATCAGAACCAACAAATTTAAATCCCAGCTACGATCACATCCGGAGATATCTCAAATTATTTTCTCATTATCTCTTTCTGTAGGAGACTAAGATTTACGAAATGAAGTAGAAGTTCAAAGGAAGGGAGGTTAAATGACAATGTCCAAACATAGATGAAAAAAAGGAAAGCTTAAATCATATGATGTTAAACGTAAAAAAAGGAAACAAATGAAACAAGATGACATGAAAGAATACATCAAGATTATTACGTTATATATATATATATATGAATATTTTTATTTGGAATTTAAGTATTAAAAAAAAAAAGCAGCAGCAACAACAACTACTATAGGGTGCTATATCAATGGATGTGGGAAAATAGAAAATCCTGAAAGCCAGCATCAAGGTGCCAGTAAATATGATACTTTCGTGCACTTAACATCGAGAAGAGAAAATAAAAAAAGAACATGTATAGATAAATTGATAGAAAGAAAAAGAGACATATACTCGCTGTTGCAATAGAAAATAACACATATAGGATAGATGTGAAATGTCAAATGTGGAAGTGTTTTGCCTATATGCCCCTTGGTCTCCGAATAGAAGTTCTGCGCACTACATTGAAACTTATTCCAATTGCAAATAATATATATCGTAAAAAAACATTAAAAAAATACCAAAGAAAAAGAATGAAAAGATAGAGGGCTCACCTGCACAGATTCTCCCAAAGCAGCTCGAGCCTGGCCCCGCCGCTTCCATGCTTCACCAGCTGATGGATTCGACTTTATAGCCTATTCTAAAAAACAAATTCAAAATTAACTGAGAACATGAAGCTTGCCATTAGAAGTCAAACTGTACACCTTAGTAAAGTCAGCAATAGCTAGCTCAAGTTCCCTTTGGAAGGCATATGCTGTTCCTCTTCCGATTAATGCCTCTGGTGATGTCGGATTCTCCCTCAATATCTAGATATATATTTAACACAATTATGCCAGCTATCGTGCATTGAAAACAGCAAAGATATGCATGAGATGAAAAAAGAGGGAAAAGATAAATAAAGATCAACCTGATTGAATATTGATATAGCAGCATCATACTTGCCTTCATTGACCTGCAAAACAGAAATACTAGTCTCATGCCAACCATGAACATTAATAGAGAGTTCGCCACTAGGCCAAAAGTGAAAAACTGTAATAATTTTTTAAAGTAAAATACAACAAGTATTCCGTGATATCTTCAGTTAACTTTTTTACTTCTTAGAATCCTTGCACCTAGAACATGTCTCCAAAGCAGATGCTTTTGGGGATGGTTAATTTATTGCAGATTAATAGGTTTGGAGTATTTATAATTAAGACAGCATAATTTATGGAAAATTTTTGTTCTGCTAGACCACTAACCAAGTTCTAGCGGAAACAGGTAAATAATTCAAATAAAAACAAACTTGTAGAGAAGATTTCGTGATCAGCAAACTTAATAAGACAAAGCAGATGTACGACATACCTGAGCAATCCCTCTCGATAACCGAAAATCCAAGCTTATTGACTTAGATTTTGTCTTAGAAGAGGCAAGAATCTTTGGAACAATTTTAATAGGGCCTACTTCAAGTATTTCATTTGGACCAGTGTTGATTTCAATGCCATAATCTGATTTACTTGGAATTTCTGAATCCTCAGGGATGTTTACTTTGGAAGAATCTATAATATGTTCCAAACCTGAACCAAGACTCGATTCAACTGCAGTGGAGGAATCTATCACATGTTCTTCAGAAACAACAGATTCATTTTCTTTTGTCATAGAGAAATCTGCAATCTGCTCTTCTGAAGTGACAGGTTGACTTTGCTTTGCATTAGACAAAAGCTCTTCCAGCTCAAGTAATTGCTTCAAATCTGCTGATTGTTGAACTGCATTTTCATATCCTTGTTGCCAAACAAGCAAAGCTTCCTCTTTCCTTCCCAAAGCTGACAGGGCATTACCTAGTGGGAATATTAGCCAGAGCATATTATTTAACAAATAATATAATGTTTCATCTTGCCAACATAACTAAGAAGTTTTGAGTGAAAGCAACAGAAAAACCCTAAAAGAATTGTGAATGATATATTAGAACAGATCCTAAGCTCAATACAAGGATTATAAAGATAAAGAAATACTAAAGAATGGATTGTATTTGCCCTCAATCTTATCATAGCACACACTAGAGTAGAAAAGGGATACAGTCATCAGTCTTCAGATAGCTTGAGCAAATGCTATCAATGTAGCAAAACACCACCTTTTACCAATCCAACCACACGCGACACTGGCTTCAACAAAGTATAGCATCTACTTTTGATCAGAATTAGGCAACTGATACAATCATATGCTAATTTCAAACAGTTGAAAACTAATGATTGAGTGACATAATATGGTATCTAAACCGCTTCAAACATCTTCAGCCCCCCAAAATAACACATTATTACCTGCACTAGTGGCTGCAGAGAGGAAGCTTTGTTCTGCCTAGATATGATAAGCTGAAGCTGAAAGAAACTGATCAAATCTTAATCTTTCTAACGAGGAAAATTCAAGAAAGACAAGATCTTCCCCCTTTTTTTTTTGCGCTGATCACTAATCTTCAGGACATTCTACAAATATAGCATCAAGTAACAATTTTCATGATATTATTTTACTTCAACGAGATAATTTTACGAAAATATGAACTCATAAGAATATCAACTCTTAATAACCAAAAATCCAATACAAAGCACTGACACAACGACGCAACGAAGCTCACAGAATCAAGAACCCATCGACAAACAGTAAAATAAATCAAACCTTTAAGGATGTAAGCCTGAATGAGGCCAGAATCGAGCTGAAGCGCCTTATCACAGTCCTTAATCACATGCTTATGCAGTTCCAGACGGCTATAGCAAAACGCCCGATTGCTAGCGAAACCAAGACAACAACAAGAACGGCATCAGTACCTCAAATTAAGAACTCGAGAAATCGGTGAAAAGTCAATGGAATCGGATCGGCGCACCAGAGGTCTTGGATGGAGGAGGAGCGCGCAAGGAGGGAGTCCAGAACGCGGATGGCTTTGGACCAGTTCTTGGAGCTGCAGAGCCGCACCAGCTCCTCCCTCTCACCAGCCGCCGCGGGAGCCATAGCCATCGCCGGAGCTAATCCCACATCGGAACAGGGAGGAAGCGTTGATGAATGAGAAGAGATCGGTGGAGAGAGAAGGATGGGGGAACTTTGGGGTTTTATATAAATCGGTGCACTGTTTAATTTTCTTTCTTTTTTTAATCAAACTTTATTTTTTTTTCGCTAATTTTTAATTTTTATAACTTTTCTTTCCTTTTCCTGTGGCTTTTACGGAGAATGTCCAAACAGCAAGGCAACGTGTCACGTGACCACGTGACGGCGTGTGGGTCCCCCACGCGGATTGGTAATCTCGAGGCAATGTTGGACGGTGGATGATGGATGGCGGGGAATAATCGGATCCTATATGGGTGATCGTCTTAGGAGATTTTTCCGTTGGAAACTAATTATTGCTAGACTTTTTATTGGAAGTTGTTTGGATTTGAGCAAATTTAATGCATTTCCGTTCAAGTTGCACCCCCAAAAAAAAAATCTAAAATAAATTTAACAATGTGATTTATATGTACAACACTAGCAATCATAATTCATAAGACAACATAAAACTAAGCACATCTGGGCGTGTGCTTCATCTGAGGAGTGACAGCAGTACCAAATTAACTCCTGAAACCAAAGATTTGAAATACAGTTTTGATCAGCTGGATTGACCCGGTTTGACTAAAGACGATCATATAAAAACAAGGCACAAGGAATTGATCCATTTGGACAAGTCAACTCGGTCCAACCAAACCAGGTCAACCAGGAGATTATGCATAAATTTTATTTTTATTTTTTGAAATTATATTAAATTATTATGTTTTTAGATTTTATTTAAGATATTAAATTGATATGTATAAATTAAAAGAAAGATTACTTTGCTTGTGAAGCTTTCGTATTATTATATAACACATCTTATATATTTATATACCATTAAAATTATGAAAATATTAATTATATTCATAATCGGGTTTCAACCCCGGTTGGACTATTGACCTGTGACCCCTGAGCTTTCCTGGTCACTAGTAGCATTTCCGGGTTTCAAAACATTGCTTGAAACAATGATAGTTCTTGAAATTATTTAAAGATAATATTGTTTTGAGCCTTCATGAACAAAATCAGTGCTATCATTGATATGGAAAGTCAATTCAGTAAACCTATTTAGCACAAACTAACATTACTTGAAAAAGGAGCCTTTGGGCTCAAGTTCAAGGTCATCGACTCATCAAACAATGGAGTCCTTCATATCATCCATGCATTTTTGGGAGTTTCATTTTTTCGCTAAGTTGATGGTTGAAGCAACTAAATTGAAAGATAATCTCTCCTGCTCTGAATAAAAATAAAAATAAAAAAGAAAAAAAGAATATTGAGATTCAAGTATGTAAATAAGCACAATATGCAGGAATGTGCTCTATGTGAGCAGTTGTTTCATTCCTTATTTGTCAAAACTCATTTTTCATCCATATATTCAATTGCATTGGTCAATATAAATTTAATTCAATATATAGGTTCCTCCAAAAAAAAAATTAAAAAACCGAAAAACATGAGAAGATGCATTTGATGGCATCGCTCTTGTTCTCATTCTGGGTAAAGTTTTTCACTGCAGTGAATGCATCTGTCCAAATTCATACAGACAGCAATGCTTTATTGACGAATAACTGGCATCTAAGTGGTAAAACCGGTGGTAAAACTGCAGGTTTTACCTAATTCTGATCATCATAAGCTAAAAAGTTGGATACCAGTAGTGAATATTATCATAACCTTTCTCAATGGCAAGTGTGGTTGTAGTGTTTACAATCCTTGTGTATGTATTCAAGGAAACAATGTATGGTACTCCAAATAGGAAAATCAATATGGATTTATTCACATGAACACCTTGTTGGCTGCCCAAAGATCTACAATCCGTGTGACCTCCAAGCCTACATTTGCTGCTCTAACAAACTGCACAAAATGCCAATCCGACTGCAGAACAATAAACATGGTCAGGGTACCAGGCAAAGCAGGATTAAGAGAATTTAACTAGAAACAACTAAGAACAATTCGTGATATCCAAATTTAACAATAATATAAAAATTTGACAAAACATATTGCTAATAAACCAGCACTGATCATTGTCCTATATGAAATTGCAAACAGAATTTGAACAGCTTGCAATAGAAAAGGCTGCCAAGACGTTCATTGCCTTTTATCTGCTTCCAGTAGCTGATAATATCCGATCCTGAAACATAGTTTTCTTTTTCCTTTTTTATAGAAAATTCACAAATCTGACTTCAAACCATGTTGAGCATCAGAACATTATAATTAGAATCTTTCAATCACATAGGTCATTTATTTCATGCTAAGTTGCTTAAAGTTGGCTACATATATTACATGAGAAATCGTCGATATGAGCATTCCCAAAGTTTGTCACTTACATCCTTGACTTGCGTTAATTGGGCATCTTAGAATTGTTTATCTAAAAATATGTTGGTGCCCCATTATCCTTACTGAAATGCAGTGGCTTTTGTAAACAGAGGGCTTCCAAATTTCTTAACAAGAATTTCTTTCAGACAAATGATAACCTGAGGCTACACAAATGAAACATTGATCTAGTCTCGTGGCAAATATATTTAGACTTCAGCAACTGACACATGAGCCAAAAGGATCTAGCTAATGTTTTACTAGCACCATTTCAGAAGCTAAAGACATTATTAGATCAATTTAGTTGAGTTATCCTCACTAGCTCATATTGATCTCTAACCATATCATTTAACTTTCATCCAAGAAACTTAAAAAAGTTTCCATCATCATTCAGAGCTACAGAACTGCTAGGATTTAAATTCAATGTATGTTCCCAGAATCATGAACTTCGTTGATGCATTCAGTGAGGCCCACTTCTTGGAGTCAGGCCATTACTATAACAATATTCAAGTACTCTAGTTTCTAACACAATAAGCAAATATCTACTCAACCAAACACAATGAAGAAAGAACTGCATGAAATGTAGAACTCACCAACAAGCAAAAGCATAAGAATGATCCAGAAAATCATTTGCACAGGTCGACCATATTGCACTTGATACAGAGATCTCTGAAGATGTCTATGAAGAACTCCAACACAACCATTCTGCAGCTGCTTATAATAAGTTTCGTGTGTATAACTACTTAGGAAGCTCTTACCTTTTTCATAGCATGCATCAATGACCTACAAAAGTAACAACAGGATCAAAAGGCAATTCAGCAGGACAGGCATAACCGGATACCATGGAAAATTTCAGCTTCTCACCGGACTCAGCTGGTGGTTCCTTAACAGGATAGATTCTACATCCTTCTGTTGATCCCCGACTTTCCATTTTCTAAAACCATGTTCAGACCATTTCATCATAGATGACAAATGCGGGACAGTCAATATCTTTGTTATCTTCTTCGAAGGTACATTAGGCTGCTTGTCTTCACTACTTGATATTGAAATTATGCAAGCATCTGAATCAGTATTAGAACTAGACAATCTCCGCTGCCCATGCAACATACCTTCCTTTCTCAACCAATCCTTACCAGCATCTCCATTCATTTCTAAAGATTTCCCCCTCAGTGACATCTTCTCCAGCTTTGGCAACTCGTTGGATAAGAAACGAGCGAGCTCATCTCTCTCTCCTTCATCCAATCTCATAATCTCCCCTTCAAAATTCAATTCTTTCAGAGCATTCTCCACCATCTTTATCCGACTCCCAATCGCCTCAACAAATTCACTATGCCGATTCCTCACATCCTTCCCTGCAGAACCAGCTTCATCCTTTGCCATCATAACCCGCTCCAATTCATCCAACTACCAACTCATCAAAAACCCGCATTTATCACAAATTCAACAAACAAGCACACTAGAAATCAAACATCACAAACAATCCAAAACTTTAAAGAAAATTCCACAAGTACCTGCCATTTAGCTGTGCTTAGAGCTGCACAAAGTTCTCTCCGGAGCTCTGATTCGTGAATCCATTGCCTATAAACCGATACCATCCTGCGAAACAAACAAACCATAAGACCAAACAAAACAAGAAAAATAAAAAGGAAAGAAAACATTAGAGAGCACTAGATTCAGTACCTATCGGCCGAGTCCTGGACTTCCTCAGCGGCGGCGAAGAAGAGGTCCTTCTTCCAATAATCAAAACACGTCTCCATTAACAAATTAGGAACCAAAAACAAACCCTAACCCTATCACCGGAGCTCGTCGCAGCGGGAGAACAGTGAAGCTCTGATTTTACAGCAACATCGTTTGCTCTTTTCGATCATTTTAAATCACGTGCGCCGATAAACACGGACGGCCGAGATCACGCTGTTGAAGCGGAGATGCGATCTCAGCCATCGAGTTTGAACATGGTCACTAGTTCTTCAAACAAAAAGTTTGAACGCGGTCTTAACGGCGGTTTTAAGTAGAGGCGGGTGATCTCAGCGAATACTTTCGTGCCACGTGGCGTCATTGTTTAATGAAATTACTTTTATACCCAACGAAAGTAAAACAATGCGAAGGCTATTTAAAAGTTTTTAGAATTTTCAATTTCACATATTATTAATGTTTAATTGATTATATACTCATCTCATTTGTCTTTTATCTTATCAAATTACTCTCCATTCAAACGGTAGCTAGTGGTATTTTCATTAGAATAATGAAAAAAAATCAAAACCAATATATCTCAATATTATAAAAATACTATATAGAAATATTATATAGTAGTGTTTATTTACTGTTCGATATTCGTTAGCTATATGTGGGAGAAATTATATTTTTTATCTATTCAACGGAATTTACTATCATGAAAGTTATGATTCATGATCTATCATTTTGAACTCATGTAGCAAACTGCTATTATCTTACGTGCTAACTCATCCCATATAACAAATTTCTACAGAATAATTAAGACACCGTATAATTGATGTACCTCTATTCGTGTGTCTCTTAGGCTCTGCTTGGGAGAGGGTTTTTGGGGGGTTTTGGGGGTAGGGTTATGACACAACCCTTGATTGGGAGAGGGTTATGGAGAAAGGATTTTGATGGTAGAGTATTTGGGGGTAAATGGAGGTTTTGGAGGGTTGAATAAATTTTGAGACCAAAATGCCCCTCTTAGTTTTAAGTTTTTACAAACATATCCTTCCATTATTCCATAGCCCTAGATCTTCCATCATTCCATAAAATATCAAAAATTGTAAATTAATAAATTAAAAATATTTAATTTACAATAATAGTATTATATGGGACAATTTTAATTCACACAAAGGTTTTTTTTTATTTTGGAATAAAATATTAAATATTGTAAATTAATAAATTAAAAATATTTAATTTACAATAATAGTATTATATGGGACAATTTTAATTCACACAAAGATTTTTTTTATTTTGGAATAAAATATTAAATATTGTAAATTAATAAATTAAAAATATTTAATTTACAATAATAGTATTATATGTGTACAATTTTAATTCACACATATTTTTTTTATTTTGGAATAAAATATTAAATGTTGTAAATTAATAAATTAAAAATATTTAATTTACAATAATAATATTATATGTGTACCATTAGCATGAAATACAAATTATAACTTCAAGGGCATTTTAGTAATATGCATATATAACCTTACCTTCTATTACCTTCAATCCAAACACAACAAGGTTTGGTAATCTCCATTTACCTTACCTTCAATCCAAACAAGGTATAACTTAAAACCTCATTCTACCTTACTTTACCTTACTTTACCCTACTTTACTCTACTTTACAAAACCCTTCTTCACCTCTGCCAAGCAGAGCCTTAGACAATGTTGAAATTTTGTAACATAAGAAAAAAAAATCTAACCATC
This sequence comes from Dioscorea dumetorum, assembly GCA_902712375.1. Lineage (NCBI taxonomy): Eukaryota > Viridiplantae > Streptophyta > Magnoliopsida > Dioscoreales > Dioscoreaceae > Dioscorea > Dioscorea dumetorum. Next base: position 369,753 of record CACTHL010000339.1, read on the forward strand.
TTCAAATTAGAAAAACGATAACTCTTTCTCTTGTTAAGTAAAACATCGAGGAATTGAACTCTCGATGCATCTACTTTATAATAATAATAATAATAATAATAATAATAATAATAGCAATTTCAATTTAACTTATCCTAAAAACATGCTGGATACTTAGAAACTCTCTATTGATCTATATCTACTTGCTACTGTATTTTTTTTTAATATTTTTTTTATAAATAAAAAATATGAGGAAAAGAAGTTAAAGAAGCATAGCCGACAATTAATTGGATAAATAATGGAAATGAAGCACATTGCATGTTATATTGTCTAAGATAATATTGATGGTCCAATATTTTGGTCAACTCCAATCATGGATGAAACATGGGTAGGGCCGTGTATGACACTCGTTTATTTATTATTATTATTATTATTATTATTATTATTATTATTATTATTATTATTATTATTATTATTATTTATTAAAAAGAAGAATTAAAAACAACAATAACTTACGTAGCATGTAATTTTGTCTTCATATATATATATATATATAACAATTAAAATTGAGTTCATTTTTGGCAATATGTTTATGAAAATAAAAATTTTCTATTTATATTTTTGTAAACCGCATAGGTACGATACTCTCATGTTGTTTTTTAGAACTATATGTTTTTTTCTAAGGGGTTTTCTAATACTTCTAGAACTATCAAAATTTGTTTTCTTAATATAAGACTATTAATATTGTGAAATATGTACTTCAGCCAATTAAACAAAGCTGCATGTTTAGCTTTTTTTTATTTAAATTTTAATATACAGTCATATTATAAATTATGTGTGTTCATGAGTGTGGACATTGAAAAATTCTCCTTGTTATCTATTGATTTTGTTTTCGTTTAAATTTAAAAGTAGGATTTATTTTAAAAAAACACTAATTACCTTATTTTATAAACTAAACATAAAAGTAATATAAACATTGCCATTTGGTCTCAAAAAATAAGATTCTCAAAAATACGTGAGGTATTAATTGACGACCTATGCACTTGTGGATATTTACTCATCATTAATATTCATTCATTAACATTCTTTGTGCTTACAAGCAACTATTAATAAGTTACGTTGCCCTGTTAACATAACTTAAATTCTCACAAGATATATATATTTATTCATTAACATTCTTTGTGCTTAGAATCAAATTAATCCTTCCAAGATAATATTAAACATATACATTTATACATACAATACCAAGGTTTTCTTTGCATTTTCTGTTTAATTTTTTGTTTGAAAGCACACCAATTTCTTTTCATAATGACACAAATTAGGACATGATAGTGAAATTAATTTTCATGCTGAATAGTAAAAAAATACTTCCTTCTAGGATATAGTTGAGTATTTAAGATGTATGTACAATGTACAATTGAAAAACACACTATTAAAAATAAGTCACTCAAACCATGAATGGTAAATAATGCTTATCAAGAAATAACTATAGTGTACAATTGAAAATTAACAAGAGATTATTATTAAAAATGCTACCTTCTAACAGGAGCCAAGGCGAAGGTCTTAACTTATTATAAATTAATATATAATTAAAGCATCAAATTTTTAGTAGGTTATTTACAAATCCTAATACTGCAAAAGAGTTCATAACCCAGCCAGTATTGCTTTTACTATAAAAGATAAAAGTGAAACATTCAAAAAATCTTAAGTTCAAATCTTGCTAGATGAAGTAGTAAAAATGAGTCCCTGATTATAAATGTAGGTTTACAGCTCAAACCCTTTATCACTCGGTGAAAGTGTGCAAGTTAGATGATTAATCCTCAGCTCGTGTGCATGCCCATAGCACAAGTTTTTTTTTTAAAAAAAAAATTCCTTTTGTATTTTTAATAAATTCATATTTATGATTTAAATTTTATATTTTTATGTGAATATTAACAAAATTTATTTTTTTTCTTCACTTCGGCTACAACCCATATAGTTTCTAGATTTGCTATGACCACTGATCTTCAATCCAAATGATAGTAATTAATCATAGTTTTATTTTCATTATAGGTTTTACAAATAGTTATAGATAAAATTACTATCTACTAGGTTTTTCCAAACCCAAGATAATTAGTTTTAAAATTATTATTTAATATAGTCAAAACTACTTTTAAAAACCTATTAAATTGGTTTTCAAACACAAAGCATTATAGTAATTATTGTTATGCCCTTGCTAATATAACAGAAGGTTCAGAATGAAAACCGCTCAATAGTCTAGTGTGGAGTCATCTAAATGATAGATGAGTGGTGCAGATTCAAATTCTCATGTTGTAATACCTTGTTAGTGATAAGTCATCCAAACAGTACATAAATAGTGCAAATTCAAATTCACATTTTATAATATGGTGTTGTGAATACTATAAAAATACTATCTAAATCTTGTGGTCTAGTGATAACGCATCATGCAGTGCACAAGAATACAAGAGTTTGACATCTTATTTCTGTAATACTGTTTATTAGTATTATCAACGCATTCTACATTAGGACTCAAGTACAATTTACTAATTATATGAGTATGTGGTGGGAGAAATATTATTTTTTTCCCTCCACGATTATATAACAAGAGATTTTTTAGGAGATTTATAAACTACCGTAACAGGTGCATTTTCATACATGTTTATCTTTTGCCAATTCTTTACAGGGAATGTTTGTCACCTATTTAAAAAAAAAAAAAAAAAAAAATCTTTCACTCCAACCTCTCACAAACCATGTCCCAAATTTTGTTCATCCTCTCAACTACATGCATTTAGTGAAACATAGTTATAAACTTAAAATTTGTCTCCATATTCACTAACATTCTCTGTGCACACAAGCAACATTTAATAAATTATGTTGCCATGTTTATTAATTCTTCTTTTGCATAATTAAAAGGGAATGAATATATATACACACAAGAAAGAAATATCAGAGATGATGCCCCCCATCACCTTTATTTGATTTCTTTTGTTTGTCTTCATTATAAATTAATAAGTTTTTGATGTTTTTAACATCCTCTCCATAGATGATATTTTGTACCATGCCATGGATTTTTTTTTATAAATTGATCTTTCAATACACTTTTGTCCACATTCTCAAACCAAAAAATTAAAATAAAATAAAATAAATAAACAAAGAGAGGATAAAGAAGAAATAATATTTGTCATAAATAGAGACGTAAATTAAAAGAAAATTCCAAACTTATGAACTTAATTTGCCCACCTTCTCTTTAATTCCAAGTTACACACCAACCCTCCATTCCATCAATTTTTTCATGGTTCTCGCCATCATCCGCCAACCCTAAATAAAAATCTTTAATCCAAATCACAACACTCACCCACCTAATAATTTAAAAATTAAAACTCCCCCAATTTTTTTTTTTTACAATTTTTTTATTATTTTTTTATTATTTTAAAATTATGTCCACGTGAAAGCCATCGGGCTGGCCACCACATGCTTCCCATCGGTCCACTCGAGCCGACCGAACCCGACCGAACCGGACGGCATCGAACCGGACGTAAACGTCACCTTGTAACTGCGTTTCTCCCCTGCCGTTGTAAACTCCAGCTCACTGGGGTCCACCACCACCTTCACGGCCCCACCATCCCCCTCTGACGTCATCACCCTCGCCTTGTATGTCCCCGAGGGCCCCACGTTCGTCACCGTTCGGGCGTGCGTGACCGTCGTCGTCGAGCTCGCGGAGATCCCGCTCCCAGTCGCCGTCGCGAACGCCACCGAGAACGACGGGTAGTTGAGTCCCGACACCGCGTAGGTGCGCTCACCGCCGCACTTGAAGTCACTCCTCTTCGACACGCTGGCGATCTGAAGCGGAGTGTAGTTCAACGCGCAGAGGAAATCGAGGTAATCCTCAGCCGTGAGATCATACACCAATCCAGGATCAAGAGCTCTGGGAGGGTCCACGTGTCCAGCTCCATAATCGAACGGTGAGGCTGGCTTCCCCGTGGCGATATCAAGGATCCCCTCACCGCCAGGGTAAACGGCGTAAGCGGTGGTCATAAGCGCCGATTTAATCGCCGCCGGCGACCAATCGGGGTGGGCCCCTTTCAACAGCGCGGCGAGACCACTGACGTGCGGGCACGACATCGAGGTGCCGGAAATGATGTTGAACTCGACCCGGCGTGGGTCGACGGCTAGACCGGTCGGTCCGACAGCGCCGGTCCAGCCGGCTAAGATATTGACCCCAGGGGCAATAAGGTCCGGTTTCAAGATCTCGGGGGTGATGGAGTTGGGCCCACGTGAGGAGAACGCGGCGACGACTGGGGACGGCTGGATGTTCACCTTCGTCCCGCTGAAAACGATCGTGGCCGTTGGATTTGGGTCGGAGAGCACGTAGGAGCGGATTGAGTTGGCGGCTTTCTCTCCGACACCGGTGGCCGGGAGGAGGTGGGCGTCGGCGACGAGCTCTTCGCCGTTGGCGGCGGTGTTAGCTAGTACCATCCCGGCGCCGCCGGCTTCTCGGACGACGTACCCTTTCTGAACCCTTGCGTTGATGCCACGGTCGCAGAGAACGAGCTTCCCGGCTACGAGGGATGGCATCAGGGTTCCGGGCATGCAGAGGTTTCCGTTGGTGGAGTTGGAGACGTTGCCGGCGTAAACGAAGGGGATAGAAGAGTCCGGTAGGGGTTTGCCGGAGTAGAGTGAGACACCGGAGTAGTTCTTGCCGTTGCCGAGAGAGACGTAAGCGGGGAAATCACGGTCGAGAGTTCCGGCGCCGACGGTGGTGATCCAAGGCGCGACGTTGGAGAGGGTGTTCGGGCTGGGGCCGGCGTTACCGGCGGAGCAAGAAACGAGCACCCCTTTCTCCATGGCGGTGAACGCACCAATGGCCACCGAGTCACGGTAATAGTCCGACATCCCGCCGCCGAGAGACAACGAAAGCACATGGCAACCATCATCGACGGCGCGTTCCATGGCCGCAAGAATATCCGAGCTGAAACACCCACCAGCCCAGCAAACCTTATATACGGCCAAGCGCGCCCGCACGGCCATGCCACGAGCGTTCCCGGCGGCGTAGCCAAGAAGACTAGCTGATGGCACGGCGGAACCAGCGGCGGTGCTGGAAGTATGAGTCCCATGGCCATCGTCATCTCTCGGTGAACGCGACTCCTTGGTCTCATCCACAGGGCCCATGCTCGCTTCGTAGCCTTTGCAGAAGAACCGCGCGCCGATGAGTTTCCGGTTGCACGTCGCCGCGCTAAAGTTGGTGCCTTGCTCGCAAGCCCCCTTCCATCCGGCAGGCACCGGACCGAACCCAGCGTCGTTAAAGCTCGGCCGCTCCGGCCACACTCCAGTGTCAAGAACTCCGACCACCACGTCAGTCTCCGTGCCAGACGCCGGCACCAACCCTTCAGTCTTATCCAACCCAAGAAACTCCGGCGTTCTTGTAGTGTGAAGCTCGTAACGAGTTTCAGGTAACACCGCTAGCACGCCACTAGTCTCCTCGAGAGCTTGAGCTTCCGCCGCAGAAAGCCGCGCGGAGAAGCCATGGATAACGATGTCATAAGTGTAGAGCAGCTCAGCAGAGTTAGAGACAGAGCTGAGTGAAGCTTCATACCAGTGTTGATGCTCTGCAAAGGTCGTCGGCATCTGAGACTTGGCCATGTGGATGATATACGTCTCCTTCTTCATCACCATCTCCGGTGATGGTGTTTGTGAAGAGAAGCAGTCGGAGAGGCGTACCAGCAAAATGGTAAGTAACAAGATGATGCATTTCTTCTCCATGATGGCTGATGATGAGCTTATTCTGCTTTTCATGGGGGGTTATATATATCTATAGAGAGGATGGGTGTGGTCACATGGGGGGTGGTGTTATTCAAAGTGGCCTGTGAGCTTTATGGTTTTATAATGGAGTGTGTGTGTGTGTGTGTGTGTGATTGTGGGGTGGATGAGAATCTCTGGATGGTTTTGTCGGCTTTTGGATTGGATGTGGGATCAGTGAGAAAACAGAGAGAGAGAAAGAGATGAGAGTCTGCAAGAACGCAGGAGAGGGAGATGGTGAAAGACGGAGAGAGTTGGGTGCTTTATTGGGTCACGGGTAACACTGCTTTGATAGTTGTGCAGAAGGAGAGGGGCGAGGAGTGCTTTGGCTTTTGGATGGCAACCACACGGGTTGCTCTTTAGCTAAAAGGACTAAATTCAGATATTTACAAATTTTAGGATTTCTTTTTATTTATATATATATATATATATATAGCAATATTTTACTAATAATGATGGGAGCCCAATAGAAGATTTGGTTCACCTATGATTTTTTTTTTTTTTGGTTTATTGATATCGGTTCTTTTGTAAACAGTATTCTAAGAAAACCTTGAAATTAAATTCTATTAATAAAAATACAGATATTTATTGAATTTAGTTCATATTCGGTTCACCTCTTAACGAGGGGTTTATCTATATTTATTAAAATAATAATTGTGAAAATATTATTTTAGCTACATTGTTAAATAATATTAATGAGAGATTTGTGGAAGGTTTTGGGTGGGCATGCTTTTTGATATCTCCAATTAATGAGGCATGTTACACATAGAAAGGGTGTGTGGTTTTCTAACATCCACAAGGAATACCTTCTTGTTGGTTAAGCTAAGCATCTTTTTATCATGATTAAAAGCAACTCTTTTTTTTCTTTTCTTTCTTTTTTTAATTTAAAATTTATTAATTTATCTATTCCCTATTTGATACGTGATTTTATTTTGTTTTTATTATTAGCGTTAAAACGGAGCTCAAAAGGCTAGCAATATAGCCGTTAGGCGCGTTTCCCTGTCAAGTCAAACACGTGTGACACGGAAAGCGAGGTTTTTTTTTTTTTTTTACTTTTACTTTTTTTCCTATTAATGGTTCAAAGAAATTAAATATTGCAGCAAAAAAATAACCATGAAAATGTTATTATAAAATGGTTTATTTATTATTATTATTTAATAATTTAAAGTATATATAGTTATGTAAATAACTAAAAGAAAATATATATTAGTGCGTGTACTTCACCATAAGCGATTGCTTTTACTCGTGGGTTTGTAATGAGTGATTGATAGTCAATTTGATTCTCTAAAATAATATTTAAATTAGATTGAAAAACAAAATTGAAGTAATTAGGGACAATTTTCAAAAATACCTCTAAAATAAGTTTTCACTAAGGGGTTGTTTGGTTAGTTGTAAGTAGCTGTGATGTAAATAATTTTACATGTAAGTAACTGTTTTGTTTGATGTAAAAGCTCAACTTACATGTAAGTGGACTTACATCTCATCCACTTTTAGGGGCTGTTTGGTTGTCTGTAAGTGAATTTACATGTAAGTAAAATTACACTGTGAGTGAAAATACTGTATTTTAATTTACATCACAGTTGTTTGGTTTGTTGTAATTTGAAATGCTGTATTTGCTTTTTCTTTGTTTGGTTTGATGTAAGTTAAAGAGTATGATTACCATGTAAGTGCAATGATAAGATTACCCCTATCATATTGTTAACATTAATTATTTAATATTATTTATAAAAGTTTTTAATTTATATAATATGCTTAAATTTTATCCCTAAAAACTATTAATTATATTAACTCTCATTATTTAGGATTAATACTAATTTAAAATGTTAATTAATTCAGTTGTGATTTATTAAATTTAAAATTTTTAATGTAATTTAATTATATGCCATTAAAATATTTTTTCTATATAAATTAAATAAGAATTGGTATTTTAAAATACAATATTAAATTAAATAAAACATAAATAACTATTTTTTTAATCATGTTAGTATTAGTTCTAATTATTTAATACTTTTCATAATAATTAATTAATTATTTATTTAAAGTATTTTAATGATAAAAATATTTTTTAAAAATATTAAATATTTTAAGTTTAATATTTTTAAAATTTTAATACTTAAAAATATTTTTATAGTTACTTTTAATGATAATTTAATTTATTAAATATTTTTATAATTATATTTAAGATAAAATGGTGGTGAGTGGATACCACTTACTTTTTTTAATTTTAAAAAAATATATTTTGATGTAAGTTGAAATATGTAAAAGGGAGTGAGATGTAAGTCTACTTACTTGTAAGTGGAGCTTTTACATCAAACCAAAACAACAATTACATGTTATTTCAACTTACATCAAAATTTGTTGTAAGTTGAAATACAGTAAAGTAAGTGGTATCAAGTCACCACCATGTTATGTTAAATATAATTATAAAAATATTTAATAAATTAAATTATCATTAAAATTAATTATAAAAATATTTTTTAGTATTAAAATTTAAAAATTTTAAATTTTAAAAAAAGATTTTTATTATTAAAATATTTTTAAATAATTATTAATTAATTATTATGAAAAGTATTAAATAGTTAGAACTAATATTAACATCATTTGTAGTATTAACATGATTATAAAAATAGTTATTTATTATTTATTTAATTTAATATTGTATTTTAAAATACCAATTCCTATTTAATTTATATAAAAAATATATTTTTTGTGGCATATAACTGAATTACATTACATTTTTAAATTTAATAAACCACAAAATTAATTTATTTTTAAATTATTTTTAATCCTAAATAATGGGAGTTAATATAATTAATAGTTTTAAAGATAAAATTTAAGTATGGTATATAATTAAAAAATTTTATAAATAATATTAAATAACTAGTGTTAACAATATGTGATGGGGTAATCTTACCATTTCATTTACATGGTAATTGTACCTTTCAACTTACATCAAACCAAACAAAGAAAAAAAAAAAAAAAAAATTAAAAAAAAAAAAAAACCAAACAACGAAGATGTAAGTTAAAATGCAGTATTTTCACTTACACTGTAATTTCACTTACATGTAAATTCATTTACAGACAACCAAACAACCCCTAAGGGTATTCATTTAGGTGTAAGTTGGAGAAAGTGTAAAGAAATGGACTGAATTCCTATACTTCTGATATTTCTTTTTCTCTGAAACGGGGAAGTGACCATTTCTTTTACTTCAGCCTGAAGTGAGTTTTAGTTATAACTCATTTCAACATTTTTTACAGAGAAGTGAGCGAAGTGAGTGCTCACTTCCTTCACTTCCAAAAATCCTTCAGAAGTTTCTAATGAGATTCCTATTTATTATTTTTTTTTTACAAACACGATAACCATCAATTAGTATTTTTATCACTCATAAATTATTTATCTTGAATGCATCTGTCAAAAAACTAACACACCATCATCTCATAAATCTATGTGAGTGGAAATATAACATCACTCATGTGTTATTTTTTTAATTTGTTCATTAATTAATAGTCATAGTTCGGCGATAATTTTTTTATTCTCAATAATTATTTTTAATTATAAAAAACTATAATATATATAATTATTGAGAATAAAGGAATTATCGCCGAACTATGACTATTAATTAATGAACAAAATGACGGAAAAATAGTTGATTGTTACATTGATTACTAGAATTAATATGAAGGGATCCACACCATAGACCAAAGTAACAAAAAGATTATTTAAGATTGAGATGGCACATGAACATCATTCTCATGCATTTAAACACCACATTTACGTATTGGAATTTTGAAAAAGAACATTAGCATGGAGGAATAACTGTTTTAGAATTGGAGGATCTTTTGTTTTTTTGTTTTTTAATTTCCTTTTATCATTTTATGTTAATGAGTTCATTCACTATACTGTTTTGCATTTATTCTCTTTGTTTTTCTTTGATCAAGATGATTGGTGATGATGATGATACTACTACTTCTAGTCTAATAATAATAATAATAATAATAATAATAATAATAATAAAAATTTGATAATATTTGTTATTATAATAATTGAAAATATTATGTAAATGCAAATATTGGAGCGCAGTTGAATACAAAGGTGACACGAGAACTCAGTTATATTTTATCATTATTTGTTAAATTTTAAACTATATGTATTGAAGATATATCATTTAAAAAAAAATTAAAGGGTAGTTTTGTGATTACATAATTATTATATAATAAGAGAGTTAGTATTTTATCTTTCTCTAAATTCAAATATGTGACTAATTGACTATTATGTAAATTGTTGAATATTAAAAAAAAAATAATTTTAAAAAAAATATCATTTGACAAAAATTATAAAAAAATAGAGTTGGATTACTACTACAAATCATAATATATACATTTTAAAATAAACTAAATTTTTTATACATATACATATATAGAAAAAGAATAGTAGAATACCTTAATTGGTCCCTTTATTTGTCACAATCTGCCATTTTAGTTCATTTTACTTTAATTTGGCCCTGATTAGTCCCTCTACTGTCAATTTGAGGCAAATCAAGTCCAACAGCTAACCGACGTTAGGTTGTCCGTCTGAGTTTGCTGATGTGGCTTTATAATGGATTGGTAGAATACCCTAATTGGTCTTTTTATGTGTCACAATCTACCCTAATTGGTCCTTTTATTTGTCACAATATGCCTTTTTACTCTCTTTACTTTAATTTGGCCCAGAGTAGTCCCTCCATTATAAAACCACGTTAGCAAACCCAGACAGACAAACTAACGTCGGTCAGTTGTTGGACTTGACTTGTCTCAAATTGACAGTAGAGGGACTAATCATGACCAAATTAAAGTAAAAGGACTAAAATGGCAGATTGTGACAAATAAAGAGACCAATTAGGGTATTCTACCAAAAAGAATCCTTTCTAATAATAATAATAATTTTTTTTGTTAAATAAAATATAGTATGAATATAAATATAAACTAATAAAACTAAACTTTCATAAATAATGACATTCATTTATTTATTTATTTGGAGAAAACAAGGGAGAGATGGAGAGAGACTTTGGATAATTTATGAATGGAGGAGAGTGAGTGATCACATGGCTTGCAAGCAATGAAAGGCTGTCAAGATTGCACAGAAGGAGAAAAGAAGATATCTTTTAACAAAAGTTGGTGTGAAAAACAATAAGAGACAGCTGACTATATACATAGCTGCCTCTGTGTATTCTTGCTTCCAATTTGATGGGATGTCACATTCTTTCACTATTCTCCCTTTTTTTTTTTAATTTCAATGAGAAATAAATCTAAATGAAAAATAAATAAAAAAAAAAAAATTTGTAAAGCTTTAATTAACTGTTGGTCACCTAGAATTCGGTCTAATTTTTCAATGATAAAATACAAATAAACCATGTGTCAGAGGTGAGCACAGATGTAGAGTTATTACTTTACTACACCTGTGCCCTTATTTGCGTGAGTTGAGATTTAAATACGTCTTATCAGTAGAACATGAACACTATATACTTCGGATCCAATGCCATTAGACCTATGTTTTTATAAAAAAAAATACATATAGATATGCATATTTCATATAGGTTGGTCACCCGAAAAAAAAAAACATAAATTTTTTTATTCAGTTTTATTAATGATAAAATATAAACAAATCATATGTCACAGGGAGCACAAACGTAGAGTTATTACTTTCATACACCTCTATCTTTGTTTTGTGTGAGTTAAGATTTGAATACGACTCCACAGTAGATACATGTTTTTTATATAAAAAAAATGTATAGATATGTAAATTTAATATATTTTTTATTATATTGTTATGATCATTTGTTTATTTTATGGCATCCTTTTGTACTTTCAAAATGTAAAATATTTAGAGAATAGGATTTAGAGAGTATGATTGTTTTGATTATTTCAATTTTTAAGTGTAAAGATAGATAGAAAGAGAGATGACAATGTGGGGATGGGATTGAAGGAGAAATTAAACTGTTCTATGATTGTGGCATGATTGGTGATAAAATTAGTGATGTGATTATGTAGAAATATAAGTCATTGGCATTGACCAATCTTATCTCAATTAGTCAATGTGAATTAAGAAGAGAAATATAACTGACTTTAAACCATTGCCTGTGAAATTGAACTTCAACACTACAATTGTGGCATGATTGGTGATAGAATTTTTAAAAATCCCAATTTTTTTCCTATGAGTCATACCATTTAATAAAAAAAAGAAGACTACAATTTGTAACAGGAATAGCAATAAAATTGTTGTCTATATATATATATATATATATATATATATATATGTTAATATTCTTTAAAAATGTTTGATGATAACTATTAGATCGTGATTTAATAGTTATTATTTTTATAAGAAACTATATGGAAATACTGTAGTCTACTGTGCATGATTAATGTTTAATACTATTTAACAATGTTTGATTTTACGCAAGAACGATGGTAGCCATTTAATGCAAATCCAACGATGATATTTGATGTCTCTAGATTTCACGTGCCTGGATAATGTATTCTCATATATATATATAGGCAAAATTTAGACTATTCACATTAGGAATGTGCATAGATGTGGAGTTAATTCATCAATACATATATCCCCACTCTGCATGAGCTGAGATTCGAATATGTTCTCTCAATAAAACACAAAATCCTATGTTAAGAACTTAGGCTGTGTTTGATTGCACTTTTTTTTTCTGAAAAAATTTTTCACGGATCATTTTTCAACTAAACAGACTGTTTGTTTGCTCAAATTTTCCATGGAAAATTTTTCCTATTGACCATATTTTCCATCAAAACAAGAAAAAAATTTTCCTACCTCCACCATGGGAAAAGTGTTCCATGAAAAATGTAAGGGGTTATGTGAAAAAATAACATGGGAGGGCTAATTTTTTCATTTTACAAGGGAAAATTTTGATTTTTTAGCTAGAAAAAATGCCAATCAAATGGCTATTTTTCATTTTCCACTAAATTTTTTTCCTTTTCCACCCATTTTCCATGTTGCCAATCAAACACAGCCTTAGTGCTAATATATATATATATATAAGCTTATAAACGAATTTACCTCAACTATTCATTGTGAAAGAAATATGAATAAAAAAAAAGGGAGACATGAAATTTATACTCGTAAAATCATTTTGACTATTTACTTCATCTGATCAACTTAAAGATATATGAAAAATTGAACTAGACTAAAATGAGAGAAAATTTATGATACCTTGTATTCAAGGTATTAATATCTAAATAACATATCACATGATGGAGTTAGAACATCACTTTATAAATCAAAGCTAGAAATGCGAGAAAATTCACAATGTCTCTATTAATAATAGAAATAAATAATAAAAATAGAAATAATTATTATTGTTATTAAAATGTTATAAATATTATGGGTTTCGTCGATATATCCAAAAGATACATGATATATTCATGGAATTATTTAGGTAAATAGTCACATAACTTTCATTAATAGCAAAGATATTTTAAATGGACCATTTACCAAATGATGTTAAGGTAGCATGTGGATTAGAAGATAGAGTCAAAATGTATTAAAAAAGAGGAAATATATATAGAATAGAAACCAGTTCATCAAGTGACACATGAAAAACCTTCATTGAAATAGACTACGTAGTGATGTTATGTATTGCCAACCATGTCACACGTCTCATTTTCCACCGACTTCGTCCATCTAATTAATTTTTTTTTTAATCAATTTTATCATTTTTTTCAAAATAGATAAAACAATAAAAATGTATTAAAAGAAGAAGTACAAGTATAAAGACAAATGACAAAAGGGATATATAAATGTAGTGCAACCGGGCTGAGGTGATGCAGAAATGTCGTCAAAGATTAAGTGATCCTACAATGAAGATTGCAGCAGTATGATAGGGTTTTCATAAAACAACCAAGGGCTTGTTTGGATGTGCTTTTAAAAAAAGTGCTTTTTTTTAAGTTTTGGGGAACCACTTTTTTTAAAAAGTGCTTTCAAAGTAAGTTAAGTGCTTTTCTCTGAAACAGCTTCTTAGAAGTGCTTTTCTAAGAAGCACTTATGAGGCAACTTCTGAAAAAAAGCTGAATTTTAGCTTTTTTCACAGCTTCTGTTTCTGCCAGAAGCCTAAACAAACACGTTTTTTAAAACCCAGAAGTGCTTAACTTATAAAAAAACACTTCTGGGCTTAAAAAAACACATCCAAACACCCCCTTAGTGAGGTGATATTCTAGCTAATAATGATATTATAACCTTTGCAATTGTTTACTTCAAAAATATTTTTTTTTTGTTAATACTTCAATAAAATATCTTATATATTCTTATAAATATTTATTTATAAAACCAAAGAGAATCTAATCTAAACACTATCAACCAAATAGTATTAAGATATCACATTACACATACATATTTTTGTCACCACCTTAATAAGATATACATGATGTATTGTTATAAATATAATTTATTTATAAAATGAAAAGAGATTCTAATCAAAAGAGACTATTAATGAAATGATGTTAAGATGTCATGTATGTAGATGAGTAGATGAAGGCTCAAAATATAACTTAAATGCATGGAAGGTAAAGAGCTCTTGACTAAGATTGTGAAGAGACATAAGGACTCAATGATGAATGATTTGGCCATCTTTTCTTCAAATGCTTAGCTTGATTGAGAGTGACAATAATACACACACAATTATTGAAGAGAAGTTGAGTGGCATTTTTCTTTTCTCTAATCACTTGGCTTTTCAATGAGTTTGTTTTTAGTGTGTGTGAGTTTTTTGAGATTGAGAGTATTTAATAATTTCAAAGAGTAATTAATTTGCAAGTAAAACAATTAATAATAGGGGCATAGTTATGTTGAATTATTTATTTTTAAAATAGAAATAAAAATTGAAAAACAATTAGAATGGAATGATATGCACTTGTCAACAAATCATAATTAAACATTGAATGGATGTTTTTTTTTTAAGAAAATTGTTAATATATCCTCATAAAAATCAAATTAATTTATATACCTCTATAAAGAATGTTTTATTTACGCATATAATTTTGAAACCAACTCACAAATTTTGTAAAAATAAAGATCAATGGTATATATTTTTTTTCTGAACGATAATTTAGTTTATTGGCACCATATCAGTGAAAACTAGGGTCAAATCTACTTAGAAAACCTACACTATCCTAACATGTGGTTCATCTATATTTATAAAACCAAATAGTATGATATTTTTTATAAAATTTTTTAATTGATTTTCACTCACTAACATATATAAACAAATAAAATTTGATTAACATGAGATATATAAACAAACATTATTTTTACATTGGTATAAAAAATTGAATATTTTTTAATTTTAATTTTAATAATTATCCCCTATGAATTATTGGAGGGGCCACAAAGGCCACACTAAATAAAAGTTAGGAAGGAACCATGCTAACAAATCTTTATTGTCTAAACACCCAATTGGGCAGACCAAGAGTTGTTGAGGACTAGCTAACATTTATTGTGGTGGCTAAAACTAGTCAATCATCTTGTTTTGGGTCCATTTGCATTTGTGGCCAAATGAAACATTAATTTATTCCTAGTAGTCTATTTTATTCATTTTTTATTTTTAATTTAATTGGAATGATATCATGGAGGAATATGTTTGTGATCATATCCTTATCAACTTCATATGATTTCAAATACTAGTAAATTTTTTGACACGGCAACAAACTATTTTTAGGATCCAAACTTCAATTTGAATCAGAATGATCATCCAACTTCAATTTCGTTTCACCTGGTGGTCATTAAAATTTTTTTTGATATATTTAATGTAAATAATGAGTTTTTTTTTGTTAGCACATACATGACATATTGTTCGCCTTTCATCTTAGCTGCTGACAAAAAAATTCCGATATCTTTATCATTAAGAACATGTCGGAATCTCTTTTATGATCATTTGGTGAAATAGAATTAAAGTTGAATGATCATTTTAATTCAAATTGAAGTTTGTATTCTAAAATGAAAAAAAAACTATGGTTTTGGTACTATGCTGAAAAATTTATCCTCTCATGATTTTAGGTTTAAATCTATGTTTGGTCCCTCTAGTTAGGCTCGAGTGCCCTTTTAGTCTCTCTATTTTAATTTGATCGTTGAGAGTACATCTATTATTTAGATTGAGAAATGTTGGTCTCTGACACGGATGGTGTTAGTTTTTCCGTCAAATTTCCCACCTACGTGGCATTTTTTATTGGTTAAATATTTTAACCAAAGGGTGTAAAAAGTTAATAACTAGTTTGATTTCGGATCTGGGTTTTTTAATGGATCCGACAACTTGACTCCACTTTTCTCTCTCCTTCACCCTTTTTCTCCACCTCAACGTTGGCTCCTTCTAGTGCCATGGTGACTCCAAGAAGAAGCTTCATCATCTTCTTGATTCTGAAATTGCGCCGTAGTCGCTACTCCTCCTCGTCCTCTCTCTCTCTGAATTGGTGTCCGATCCGATCCCCGTTCTTCTAGTCTTCCATGTGGAATCAATCCATTGAATCTTTGATAGCACTCACATTTTGTCTGAAATTTCATATTTTTGGCAGGTCTTAATCAAGGAGACAAGAGATTTGATCTTTCGGTATGTCGGCACTATGCTGCATCTTTTGTTTGCTTTCATTCATGGTTTTTTGAGTTGCTTCTTTGAATTTGATTGCTTTTCTCTGTAATTTGTTTGGATCCCAATTATTTTGTAGGGTTTTGAAAGTTAATCTATTTCGTGCTCCAATTGTTCTTGTGTTTTTAAGTTTTTAGATTTGGATATGTAATTTGATGAGGTATTCCAGACTGTTTTGATGGGAATTGATGTTCTTGTGATTGGTTGTTATGAATGTGAGAAATTATGTGATGTGGCAAGTGATTCCAGTTTGTAAATTGAAGTGGGTTTTTGAAGTTAGCGACAAATGGATGGGAAGAAGGAAAAAACCAAGAAGATGGAGAAGGAGATGAATCACTTTACCGGATTCAGATCCGTTAACAACCCGAATCCGAAAAACTTCCTATTTAGTTATGCGCAAAACTGGTTGTTAACTTTTGATGCATTTTGGTTAAAATATTTAACCAATAAAAAATGCCACGTAGATGGGGAATTTGACAAAAAAAACTAACGTCATCCGTGTCGGGGACTAATATTTTCTAATCTAAATAATAGAGGTACTTCCCGTGGTCAAATTGAAATAAAAGGACTAACAAAATACCCTAGCCTAACTAGAGGGACAAAATATAGATTTAAACCCATGATTTTATTGATCTAAGCACAAAGGGTTGAAAAAAAAAAAGAATTTTCTTTTAATTTTCATTTTAAATGGTTGACAATATTATGATTCATGTTTTGTTTGATTTTTAAATATGAATGTTCTTTTATATAAAATCAACGGATTTTAAAACAAGTTAAACATGTCTTTTGGTCAATTGATGTTCTGCTTTGGAAGATGCCAATATGCTAATTTCTTTTTGTTTTAATTGATTTAATCTAAAATGTAAAATAAATTATTCAAAAAACAACGGATGTTGTATTCCTTTTTTTGGAGCATCATTGATCATTGTTCTTTGTGGATTTATACAGCACCAAAGTGAAAACAATACTTGGATTCCTCATCTTTTTTACTAAAGCAATTAAATTAGAGCCAAGATATTTTTCTTTCTTTCTTTTTTGAAAAGATGTGAATAAATGATGCTCAATGTAAACAATGATTTGACTATTTTATAAAAAAAAATAAATCATAAATTTTGGATCTTATCCCTTAACCTCTGGTTAAGGAGAAACATGAAATCTAGATTAAAAGCTTTTATACTATCTTCATAGGATGATAGCCAAAGTGCATTCTGATTACTAAGTCATAAGCTACTTATATTTTTCAAACGTTATTTTTTTTTGTAGGATTAAAAGATATTTTACATTAAAAATAAAACTTCTGTACACTCAAATTTCATTTTAATCACTTTAATTAGGGAGAAAACAATTTTAAATAATAGTATGGAGTATAAACTTTGCGTTTTTATATTTTAAATTTTTGTCCGGCGGTTGTTATTAAAAATGTAACACTAATGTTGACGCACGGTTTTGAACACAAATATTGTATATTCAGTTTCTTCAGAATTATATATTAAATGAGACTTTATCATTTAAGATGCACACTAAAAATCAATAAACTATTTTAATGAATTTATTTTTTATTTTTATCCATGGATTGAACTCTCTTGGCAAGCCCTTTTTTTTTTTTTTAATATACTATTTTTTTCTAATAATGTTTTTTTTCTTTGGGAGAATTAAGAGATATTTTACATAAAAAAATCGTTTTTACAATATCTTTATTTAATTGCTTTAATTAAAGAAGAAAAAAAGGTTTAAATGGTTATGGTATACGTGGCGATCCCATGACAGGCCACGTCATCACAGCGAGTTTGACGGCCTCCAGATATTTTCGTCTGAATTGAGCGCCTGCGAGCTCCAGCCGGGGGGTAGAGGATTTTCGCCGGCGGTGATGGACGGTTTCGAGGAGTTCATCGGGAAGAGCGCCTACGAGGTCCTCGGTGTCTCGGAGTCCTGCTCCGGCGTCGAGATCAAGGCCTCTTTCCGGAGACTTGCGAAGGAAACCCATCCCGATGTCTCGGCTTCCTCCGATGACTCCACTTTCCTTGAAATCCTCGCAGCTTACGAGGTAATTCGTCTTGTTGATTATCAAAGTTTGAATCTAATATTTTGTTTGTTTATGGTCGATTAGCTGATAGTTTTAGTTGGTTGTTCGTTTTCTTTCCCTCATTTCATCGAATATTAGGTAACTCTAATTAATACGATGTGTAGTTGACTGGGAATGGTTGAATTTCATTTGTTTCTATGAAAGTCTCCATCTTTTTTAGGATGCTATACTGGCTTATTTGTGATATACGTTAGGGTTTAAAAGAGCTTCTTTTGATTATTTATGTTCAATTTCACTGATAATTTTACTTGGTTCTTCGTCTTTTTTCTCCTAATTTCGTTATATTACATGGTAAATCATGTAACGCGAGGCACTGTTGAATGGGAATGGTTCAATTTCATTTTGCTCCAGTGTAAATCTTTCATCTTTATTCAGATGTTACACTGCTGAAAATTTTTGTAAATTGTGCTTCCACTGCCGGGACAAAAGTTTGTGACATAAGTGATGTTGGTTTGCAGATTCTTTCCGATTCTGAGAAAAGAGCATGCTATGACAGGTATCTGCTTTCTAGAAAGGAGATTCTCCTGAAGAAAGCAGGGGTTGGTACGGCTATTTATATGTATAATTCATCGTTAACAATGACAAAGCAAAGTGAAGCCGTGGAATGGTTGAAGTGGTATAGATCCGCTATCAGTGAAATTGTGAACAAGAAGAAGGTTGTCGCTGGAACTAGTTATTTGGATAGACTTGAGAATGAATTTTATTCTGCCATTTGTGCTGCATATTATGGCCCAATCATTGAGTCAATGGATCTTCTTCCAGAGTGTTTTGAAGCTGAGGAGAGGTCTTTGTACGATACTCCTGAGGTGTTGCACTTGGTTTCAGGACGTGACCATTTTGGAACTGTTAATCTAGTCGATAAGGTTCCTGAATTGTCATCCATTTATCATGAGAAACTGAGTTATTTTCATTCGACGGGTTCTAGATTGTCTAAACATGCCATTGAGAAAAGAAGTAATTTTGTATCATTTACAAACAGGCCTATCGATGACAATCCTGTAAGTCAAGGAAGCGATAGTTTATCAGATGCTTATAAGGATCTTGAACTGCATATTTCAGGATGTGTTGTTGCCATGGCTACTAGAGATCATCCAAAAAGCAAAGAGGCTAACCAACAGACGGTAGATTTGGAGGACCGTATCAATGTATATATTACTCTCAGTGATTATGACACTTACATGAGTGAAAGAACTTCAGTAGGGTCTGATTCTGCTCGCTCATTCAGATCAAAGATCTTGTTGGGAAGAATAAGTGGTTTAGGAACCAGTGAAGAAGAAGGATGTTGCTCCATTTATGATAGAAGTGGGACAAAAACTCATTTGATTATGAAGCATAGGACCTTAATGGTTTGTGTGCTCATTTAAATCTACAATTTTCTTTTCCACTAGATGCATGCTTTGCTTTTGTTGGAGTTCAGTATCCGTCTGCCTTTTCTTCTTCAGTGGCTTTGATAATTTGCTTATCACCTGCTTTTTCTTCTTCAATGGGCCTGATAATTTGCTTGTCACCTGCCTTTTTTTTGCTTCAGTAGATCTGATAATTTACTTTATCATCGGCTTTTATTCACCTCTGCAGATTACCATCACTTTCTCATTTTGTTTATTTTCTCCTTAAGATATGCTTAAACTTCAAAATGTCCACATAGTTATGCTGTTTATAATTGTGGCACCCTAATTGACTAAAATAGTTTTGTTTTTGTCATACATACTCCGATCTTTTCTTTGATCCAATTTGGCAAGTTGATGGAATTCGCTGGAGGAAAACAAGGAAACTTTTCTACTTTTCCATTTTTTATCTATTCATATGTTTTGTTATATTCAGCTTATTTCATGTTATTTCAGTATTATAGTATTTTGCTGTTAGTTTGAATTGGAAATTGTTATATGTTTTATTGTTTTCAGTATATTTTCATAAATTTGACTGAAGAATATAAAATTCGTCACTATAGTTGATTATTATGATATATGCTGAATGTTTTATCTATATGATCTACTCTTTGTTCACTTGTTTATTAATGTGATAAAAAGTTTGTTAAGGAGGGATTATTTGTGTTGCGGGACCTTGTCTGTTATGGAACTTTCTATGTTTGGCAATAATGTGTTCTATTATGTTCCAGGTGAAACATATGCATTGGTATCAAGCAGGTTCATGAAGTTTCAGTCTGTGAATGCAGATGTAGCAGAGCTTGCTTACCTCCTAGCAAGTTAGTTAAGTTGATCTTCTTTCCTAATTTTATTTCTGCAATGCATGGACAGTAATCCAATAGAATTTCTGCAGATTTTGGCTTTTTGAGCCCCGGTCTAGTTTGCATGACATTGGTGGCTGGTACATTGAGACATTTGGTCGAGACAAGAAAGGCAGGGCAGTCCTGTCGCAGAGAAAATGGGATAGCGTAACCGAACATTCAGAAAAGTAAGTACAATTGGCACACACATGGATGAATTATTTGCAATTGATCAATTTCTTCCATTTACTTGAAGAAAGATTGGCGAGTGTGGGATCTAAATAATACAATTGATATGGCACTCAGGTAACTTGATACATTGCAACAAATTCATAGGCATATGATTCTTATTTAACACATATCCATGACCAAGCAATGACTCTTTTGATACATCCATCCAATCAGGAACGTTTTATGTCATTGTATCGGCATTGAGATGTACTTGATGCATCATTCCACCATCTTATGGTTTCTCATTTTCTTATTACTCTAAACTATACTTGATTTTAGGAGACTACATCCTGCGATGTATTTGATGGCTCTAGCGTATAGGACTCTAGATCTTGAAGATGCAAAAAGGAGGAAAAGAACAATTAGGAGCGTTCTGGAACCAAAACTAAATAATATTCTTCAGTGGTGTAAGAAGTTTTTGTGACCTAATGTCCTGTACATAGACCTGGTACAATGAAAATGCCTTTGCTATTGATAAGAAGGTTTACACCCTTTTTACTCAAGAAAATATGGAAGAGAGATTATTTCGATTCATTGGTGTCTCACTTTTTGATTTCAACACAAGTGTTACAAATTGTTAACTTGAGTGAAAAGAAGTTACTGTTCTGGAAACCAGTAACAGAAACCTGATTGATCATCAGTCCTAGGTATCTTCAAAGCTTAGAAATATTATGGATGATCTACTTCTACTCTTTTGATGTCGATACCAATGAAGGTACCTTTTCAACATGTAAGCTATGTAATCTCATGTGAAAGATTTGTCAGCAACCAGATTGCCATCACAAGTATGATCTCTAATTTGACCTGCACTCTGTATTTCATGATCTTGCCTTGCTCGTACTTGATTTCATCTATTACCTTGCTTTTCAATTCAGATCAAGATCAGAATGTTACATGGTTCGACAAACACCAAAAGAGAGTTCGATCACTAGCAGGGCGTATTGATGCTTGGTGGAATGAATAACAGAATAAAACAAACTAATATACTTACTATGACTAAGATCGGCATCGCGCTTGGAGTGTCATTGAGCAGACGCAATTGGAATCCTCAAAAGAAGATGGTTCACTTCATGCTTTCAGTTTTGCTTCTATGGAAATGTTCAGGAAGAGGCAAGGGGCTCCGAGTTCATACTGACATTTATGTATTTATGTACCATTTATTACAGTTGCTAAGGTCTATCTCAAATAAAAAATAACTAAATGTCAAAAATATCAAAATGTTATGCTGTGAATAATATCTCAATGTGTGTTTTACAGCAATGTTTTTATCTTGAAATATAAACATTTTTGTTATATTATTCACAACATAACATTTTGATATTTTTGTCAAAGCCATTTTGTTTAAGTGGTTAGAGACATGAATATGGGTTCCTCGTATGACATGCGGAGCTGTGAGGGTTTAAATTCTCATTGGAAAAAATAATTCACGTTGCATTTTTAATTCACATGCATCGATAAAATAAGGGTATGTTCGAGGCAATAATTCACATACGCACATCCTTGACATATAGCTTGAGGCAAGTGTTTGTTGTTATTATTAAAAACAAAAAAATATCTTGGAATTTCTTTCATAAACATTTTCAAATGAGACTTAAAACTAAGATTTTTGGTACTACCCTTATAAGAGCATATACACAATTACTGATAATAATCTATTTTAATTTTATGTATCAGAACATCCAACATTGCCTTTATACACAAATAAAAGTGGCCTTTTTTTTATTATTAATATTTTTTAGTGTATGATTCATATCTGCTTAATTAAATTTACAAAACTTTATATTTGTTTTTTAACAGACATAAATAGCACTTATCTTTTTATTTTTAATGTAAAAACCTGATTTTCTTTTTTAAAGTCTATATTTAATCTAGACCGTTAATCGCCATTTTGCAAATGATCAACGGCATGGAATGAACACGACCCCAGAGGGACCGATTTCTAAGAAGGCAAGGGCTCCTATACATACAACGAAAATACCAGCATTTGAGAAGCAGCAATCTCAGAGCTCTTTGATCTCATGAAGGGCGTTGGTCATCGGGGGAGGGCGCTAATGGCGATAGGGAGGACCAAGCTGGGGCTCCCTGCCGTTCTCTTTGGTTTCCTCTTCTTCATTGCTTTGCTCTTGGGACCCGTGCTTTTCATCTTCAAGGACTCCTCTGTGGATGCGGCCTTGCCGCGATCCATGCTGATGGAGATGAGCGCGGATGAGACTGAGTTGCGAGCAATGCCTCATGGGTCATCCGGAGAGTCTCATGCCTCTTCAATTCCTTTCCAGGTTCTTAAATTATTAATTCGATTCAGTTATCTGGTGTATTTTTCGATTTTTTTTAATCTATTAGTTTTGGTGAATTCCATTCTAGGGTTTCTTATCAGCATCTCGAGTTTCTTAGATTAGAAATTCTTGAATTAATGGCCTTGAGG
The DNA here is from genome assembly GCA_902712375.1 of Dioscorea dumetorum. Taxonomy (NCBI): domain Eukaryota; kingdom Viridiplantae; phylum Streptophyta; class Magnoliopsida; order Dioscoreales; family Dioscoreaceae; genus Dioscorea; species Dioscorea dumetorum. Next base: position 393,125 of record CACTHL010000339.1, read on the forward strand.
AACCTGATTTCATTTCCAAGTTCATTAATCAGATCGCATTTCTTGAGAGGTCTTTTTTTTTTTTTAATATTTTTCTCCTTTTTTTTCCACTGTGGAATAAGAAATTCTATATCTTAATGAGAATAAAGGTAGGAGATTGCCATTTTGAACATGTCACTTCCTATGGTTTGATTTACTTATTTATTTATTTTTTGGTGTATTTGCTGCAATGCTCCTGGCACTTGTTTAATAATGACAGCATCCTTTTTCGCTGTACTGTTCAATATATGAATATCAACCTCCATGCTTTGTAAGGCTGTTGCTTGCTGGGCTTTGTTTTGAATTGATCTGTTTGAATTTTGCATGCGAGTTATTGTCAACTTCATTCTTGTTTGGGTTTCCGATTATTACTGCAAAAAGGGAGTTTTGTTTGTGGTTCTTGGAGCAGATTTTGAGCTGGAAACCTCGCGCATTGTATTTTCCAAATTTTGCGACGTCAGAGCAATGCCAAAATGTTGTAAAGCTTGCAAAGTTGAGACTTAGGCCATCTACCTTGGCTTTACGAGCAGGTGAAACTGAAGCGAGTACCAAAGGAATAAGAACAAGGTAATTTCTTTCAGATTACCATGAGGATGAAAAAAAAAACATGCATGGATAATGAGTACATTCTTTTTATAGAACTGAGTTTCATAACTTGCAAAGTAGAATTAGCGTTAGATTTATCCATTACAACTATAATGCACTGCATGATGGTTGATATTTTCAAGCAGCCTTTTTCATCAATATAAATTATAAAATTGATCATTGGTTTATAGAAAAATCAATTTTAGTAATTCTGTAAATGTTTAAGAATTTTGGAACTGTTTTATCTTGGGATACTCTTACCTTAAAAGAAATGAAAAAATTTTAGCAAATACAGTATCATATTATTCAGTAGCAGGATCAGGTAGCTTATTAAAATTTTATGATGCTTCCATGCCTGATGCTCCCTCTAGTCAGATGAGTCAATTGCAAGGTGATGGATGTTATTCATTTCCCCTCTTAATTCATTTTTTTTTCAGTGGTTGTTAGGACATGGATAATGTAAAGCTGCAAAGTTTGGTTTTATCAGTTCTTTGTTGATCACAGGACATGTATTATCACGAAAAAATTATTTGTGAAAATATATGGCTGACGGTTTTTGTTCTTTGATTCTGCAAGAATTCTGTATAAGTATTAGTGAATGTACCCATGGTTATAAAGTACTATAAGGTATGTTGTCATATGATTTGAAAGCCTTTCACTTTATAATTTAGAGGAATGCAATTCAAATCCTAGAGTCTTATATAAAAGTCTCAGTGATGTTTATGATAAATTTTGGATACCATTGTCATGGAATAAGCACCTACCCTAATTGTTCTCAAGTCCTGTTGTCGCAACATGAGAAACTCATTTAGATTCAGAAATCTTTGACTATGCTTATTGTTTATTGTTACCTGTGTCTGTATTGAAATAATTGTTTTATTTTCTACTGCCAGTTCAGGCACCTTTATAAGTTCCTCTGAAGATTCAACTGGGACCTTGGGTGAGATTGAAAACAAGATTGCAAGGGCTACAATGATTCCAAGAGATCATGGAGAGGTATATTTTGTTAACTCTATCGTTTGAAGGACCTCTCTTTTGTCTTGTATGGTTCCTTCAATCTCTTCACTTTGTCATCCTAATCTCATGAAGTCCAATATTTGGCACTATTCTTGTGTTGCAGGCATTCAATATCCTCCGCTATGAGATTGGGCAAAGATATGCTTCTCACTATGATGTGTTTAATCCAGCTGAATATGGACCACAAAAAAGTCAAAGGGTACATTTTACTCGTTTGACATGCTTTGGGCAGAGATATGCTGCTGTGGAGAGTTTTCTATTTAAAAGCATGAGCGTATACCATTAATATGACTGGCAAACACATCTCTTTTATTTAGTTTTTGAAACCTCAGAAAGGGCTCCATCTTAGGATGTTTTTCATTTACATTTACTTATTCAACACCCTGCATTCATCGAGCATTAAATTGATCTTCTTGGGTTTGTTAGTTATGGATTCATGTAACCAAGATTTATTTGTATTTATGATATGGGCTTGATATCACTTTGCACAAAATTTGCTCCCCTTATCATAAATTTATTTTTCCATGATCTTGAAATATTTTCAGAAAAGCTTCTTTTTCTTATTTCCTGACTCTACCATAACTGTATTTTCAGGTGGCTTCATTTTTATTATATTTATCTGATGTTGAGGAAGGGGGAGAAACCATGTTTCCTTTTGAGGTTAGTGAAAAGGAAAAATCATGTAATATGCTTCTATGCGATCCATGATTCTCCTCCTTTGGGGTTTACGCCTAGAAGAATCTATTTTTGTCTGCAGGGTGGATCAAATATGAATATTGGCTATGATTATGAGAAATGCATTGGCTTGAAGGTGAAGCCTCACCAAGGAGATGGTCTTCTGTTCTATTCACTGCTGACAAATGGCACAATTGACCTGGTATCCTCCCCCAAACTTTTGACTTAATTATCATATTACCATGAGTTAATAATTCTGCCAATATAGATTAGGTCAAACTGTTACATTTTCTGATCAAACAGAATAGTGGTTTGCTAATTATTAGTCAAACACTGAGACATGATAGGTTTTACAAATTGCTCTGATGTCAAAAACTTGAGCTATTGGATGCTAATTCAAGGTAGTTTTACATTTTCTTATTAAAACTATATATGACACACCATGAATTTCTGTTGCCATAAAAAACATGGAATTCTATATTTTCTGTTCCTTATGTCATGTAAAATGTTACCTTGCCATTTATTGTAGCTCTTGTTATTCATGAGCTAAGTGCTTATATGTAATAACATGAATTCTTTTTTAGGATCATCTTTTGTATAAAATGCTTCACTCTTACGCTTCCAATAGAAAGAGGAGATCATTAGTTAAGACTCACTGAAATATATCGGTTTATGTTGTTCCGCAATCACTTGACCAAAAACTAATGCATGACATTTGTGTCAACTTGAATCCCTTTTTTTTTAGATTGATCAGAGTTACTTTTTTGTATGCAGACATCACTTCATGGTAGCTGCCCAGTGATCAGAGGTGAGAAATGGGTGGCAACCAAGTGGATCAGGGATCAAGGCCGAGGTTTCATGTAATTATTCTCTGTTCATTAATCTAATTTCTTCACATTTTGTAGGTATTAATTAACTCTTTTGACACTTGATATTTGTACAAATTAGAATTAGTATATAACCCAAAAACCCAATCCTGATGTTTCGTGGATACATTCTGAGTGATATGATGCTTTTGTAGTGTATTTGAATTTTTAATATTTTATGTGAAACTATGAATGAGTATAAGAAAATTTATCTTTATTATTGATTTTATTTGAATTTTATAATGATATACGATTGCTATCCACTGTCGTATGTATAGGATGAGATGAGTTTCTAATTATTATGTTTCAATTTTTTGTATAAACTTGTAGTTATACTTTTTCTGACGCGTCTAAACTTGTGAAAAATTCTTTTTTGCTTTGAAATAATTTGTAAGAGATTAATTCTTTTTTTGTCTTAAATTAACAAATGCACTGTTTTTAAAAAATTTTTTAAACTTTTTTAAAATAACTTTCCCTCAAAAAGAAATAGTCAAAATATTTCTTTCTTAACTTTCCTTTTTTTCTTTTGTTAATAATGCCTAATCAATGCTATTTGCTATAAACTAATACTCTAATATTATGACTAAAGAGATTTCATGCAAACACATAGTTAAAAACAATATATGTGATCCAAGTTAAAACAAGATCAAAATTTTTCCAAGCAAAATAAAATTCAAAAAAGGGATGATATGTAATTTTTGAAAAGTCAGTTTCCCATGAGCACTCACCCTTCGTGTGCCCTCATACATTAGTACAAGTGCATCGACTCCCACATGAATATGGAAACTGAAAACCTCTCCCAGGGTTAAATTTTTTTTCGTGGAAACTAGTGCATGGCAAGGTTCCTATTTATGCCAGATCTTTATAATCTGAACTTTGGGCAACCAAACTTTTATGTTTGCTGTAATCTCCATGTGGAGACAACCAAACATCTCTTTTGGGAGTGTCATGTGGTTCAAAGATGTTGGAATTTGGTTGCTGAGTATCTAAACTTGCCTCAGCTGTTTGCTCATAACCCTGTTTTTGGCGATTGGCTGCTGGATCACTTTGACTGTGATGCAGGGCTAAGGTGGCAAAAAGTTTGATTGCTACTTGTCTCTGGGCTACTTGGCAGGCCATATGTAATTGTATTTTCAGGAAAGCTAATGTGGATGCAAGAAGGATTTTTTTGGCTGCTTTGCAACAAGTCAATGGTCATTGGATTAAACAAGGAAGTTTTTCTAAACAACTAAACTTGCCTTATTCTATGAATATCTCTGTCTTATCTAATGCCTCTTAGGTGGATGACGATAAGTGGAGAAGTTTGGGATTCCTAATCTTAGCTAGCTTTGAAATTATTATCATGGCAGGCTCCATGGGAGTAGTTGTTGAATCTAGTCTACATGTTGAGGCGTTGGGATTGGAATGGGCTCTGGATAATTGCAAGAACTGCAACTTGACGCCACTTAAAGCTTACTCAGATTGTCTTAGTCTAAAGATGTGTCTACAGTGAGAAGACTATCGGGTTGCTTGGAGAATTTCAGATACTTTAAGAAGCATAGAAAGCTTGATGAGGAGATGGCCAGATCTGGACTTTGAAATTATTGGAAGAGACTACAACATAGCAGCTGATGCCTTGGCTTCATATGGACGTTGAAATCCACAAAAATCCTTATTTTTCTAGAGGCATGGAATTTCCACGATGGCTGATGGATGCTAAGCGCTTGGGACTTAGATTTTAACTTGGTTTTTGTCTTCTTAGCTACTGTGTAGCTCCTCCTTTAACTTTACCCAAAAAAAAAACTCCCACATGAATAAGATAAGGACAATTTTGTAATTTTCATATAATGAAATTTTTAAAAGAAGTTTTCAAAATCATTGGAGAATTTGATAAATTAAAAAAAAAAATTTAGACATTTAAAAAAGTGGGGGGACCTACCGTTCCTTTCCTTTTTTTTTATTTTTTTTTATTTTTTATTTTTGCACAGCCCATAATTCTTTTAATAATTATGGCAACGGATAGTATTCTTTTTTGAAATCATCTCCATAAGCGTCAACGGACACTCACCGCCTCAGAAGTGTCTCATTTTTTGGTTTCACTGAATCTCTGCCCGTTCTGTTCCATCTCGTGAGCTAATCGCCATGGAATCCACGGCGGAGACCTCGCCGGATTTGGAGAAGAAGACCTTCTTCTTGGATGCCGAAGCGTCTCCGGGGAATGCAAGCGCGAACTCTAGGAAGGTTGATTTCTTTCCCATATTAATCACTAATCGGGGTTTTTGATCTAATTTTTCACTTATTTTCAAGATTTGGTTTATAGTTATTGAACTTGTTTATATGGGTTTGGTTTCTTTTTTTTTTTTGTTTGGTGTGGGATTCTCGTTTTCCATTTGATTTTGGTCGCATTTTCTTATTTGTGGGATTTAATTTATGAAGATCATTGCTGAAACACAAATTCCAGTGATATATGATTTCTCTAAGAAATTATGTGGGATTTAGTTTTTCTTTTTTCTTCATTTCTTGCATTTAATATGGAAATTGTGTTTGTTCCTGGATGCAAAAGTGTTGGCAGGAAATGCAAGGATGAACTCTAGGAAGGTTGATTTGTTTCCAATGTTAATCTATAATTAGGGTTCTTGATCCTCTGATTCTGTTCGCTTCTTTTTAAGATTTGATTTATTGGTATTTATCTCCTCTGTATTGGTTTTGGTTTCTTTTCTTCATTTCTTGCATTTAATCTAGAATAGGGATGTAATTTATGAAGCTCATTACTGCAACCCAAATTCCAGTGACTTATGATATCCCCAGAAGATTAAATTGTAGTTTATCATGCATGAGTCTTGATCTTCTGTTGGTTGATTTGAAGTTGAGGTATTATGTTTCTTGGTCTGCCCTAGCTTTTAAAATATGATACAAGGTCACTTTTTGCAATGATTAAGTTACTTTTAGAAATTAATTTTGAATCTTCACTTTGTTTTTTCTTTTTCTGGCTTAAATAGTCATTTATAAAATCTTAATCCATCAAAAGTTGCAAATTTATGTGCCTTCATGGTTGTAAGATGTTTAGTCTTGGAACTAAAGCTCGGCCTTCTTCCCACAAGTTGGCGGTCTGTGTTACCACACTTCTTTAGGTGGTGAAGTCTTTTTTATTGAAATATTGAATTACTTGATTAAATATAAACATTTTATCTACTTCTAAGAGATCTCTGACATAGTTAATCTCTAGTAATATTGAATCACTGTTATGTTATGTTTAGTTTTTAGAAGTTTTTTGAGCATGATTTGTATTTAATTATATACATCGTTTTGAATTAAAATAATTTGCTCTGTTGAATTACTTCTCAAGACAATGATTTATATACATTGTCTTAAACAACCCAGGGTGTTCAATCTAATATATTTTTGGGGAACTAAAACTATATATTGTCAAATGGCACCTTGTTTCTGGAGCCTCATTATTTAGATTGATTATTGAAATCATAAACTTGCTTGGAGAAAGCTTTAAAACATGTCTTAAGATACAGTGCTGTTTGAGTTGATGGCTCATAATATGGAGAAACTGAAATATATATTTTTTATCATAATTGTTATGCAGTTCTTGTTATAATATATTCTCTTAGCATCTTCTTTATGTGTTACACATCTACTTCACTGAAAATATAATACACAACCTGATTAAGGACACACCATTTTGTTGTATTAGAAATCATCAAACCGAATCATGTTTTGGGATGAACTTATTTGTGCATTCATATGGCTTCTCCAACAAACATATTGATATTGCCATGAAATCAGCGTTCAATGTATTTGCGTGTGCGTGTGTGTGTGTGTGTGTGTGTGTGTGTGTGTGTGTGTTTAATGGTATATAACTGTTTTTATAAGATCCTTGTCTTGCAGAATGTTGGTTCAAAGGAGTCTGGGAATTCACTGCTGAATTTTGTGAACAAACAAACTCCACAAATTAAGAAACCACATCGTAGAAATGGTTCCCCTCTCTACTGGTTTCCTAGGAAGAAGACAGACTCATTTTTAAAGAGAAAATTGAGACGTTTGCAGGTACTGCTTCTTAACTTAACTTTTTATCAGTTGAGTTTTGATGCTTCTGGATGATAAGGTGTTTTTGTAAACTTATCAGGAAGCTGGGGGAATGAGCTCAACTCTGGAGGAATTCCTAGATAGTGCCAACCCTCATTACTCGAGGATGATGAGGGAAAAAATTGCCGCCAGACAGGCAGCAAAGAAGGCCATGGAAGCTCGTAAAGCTGCAATGGTTGAAGGTTCTTGGTGTCGAATACTGCGGGCAGCCAGGTGACACCAGTGGGCTACTTCAAGTTGTCATTTTATAACATTTAAATATTATATTGAAGTACATTCATTTAATCAGGATTCAGGGCAAAGAAGCAGAAACTAAATTGGTTAAGGCAGAGAAACATGTGGCAGAAGCTTTTGAAGCAGCAAAAGCAATGGGAGTAATGATGTATGATAGGCCTGATTGTCCGAGGGGGCCCATGCAAATTTCAGACATCCTCAGCCATTGGTGGAAGATCTACTCATACAGTCACTGCCTCTTTTGAGACGGCATTTGAAGTAGACAAGGAAGTTGCCGCAGCAGTGAAACAAGCATTTGTACGACTGGCCAGTTGCCCTTCCTCGTCAAACAAAGAAGAATTCAGAAATCTGCTAGTTAAGATAAGCCAGAATCCAGATTCTGTTGACGTTGATCAAGAAATCTCAGAGGCGACTTCGGACTGTGAATCTGATCCTGGGTCAGGACTAGAGGCCGATGATGCTGGGGGTCTTGCTGTTGGTGATGTATTTGGGAAATCAGATATTCGAACTAAAGAAAAAAGATACAAAAACAAGCATCCTCCAACTGATCATGATGAAATTCATTCTAGTTCATCCCAAGATCTCGTTAATGACATGCTGGACAGGCTAAGATGTTTACAGGAAGACCAACTTGCTTCTCTTGCAGTTATCGTTGCCACTTGTGGCTTGAATGCTGCTCTCCTTGAAGTAGATAGTGGCAAAGATCATGGAATAGAGACTGTAACTGATTGCAGTTCAGGTTCAGTGATTCCTCGGCCAAAAAATATGGCTTCACTTGGAACTAGTGCAAGGCGATATTCCAGTGTAACTAAGTTCATTCGTGGTGATACAAAGAAAGAAGCTGAAGCAGAGTTGCCGAGCTTAGACAAGTTTTTGGTAAAGCATGTGTCTAAATTTGAAAGAGAAGTCCAAGAAGCAAGAAAGAAAGAGGATCATAGAGCTTCAGGAGCATCTGTGTTGGAAGTTGTTAAGGAGCAGGAGAAAGTTCACCCATCTAACAAGATCACATCATCAGATTCTACGTCTGATCTCGGAAGCATTCTTTTAAAACATGTCTCCAGACTAGAAAGAGAAATCCAGAAAGCCAAGTCTCAGAATAATAGCCAGATGATTGTGAAAGGAAAGGATACGGAAGGTGTAAGCGATAATGATGTTATGGTTGCACCCGCACCTGAAGGCAACAGAGACTCTGGAGCACTACTTGTAAGACACTTCTCAAGTGTGAAATTGGATACTGAAAGGGAAGGCTGCAAACAGTTGAGAAATTCAGAAAAATTGACTGAGAGATCAGAACAGCATGACTTGCTTCATGAAGCACAAGTAAACAAGGAAAACATTGACTGTAACATTGAAGAGACGCAGATGTCACAAATTCAAAGAGCTAAGGTGGAGACACAAAGAACATTAAAAGCTCAAGATGAGCAAACTGGGCTTGACAAGATCCTAGTCAAGCCTGTTCATAGGTTGGAGAAAGAGAAAATGCAAGCATTGGCAAAAGGAAACCATTATACCATTAAGAAAGAGGACAAGAAGCATGGGCATGGCGTTGCAGCTTCAGAGAGCTTAGATAAGATCTTAGTAAAACATGTATCCAGACTTGAGAAGGAGAAACTGGCCCACAGCATGAGTGAGGACTTGGTGACTCTGAAGAAAAGAGATCAACTTGTTGAGAGGAATACAGAGAGTTTAGATGAAATTTTGGTCAAACATCGATCTAAACTTGAGAAGGCCAAGTTTGCAGCATCTCATCAATCAGCAGATGACTACATTAAGACTCTGGATTCTCGTAAGCAAGCTCGGGAAAAGGAACTACTAGAAGCCTGGGGAGGATTGAGCTTAGGAAATTCTATCAGACCTCATCTTTCAAGGCTCGAGCGAGACAAGGTGACAACTAAAGATTATCACCTTTCTTAATATGTTATTCTCTAGAATTCAGATTGTCATATCTTTAGAACAATTGCCAACTAGTGTACACTAACTGGTAGGCTGCTTGGAGGAAGGCCGAGGAGGAAGAACGAAGACACAACACCACAATGGAGCTCTGAATCCATTGACATTCTCCACTGAACATGATTTCTATCTGTAAATTCTCTGCTTTTGTTTAGATTGGACTTTTCCTCCCCAAAAGAAGTATCATTCTTTTTTACCAATTGTTCTTTACATGGACAGCAAGTTTTTCCAGTTCCAGTTCCTGCTATTCTCCCAATTGTTCTTTACCACTTTTGTGATTTGCCTTTTAGAAATCAATGCATGAATTTGCTTATAATTTCTCTATCACACCAAAATTCTAGCAGATTTGGTTCTTGTCAGTGCCACTTGATTTGGAAACCAAAGAGCCCAGGAACAGCAACGGCAACAGCAAAAGCAAATGACTACTTGATCTGGAAACCAAAGATACAGGCTGACTACTTTTCCAGGTTAGTATGAAGTTCATCTTACAATGTGAAGTAGTTTTGATGTTCTAGCTAGCCAAATATATACTGAATACACACTTCACTACAATGACTAGGCTATATGGTAACTTGCATTATGACCTCACTTGGTGTGGACTTTCTCTCTCCATTTCCTTTAATCCGAATCATATACCAACGAGAAAACCATGGGTCCATTAGATGATCCAGTGTGTCAAATGGCATTGAAGCTGACTTGTAACAAACCCCATCCCACCCACCTCCATTCATTGTCAGAGGTGGGAAGCAGCTGGTTGGCTAATTGGCTTCACAAGTCATAAAGGTAATATGGAAATGGAAACCAGCTGCCACTTTCCTTTTAAATTATGCCATTCATATTATTTTCTGTTCATTTATTTAATTAATAAAAACAGTGCTCCCAAGAGCGAGTATCCTCATTGGCAATTAATATTTGAATGGTTTTATGTGTAGATCTTTACATCAAGATTTTTTTTTATTCAGGTATTAGGGTGTGTAAATAAATTTTGAAAATTTTTAATTTTAGGTCATGTTTGAATAACCAAATATTATGCCATAATCTATATATTATGGTATAATATAATATTTTCACATAATTATACCATAATGGTTGTTTGGATATTTAATTTATACTACAAAATTATGTCATAATGTGAAAATTATGGCATAAAAAAAATATTCCACTCTTATTTTGATGTGTGTGATTTTTTTTTATTATAAAATGGGTGAAATATTTATATGATATTTTTTTATTTTATTAATCAAACACTCATTAAGTAATAATAAAATATGTTACAATTTTTGTAATAATTACTTACTTTTTTTGCCTAATAAAATTATGCTAAATTTTTTTATTTTGTAACTAAACATGACCTTAGTTATAACATAATATGTGGAAAATTTACGAAAACGCGGGGAGCGTGACATTACTAGGGTTTAGGCGTGATTTCTGGTTTTACAAGGGTATGTAACTAAAAATTCGGAAAAAAAATAACAAAGTCAATCTTGGGCTTTGGAAAAATTTCGAGTTTCGAATGGGTTAAAGTGTAAAAGGCCATTGGACAAGATATATAGCTCGGCTTGCCGTGTTTTCTTGGGCACTGGGCCTAGAAACGAAGCGAGAGCGAGAAGGGGGAAGGGATCATGGGGGGCGGCAATGGCCAGAAGTCGAAGATGGCTCGCGAGCGCAACATGGAGAAGAACAAGGCTTCCAAAGGTATTCATCGGGTTTAATCCCTTGTTGATTTGTTTCCTCGAATGTCTTTTTCTTTGTTCCTTTTTTTTTAATGTTTTTCTGATTTATTTTTGCAGGAAGCCAGCTTGAATCGAACAAGAAGGCTATGTCGATTCAGGTACTTTTCAATTTCCGTCGTTGGAGTTGCTTTGATTTGGTGGTTAGGGTTTTGTGTTGCTTGTTTGGGATTTGGTAGAAGCTAGGGCTGCGGATAGTGATTTTGAATGAATTTAGGGTTGATGAGGGTGCTACAAGGGTTTGGAATATAAACTAGGTGGCCCTCGGTGCGAAGTGTTGATTTCGTGATTAGGGTTTTATTTCCTTCAATGAATTGTCTTTGTGGATCTTGGGATATCTTGTAGGGGGTTTGATTTGAAACAAAACTAGGGATATCTTGAAGGAATGGCCTCTTGGGTTTGAGTTGTTGGTTTGATGATTAATTGTTAGGCTTGTATTTTAGCTGAGGGTTTTCTGGATTATTTAGCAACTTTGTCATGGTTGAGAGCTTAGGTGCTGGGATGAGAAGATAAAAGTTTTTCATTCATGTCAAGCTTCTACAGCTGGTGGAAATAATTATTGGATAAATAAGCTTGTATTCTTGTTTGATTTAATTTTTTTTTTTTTTTTTTTTTTTTTTGAACTGAAACTGAAGAACTATTATTAGAAGGGTTTAGCAATGAAAGTGATAGTGTTGATTAGCAGATTATTGAAGAAATTTTTATATTTCCTGTGTGACGTAGTGTTTCTTTGGGATTGTGTTTCAGAAAGAATTTGGACAGAAACTAAAGAGCTATTGGAAGGGTATGAGCTACCATATGTTTCCAATGTACTGTAGTGTTTATTGAGATTGTGTTTGGTGAACTGGTAACATTTTTTGTGTAGTTTTTAGTAATTTTCCACAATGACAAAGCAATCAGTTCAGTAGAGACTAGAATCAATTAATCAGTTTATTAGAGCTACGTTATGTTTCCAAGATCTTGTGGTGGAAGTAAGAAATGAGTGTTCTTTCTTGACAAATCTAGGGATCAGGATGATTTGCCTGTTTATTAAGTTCTGTGATTTTGGTCGAATATGATTTATTGGAAATTGTAAAAGTACATGGGTAAATTTGGAAAAAAAATATTTAATACTCCATAAATTTTCTAAATGGACATGTAAAAAGGACCATAGGGAGTATTTTTTTAACTCATCAAGTTCGCTATATTTATGATGTTTCTCTTGAATTCATTAGGTTTGCTATATTCATCATGTTTCTCTCGAATTCACACACGCGCTCTTCGACTTTTTATGATGTTTTTCTTGAATTCATCAGGTTACTATATTTATGATGTTTCTATTGTATTCACATCCACTCACACACACGCTATAGGTTTGCTATCTTTTAGTTCCTTTTATTGCCTGCTATTTGTCTAGTGCAGCTCACACACTTGTGATTTTTTATTATATTTACTTGTTATAGGTTTGCTATCTTTTTAGTTGCTTTCATTGCCTCCTATTTGTCTAGTGCCGCTTTTTCCTCAGCTTGGTCTGGGTGTTCTGGCATTTTCTCTCTCTTGGGGTGGTCCTTCGCTGCATTGTCTTTCTCCCTAACTTCGTAGTTGTAGGGAGCATTATGTATTAATAATACTTGATGCTTTGTTTTGGATACATTTCTCTTTGCTTAACCTGGTCTACTCTGATTGAGCAACATGCACACACATGCACACCAATTCTTGCTTCATTTGTTCTGTTATTTTCTTGAAGTTACACATGCATCAGTTTTCTTGAATTCACACAACCCACACGTTATGATTGCTATATGTACACACACTCAAGTGTGGGTGGTTTCACTCACACACTCAAGTGTGGGTGGTTTCACTCACACACACCCCCACCAGGTTTGTGGCATCTATCATGTTTCCTTGAATTCATACAAACACATACGTCATGCGTTTTATATTTGCACGTGTTTGAGCACACATACATCCACACTTGTGAGTGTGTACACACCAGACTTGCTAAATTTATGATGTTTTTTCTTGGATTCACAGACAGGCACTTGTGTGTGTGTGCGCACACACACACACACACACACACACACATGCTTGCATATATTATGATTTTTTTCTTGAACGCACACACAGCAGGGTTGCTATATTTATGTGTACATTGATGCACACATCCTGTGCTTATGATTTTTTTTTTTTTGTGAATTTATATTGGCCATTGTTTTGCTTTATTATGTTTTCTTGAATTCACTCATGCATATATTGGGTTTGCTATGCTATATTTACATTGGTTCATGCACTCACAGATGTTGGGTTTGGTATGCTATATTTACATTAGTTCATGCACGCTCAGATTTTGGGGTTGCTATATATTTTTTATGCTTTTCTCGAATTCACACACATGAGCATACATCAGATTTACTGTTTATGATTGTTTCTATGAAATAAACCTGGGTGTGACTATATACACACGCATAGATTTGCTGTTTATGATACTCGTGCCTGCATGTTTATCTGTTTATATACACATGAATACACGTGAATGCCTGTGCATACATCAGGTTTTTCCTGAATACATTAGGTTTTTAGTTTGTTTATTGAATTCAAACAGTCAAAGCATCTTATATTCATGAATTTTCCAACACAAGCACACAGACCAGTTTGATATATCTAGGATGCTTTTCTAGAGTTCACACACACTCAACACACACTTCAACACACACTCATGTCTTTTACATTCATGCGCTCATAAGTAGGCCTCTGTGCAGACACACCTGGGTACTTAACATAGGCAGTTTCCTATATTCTGTTATTCTTTTTTGAATTTGTGCTTTCACACTATTTATTAAGGCCAAGCCTCTTATAAAAGGTTTATATATATTTTCACTCATGAATGCAGTGTAAGGTATGCATGCAGACGTTCATCTGCACAACATCAGAAGTGAAATGCAGAGAACATGCTGAAGCAAAACATCCTAAATCAGATCTGTACCAATGCTTCCCCCATCTTAAGCCTTAGTGTGGCACCCTGAAAGCAGTGACTCACCGTTACCAGTCACCCTTTACATTGTGATGTAATATGTTGGCTTTGCTTGTTGGAGTCACCAATGTTATGAACTCTTGTAACTATCCATGTATAATATATATATATATCTATCATGAACTGTCTTATTAAGTTCGAAAACTTGCCTTCAAAAAATCCAATCGATTACAATTTGCCTTTTTGATTGATATAAAGTTATTCAAAATAATGTTTTATTAACAAAATAGGGTGCCTTTTATGATATGATGCCCATGAATTTGTATTTTACAAAATATATTAAGTACGTCAAACTATCCAAATATGCTCAAGAGCACACATAGGAAATAGTAGAATTAAGAGAATAATATAAGGCGGTGGTAATCAGCAGTTCCAACTATAGAAGGGCATGACAGCACTCACGAGCACACACTAGTCTGTAGCTTTATAATATGTGAACAAAGGATCCTTGCTTGCAGTCATTCAACAACAGCACATACTGAAAAAATAACATAATTCTTTTATTGAGTTCGCATCCTGCTGTTTTCTGCTGCTCTAACTTGTTGAAAATAAGGGTTTGCCTACACACACGAAACCATTTCAATTCAGGATTACCATCTTGTCAAAAATTACAAAACAAAAACAAAAACGCCAAATACGTTACAGCCGCAATGAATGATCTTATCATCAAATATGCTTTGCGGTATACTGTTCAATCTTATAGGCGATTCATAAATTTGGTTCTTTGTTTAAAGAATTCTTTATGGTGGCTGATGAGTGGTCTTTGCTCAAGGGTTTTTAATAATTGATTTCCCAAAAAAAAAATAATAAAAAGAGTTAATCAAACTTTAATTTATTAAATAATATCAAAAATATCTTTTCAATCCATAACAGATTTTCACTAATATTAGGGCTACTAAAAAAATCAATTGAAAAATATTATTTCAAAAAAAAAAGAAGATCAATTTTATTTCAAAAGCATAGTTCGAGAGATGGAGGTGTTTTGACTTATTTTCTGTTAGAGAAGAGTATTTGTTGATAGAAAGCAAAACGAGAAAAATTAAGTCCATGACTGGTTAAATTACCATTGCTTCCCTGGCAGTAAGCCTGTCCTGGTGATCATAGCGAAGAAGCTTATCAAGAAAATCTATTGCCTGCATCCAATAGAAGGTTGTAATGGGCCACCTTAAGAATCACTACAATCAATGTTTTGAAATGCTTTTAATAATAAAAGTAAGTAGAACCTCGGGAGAAACAAGATGCTGGTTGTCTGCATTTATGAATTTCGACCAAGGTTTCCTACTGTGCCTGTAGGAAAATAAGCACAGAATTTATAGCCCTTGTCATCAGTGTTCTAATAAAATGCTTGTCCTGCTCAAAAATCACACTGAGTCTCTGTACCTTCCGACCAGGGCATCAAGTTGGGGATCAAGCTCCAAGCGATACTTGTTCAAGTATGCATTCAGTTCATCTGTTCCAAGCACCTGATAAATGGGAAAACATGTTAGAAATTGATTCGAACACACATCTACTATTTAGACTTCAAAAATAGTCTAAGAATCATATTTCATCCTCAAAACATCCTAGGTAATTGTTGCATGTTAAAATCATATTATAGAAATCCCCGCTGATCACTGCTGTTGTTTTACAAAAGATGCACCATAATGTAAAGAGCGTCTCAAGAGATACACATATAAGTACCTTCGCAATTTTAACAAGTTGATCATGGTTGTCGTGGCCATAGAAGAAGGGTTCTTTCCGAAAAATCTGCAAGCAAATATAAATGATTTAAAGAAAAGATTTGTTACGTGCAAGTACGGAAATAGGATATGAGCCACTTTTCCACAAGAGTGGCAAATTTTAGACTTCACACTAACTTCAAACTAATCAACAGAAAAGTCAATGCCATAACATGGTCCACTAAGAAATAAAGACACTTACCATACCAGCAAACATGCACCCAAGACTCCACATGTCCAAGGAATAGTCATAATCTTGCAGATCAACCAAGAGTTCAGGGCCCTTGAAATATCTGGCAATATTAGAAAGCAGTGGTCAAGCTTCTCTAAAGATGAAACAACCCCTACCTTTCTGCATTCGCAACACTCACTTCAGGTAATCAAAACTTAGGGCTCAATTATAATTAGCTATTTCTTTCCAAATAAAAAAATGGTTTTCATGTTATCAGACACCCAAAATTTACCAATTTATAACTCAGAAAAACTCCTGAAAAGATGACAAGTATGGCAGTCACAAGGTGACGGGCGACATGATTGATTTACAATAACTAAAAGAAATCAAAGATGAGATTAGATGGATAAATAAAGAGAATTTGACAAGTTAACAATAAAACAATCTTAAGCATCTGTTATAGGCTAAGCAATAGTCTTTGGGCAAAATTGAAGCTCGAGGTGAACATAAATCCATACCACAAGCCAAACAATGCTTATGAACTGAATAAGAGATGCACAAATATCTCCATTTAATGTAATCAAGTAGGTCAGCAAGCTTTGCAGTTGCAAAATTATCACACCCATTTAAGAATCTGTGCTATGCTAGGGATCTCATCTTAACCATTTACACAAAGAGCAGACTAAGATCAGAAGACAGATAAAGAACAGGTCTAAGCGAAGGCCAAATCATTTTAATTCTGTACAGGGTTCAATAGTACAACATATGTACTCGTGAGATGATCAACTGAAGACGATATATAGAAGTTCTTTTGAAATGCAGCCATAAAGTAATACACATATCTCATAAATTTGGATATCTTAAATCAGAAAATCTCAGGCTGTATGATTTAGAAGTAACTTCGTGATTCCAAATTGCAGGAATCAGAATCATCAAACCATTTATGAAAACATTTTACCTTGATGCTACACGAACATTATATTCCTTCCCTGGATGATAAAACTCAGCGAGCCCCCAATCAATCAAGCGAAGTTTCCGAAGCTCATGATCTATCATTACATTGTGGGGTTTGACGTCTCGATGCATGATCCCTTGTGAATGACAGTAATCAAGTGCCTGCAGAGAAGTATGTCAAAGATTACAAGCTCTTACCTGCTCCATCCAAAATATAACTAAAACAGGTATAAACCAACAAGACCAAAACAACTGTACAATGTAACTTATTGTCAAGACATGCATGCCACTTGTATGTGGAATCAATATCTTGTCAAGACATCAGACTAGTGTTGTCAAATCTCTAGGACAAAAGTTTCATAAACCTTTCTATGTATGATTAGCTCATGGGCTGAAGTCAATAGAATTACAACAATTTCTTTTTTTTAAGGTCCTTTTTCTTTCATGTTACCTTCTTCTCCAGTGCGTCCATCTATATCAGAAAAATAGAACAATGTCTTCATCAATCAGTTTTAACTTACCTGATAGTGTCAAGAAACCAGACCTAACCACAACATATGTTAATCAATATCCTAACAGAAGTATTCTCAGTAGGTATTGTCTATGACTAACATTTCCAAGAAATATTTAATTATCTATCACCTGAACAGATTTAGAGGCAATAACACATCAAAATGACAGGATAACTTCATGTGAACTCTTGAACCTATCACATACTGGTTATCTATTTATGTGCCTCTCATTGACAAGTGGGTTAAATTCTGACCTGCTAATCAATATATAACATACTACTCTTATATCATTTTCTGGCTTCAATTTAGACCAACTAAATTATTCATGGTATTATCTACGATTCAGAATATTTTTTTAACACATATATCAAGATAAAATTCATAAGAACCAGGAATTTTGATCTTTCTACAGGCAAAGAATGAACATTAATCCCGTTTTAATACTACCCAGGAACATAATAAAGATCACACTTGTAAGTTTCTCGATTAATTCACAGAGAAAAACCTTGAGGAGCTCATAAATGTAGTATCGGATGTCATAATCAGTTAGTGTGGGATATAGAACTTTGAAGTCCGTGCTGTTCACAAATTCAAATATTAGGCTGGGAGTTTTAGAATGTTGATCTCTGACAATGTCGAGCAGCTTCACAATATTCGGACCTCCACAAAGATTCTGAAGGATTTTTATTTCCCTCTTTATCTGAAAAAATGACAACAAATACAACATAGATCAACTAATTGTTGAGAAAATATATATCAAAGAGCCTCAACAGAAAACCATGCTGTTAAGAATGCAAGAGAAATTACATCATTAAAAAAAATTAATAACAACGGCAAAACATAGCACACACATCACATGAAGACTACTGAATCCACAAGTAAAGATCTAAAGGCAATTTCACTCCCTAAATGTTCAGAAGTCTTTTTTTCCAAAAAAAAATTAAGATAAGACTTTTAACTAATAAAATTGCATTGAACATGCTGTGGGGTGAATTCAAATATGATGGCCAAGATTTTTAGAATGCCATCCATAGCCAAAACAATATAAGTATAATATTACTAGGCTCTCACTTCTCATTAAAAAAAAAGTTAGCTTTAGCAGAATAATTTACAATGGTAGCATAGAGCTAGCTAAATCTCAAACAACCCATCCAATAAAACTCTCAAGCATACTCAAACAGATTATAATTCAACTGTGACAAGTCTTAAATCAAGATTACCCATCTCTTCCAAAGACGCTTTTATTTAAGTGCATGCATAAGCATCTTATTTTCAATTCATCCCATATCACTTATATAAAATAAGAAATCAAATGATGAAGTAGCAAGTCAAAATTCGAATACAGATTGGTGTCATTATATCCAGCCAATATTAAATCCAGTTATACAGATTTGAGCCGCAGTCCAGACACACATTCAGACATATAAATACAGGAATATTTTCCGTAGTCCCATTCAAGTGTGGTAAGTTCCATTACATGTAAAAGTAACAACAATTTAACACATATACACACAAAAAAAATATCCAATAGTATTATCAGCTCTGATCTCACTTCATGCGATACTCCTAAAATATAGAATAATCATGTACGTGTTTTAAAGGACATTTTCATAAACCAGTAACCAAATCTTAAAACAGTTACCTTTTTTTTCTTCACAGGCTTAAGGATTTTGATGATGCATCGTTCATTGTTGGAGACATTTACACCTTCAAAGACCTCGCTATACTTTCCTCTTCCGACTTTTCGCACAACCTCATAATCATCCTGCTCACTGAACTAGAAGTATTCTAGGTCATAGCCCCATTACAACAGTTCTCTAATAGACCACATCAAATGCAGAACTGTATGGAAGATGACTAATAAAGGAAGAGCAATAGAAATCAGGTTTTTATTGCAATTTGTCAGCAACTTGATATTGTGGTGTCAGCTCCCCATTATTGCAATGTAAAAGACAAATGTTGCACCAAATTAGCATATAATTATGACCGATTAAAAAGTCACCAAATAACATAAATGCTTTTAAAGTCTATATGTACAGTGAAACTTTGCATTCAATTCGTCATTTGTTTTGAAGAATTCATGTTTTCCAACAAACAAATATCCTGCTTAAATACGCTCTTGACTCTCATAGAAGAAACAAAGAGTCTTGCTCCAGGAAACAAAGGATTAATTCACTCTTAAAATAGCTCATGTTGTCAAACCGAGTATTCATTTTAACCGGTTCATCAATATACTTTATTGGATCAACAACAGCATACTGCATGCCAAGATTTGCCTGGTCTAAACCTAATCAAAATTGTCTCCCAAATTTTATTTCTCACCATTCCTGATTCTTCTTTAGTTTTTACCTTTTCATTTATTAAATAAAAACAATAAATCAAATCAAATCTAGTAAACCAAATTTTATTTCTTAACATACTTGATTCTTCTCAAGTTTTTACCTATCAATATCCAACACAGACGATTCTTCTACTAGAAACAATAGGAAATCAACTGTAGTCTCTCCAATTTTATTTCTTATCGTTCTTGATTCTTCTCAGGTTTTTACCTATCAATACCCATCACAGACAATTCTTTTAATAAAGAAAGCTATAAATCTAAACCACCAAATTTTACTTCTCATCATTCGTAATTCTTCTCTAGTTATTACCTATCAATAACCAACACAGACATTTCTTTGATTAAAAAAAAAGATCCAGAATACAAAATCAATTTTCTGAAGAATTAAAAAAAATCCAACTTTCAAGATTGAGATAAGAAGTAAAAAACTTAAACATCAAATCTTAATCTTGCAAACAAAACTAACACAAATTTTGAAAATCTGAAAGATAAATGAAAAAAATAATAATAAAAAGACATAAAAACCGAAAGCAACCTCACTCATCACCGCAACCAAGAAAAATCAATGCCTGGAGTCGATCAAAAACGCATACTAAAAAGGAAGAAAACATCCAATAATAGAGCTAAAAGGGTTTCGACGTCAGTCTTACCCCCACTGCAAGGTGAGCGACTCGTAATCCCAGTACTCCTTGGGACGGAGGACATTGACATCGGCGTAAACCCTAGCCTTCGACATGGGATCACGCGAGATCTCAGCCAAAGAATCACCAATAGAATAACTGGTGTTAAAGCTCGGCGAAGGCAGAGGAGGAGGAGGAGGAGGGCGAGGTTCAGAGGGTGGATCAGAGGGGAGGCCAAGGAGCGCAGTGGCTAGGGCAAACGCAAAGACGAGGCGGCGGTCAAGGCCATGGCTCATGAAATCATCGCCTCCGGACCGATCACGATCTCGATAGGAAAGAAGGAATGACGGAGAGCGAACGGAGAAGGAGAAGAGATTTTATTGCCCCCTTTCTTGATTTCGCTTTTTGGAAAACGATCTTGAATCTTTAGATCGATTCGTTTTCAGGCTTATGGATGAGAAGCTGATATTTTCATTATTGGCATTGGATTGGACCAGGAGTGAGATTCTCTTGGCCCAGAAAAAAGCCCAATAATTCTTTCCATCCTTGTCTATGGATGCTTTTTTTTATATATTATATACAAATAAAAGCAATTTTCTCATATAAAAATTTTATTAAATTAACTGTCACTTCTCAGTTGAAAGTCAAAAGGGAAGGGTAGTTAGCTATCCCATTTCCCTTCTAACTCAAAAATTAGAGGGCCAAATCCTAATATCCTACCCTCATGAATAGTCAAAGTAGAATAGTAAAATATAATAAATTATATTAGCGTAAATCTATTGTTATTTTTAAGTTTAAATAATAAACATAGTCATAGAAGCACTCCTAATGATATATCTGTGAAATTTTTGACCTCTAACATAGTTATATATTTTTTTTCTTATAAATATAAACATATCACAACTTTTCAACTATAAATACGAGAAAACATTGAACCCGCAATTACTCACTTGAGAGGAGAATGAGTGAACACGCTCCTATTGTGTAAAAAAACAGTTATATATAAATTTAAAATATAATATATTTTGTTGAGATGGGTAGTCTTATTATTTTCATATTTTGTAAAGCATAAGTGATTTTTTTTTTAAATCAAGAAAAGCCTGTATTTGTCTAAAATATCACCTAGGCAATCTTTACAATTTCTTTTTTTCCTGGATGTGGAAAACAAACCTTATGTGTAGCTCATGGTAACAAAAACAGAAAACAAATTATTTGTTGAGGTATCACCTGGTGAAGTTTAGATGATAGATCATTAGGAAATTTGGATTTGCACTGTTTCATTGATTCCAGTATGATTTTGATCACCTGCAATGGACATTAAACAGCCCATCTTAATCATAAAGAAAAGAAAAAATAATAGAAAGTGCAAAATAATCCAATCAGCTCACCAGGGGACCCAATGCTTTCTTGTAAGAAGCATCAGTGACTTCTGAACTGAGAATCTTATGCTTGGACCAAGTATGCAACAAAAGAGTTATTTCTTTCTCAGATACAGGCAGTAAAGGAGAGTGGATTTCGACATTTGTGGTTCCCTCTCCAGAGCTGCAATCACATCATTGATAGTAATTCTACGATTGATTTTTGGATCAGGTATTGCTGCTGGACTCTTGACATTATTCATGTTCCCTCCTTTCAAATTTATAAATCAATAAAAGTAAAACAAAATCATGATAGACTTGCACTTCAAACATTTTATAATAAGAAAATAAAGAGTTCCTTTGAAATGCAGCTAGATGATTTTTTATTAGATAGTAATAGGAGAGTTTGTGGAAGGAATGATACCAGTAGCACTGCCAGTTTGTGAGGCATGGGAGCCTCTTTCTAGACCAGTTTGTCCACTCTGTCGAGCTTCTTCAGCCATTAATTGCCACTTTGCACACACATCATCAATTCCAATAGCAGATCGGGCCGAAGAATTAGCAACCGAAATTAATCGTGTCCTGTTGCTGAGCTGCATGGAACAGACAGATATATGAAAAGAGTGAAGAGAATTTGATACAAATGTGCCATTGAACTGTCTTGGACCTCGGATATGTGAGCATTTTTTAACTGTCTGCATTTACAAATATATGTGATTTCAGACCATCTACTTTGATTTGTGATTGTTCACTGTAGAAATAGATTGACGATGAAGAGTTCTATAATTTAATGGTTTAAAAACAGATTATGAGAATTGAATATCTGGCAGAAAATCTATGAATACCCATTTAGTCTGGACTTATGGAAATACAGATGCATCACCATTAATTTTTGCTGTGTTGCTTGCAAAATAGTGAGGCAAAAGGTGTATTTAGCCGAAATTTAGACAAACTATAGCAAAAAAAAAAATCTATCAGGAAAATGATGCACAAAACCAATAGACATTGTGTCAGTAGGGCTACAATGTTAATAAAAATTGAAGATAAAAAATCAGTAATCAATACCTAAATTGCAAAAAAAAAAAAAATGGAGATACTTGTGAAACAACTTGGGAGGTACATGTCTACGGCTGCATGTGAATAAGCTATGGGCCACATGCATTTGATGTTTAATCTATATGTTCAACATTCTAGAATGATGAAGGGCAAAAGAAGACCATGGGAGTAAGTCAATAACCTAACCGCAAACTAATTACATCAAGAATACAAGAACTTTGTTAGTGTCCCCCAGTCCTGAGCTACAAACCAAGTTCTTCATAATGCATAAAAGAAGGGATCAACAAATAAGTCACTCAGAGAAAAAAGAATTTAAGCCATTCAGGCTACTCACATCTGAAAGTTCTGCTATCTTCTTAACTGCTTCAGGGTACTGGTTCGAGTAATCTTCCTTAGCTTTCCGGTTCATTGAAAGAATCTGGTTTCTAACATCTGATGTAACAACAAACTGATGCCTCGACTTCTCTATACCAACCCTCTACAAACACATTGCAAAGATGAGTCATTGGAAGATAGCATGCCAAGAGAAGTAATGAGTCAAGAATTTTCACCTGTTTGGACAGTCTTATCAGAGTAGGTATTAATTTCCGCAACCGTTCCTCCACACACTGAACGACAAGCTTGCTTCAATTATTTCTCTATCAAATTCATCCCAAAAAAAAAAAAAAAAAAAAAGCTTCTCACCATTGATATGCAACGTTCTACATCATTGCCTATACTTGCTATACCGCATCTGGTTGCTGCCATAGAAAGGGAAAATAAAAAACTTCGGGTTTAGAATTACATTCATGAAGTTGAAATATAGTCTGGAGAAGAGTTTAACTGATTTGAGATAGTTTGTTCCGAAGGAGAGCCTTTTCTAGAATCGATATCTCTTTTTCCTTCTCAAGTTTTTCTGTAGCTTTTGTAAATTGGCCTTTAATGGTAGCACCTAACAGTTTCTCTTCCTCTCCCTTCACAGTTAGTACGTCAAACACATTATTAGATCAAGGTTGTTAGAGTGATAGCACTGTAAACAGAAATTCATCAAAGGACCACTTCATGAAGCAGACCAAACAAAAAACATACCTTCAGATTAATTGCACTGAAAGTGACTACATCATTGAGCATTTCAATTGGTTGGTAAGCTGAAGATCTAATAGTTTCCATCTTCTTTACGCTAGAAGCAACCAAACAACAATGGCTATCAGTTCTAGCAATTAAGGACAAGAGTAAAAATTATTTGGGAAGCCTATCATGATCAAGTTAAAGGATAGGTTTTAAGCATTACGCTGATTGGGGCATGAAAGTATCTAAGGCTTCAAGTGGTTTCTTTTTCAAACGACCAAAACGCTTCATTCGAGTAGTAATCACAGCACTTGCAATTGAAGATGTCTGAGTTTTAGGCAAAATTTGGGAGGGTGTCCTTTCATGCAAGTGATTAACATCCTGGATCAAGCAGGGCATGCATAGTTTGTAAGATGCCTTACTGCATAAATGAAATTGGCAAAATACAGACTATTTAAAGAAAAATGCATAGCATGCCACTGGCAGATTTCTAGCTAGTGGATAAACAAATGACAGATTGACATTTGTAAAGAACCCTCTTGGCATTGGCAGAATTCCATAAAAGTTAGATAGCAAAGCAACTAACTATTCCACATGTTTTTAACCATCATTTGACTGTAGCAAATGCAAACAGAGATAAATATAATTAGATTCTTGAAGCTAGCTCTCCGTGTCTTATGTGAAAGATAAAAGTTGGTTACAAGTTTTGGTTTTAGTATAAAGAAACAACTATTCTAAAATACACAAACTTTCACCTAGGCAATCAATATCATTCACATTTTTACAAATCAATGCTGAACTGCAGATGTAACAAAGAACAGACATTGTACAAAATCTCATTCCAGTTATTCTCTCAGCTTTGAAAAGTTTATGCACCTTTTTCTTGGAAATTTTCCACAAACTTATTCCAGATTCTGAAGTCTAAGAAAGTAATGACAAAAATGATAAGCTAATATAGCAGAAGTGCAACTTGAGTCCAAAAGAAATATTAAGATACTTTCATGGTAAAACTTGACTAGCCCAAGTGGAGAGCTGCTTGAATGTGGCAGACAAAAGGATTAATTCAAAAAGAAAACAAAGTTGAATCAGTTAGAGTAACATTATCAGCCTAGTCATAATATGTAAGCAATGCCACGAGGTTGGTCTTGCAAATCTTGTGAACTATAGCAATCAAGGACCACACTTCCACGAGTATCAAACTGACTAGTGAACTTCCTACAACATTTACGCATCTCAGTCCTACATGCATCTGAGAGTAACAAGCAACAAAAATTTGTTCAAGCATATCCTCTCCAAAAAAACTTGTAGAAAATATACCAAATTATACTAACCCTAAACGTTAATAACACAAAAATAAATTCAAATAAAATATACCTCATTCATTTGCACTATTATGCTAGACAGAACTCACCTGGCTTATGCTGGCTGCATCGCCAACTGTCGTAGATGTGCATTTGTTAAGTTTTGGTTGTGATAGTTGGAATCCTTTTACAGATATAGAACTGGTAGGTTGCATCTGCATCAAGCAAGAGTCATCTCATTTAGCATTTCATATGCACTGATTGATAAACTGTTGCTAGCCCCTGATGAGCTATCTGTTTTAAACAAAATGGATTTCCAGTTATTCTAACCTGATTTTGCCCAACAAAACCATTGGAGCTAGCTTCTCCCTGATGTTGTTGATTGAAGCCTAAAATTAATGGAAACTGCTGCTTAACATGCTCCCATTGGCTGTTGAAGAGTTGCAACTGATCTGTGATGTTCAATATTTCTTGTCTGTATGTTGAGTTGCCTTCCACAAATGGAAGATTTTGAGTTTGCCTGATAAGATTCTCATCCTGATGAGAGGCACGTGACTGTTCACGACTCTTTAGTTTCAGAATCCCAGGTTTGGCATTATCATTCAGCTGCGAACAAATGGAAGAGTAAGCGTAACACAGGCATTGCACTGGTTCACATTTTCATTGTCCAATAGTTTATTCAACTGAAAATTTAATTTGAACGAAAAAGCCACTATGGAGACAGCTCAAGAGAAGTTCCTTTCAAGTTTCCAGTCACAAAAGAACCTGAATTCAAAAGCTGACGAGTTGTAACACCAAAAATAGGATCATCTAAGTTCTCTAACCAGATTCAACCAAGTAACCAAAATGTCAAACTTTATAAAGCAAATGGAAAACCTGAAACTTTCTATGTAAAAAATAGAAAAAATATCTATGTGACATGAGATTGAGATTAAAAATGCATAAATAAAAAGATAGTCTTTATACAAAAGAACATTAATTGAAGAGTTGATGAGTTGCAACATTAAAGACGGGATTATCTAGGTTTTCTAACATAATTCAACCAAGTAACCAAGCACCAAATTTTCAATACAAAGAAACGTCAAACTTTATAAAGAAAATGGGTAACCTACAACTTTCTATGTGAAAAACAGATGGTGAAAATAGGTGTGTGATATCAGATTGAGATTAAAGATGCATAAATAAAAAGATAATCTTGATATTAACAGGCATCAGAACAGAGCATTATTCTAAGGTTTTCATAGAAGGTGTTAGATGTACTATACATATACGTATTCTTTTCCTGTATACATATACATCTACAGTACCGTATAAGGTACTATATTTTCCTATATGTACATCATCATCATCATTGAGATACAATAAGATCAATCATTCCTAACATGGTATCAGAGCTTTAGATCCTTCCGGCAACCGACGCCGACCATCTCTCTCCGGTTGCAGCATCTCCCGTCTCTCCGGTTGCAGCATCTCCCGTCTCTCTTCTCTTTTCACCGGCCAGCTTCTTCTCTTCTCCCATCTCCGGCCATCTCCAGACAACACCACCCGCCACCAGCCCACCCCACCTCTCTCTTCTCTTTTCACCGGCCAGCTTCTTCTCTTCTCCCATCTCCGGCCATCTCCAGACAACACCACCCGCCACCAGCCCACCTCCTCCCTGCCATCTCTTCCGCGCCACTCCTCCACCACCCCGCGCAGCTCCCACGCCTCCTTCACCGGCAGCTCTACTACCTCGCCGCTCCTCCACCACCCCTTCCCCACCACCGGCCGCCCTCCTGCAGCTCCACAACTCTGCCACCACCCATCGCCATTTCTGCAGCCCCACCACCGGCAGACATCCTGCCTCGCCGCCCTCCCCCCCGCGCCGCTCCCCCACACTTCTCTCGCCCCCTCTGCAGCCCCACCACCGACAGCTCCTCCACCATCCCTTCCCCACAACTCCCCCACCACCTCTCGCCCCTTCTGCAGCCCCACCACCAGCCGCTCCTCCACCACCCCGCTCCCCCCCCCCTTTGTTCTCTTTCGGCTTCTTCTTCTTCATCTCCGGCGAACCTCGGCCGGTGTGCCGGTTCAAGTTCCCAAACCGGCGACCTCGTGCTCTGTGGTGTTTCTCCATTATAAGAAGGCATGCGGAATCTTGTTTTGATTCCGGACAAGCACACATATATATATTTATATATATATATATATATAGTAGTTAAAAAAAAAAAAAAAAAAAAAAAAAAAAGTCCCAAATTTTCGACTTCGCATTTTTCAACATCGCAATTCCCACCTAAAAGCAGAACGTCATGTGTAACTCTTCTGGTATACTGGGCCAATTTCCACATAATTGTGGGACACAGCAGCGTGGACTTCAACACGTTCCTCTCCCTACTTCTACTACAACTTCAAATCATCTTCAGCATTCATCGTCTCTGGAATCTCCTGCTCCATTATCTCCTGCGGATCAACATTTGATAGCGATGTTCCGTCAGTTCCAGCAGTCCTATTTGGCAGACCCATCTACTGGCCATGCGATTTCGGCTCGAGTCTCTTCATCTACTTCGGGTAGCTCCTGTCCTCTTTGGCTTCTTGACTCCGGTGCTTCTCTCCACATGACCCATGATGCTACTTATCTTCATTCTAATTCCTCACCTCTTGTCTCTCATGTTCGCATTGCTGATGGTACACTCATTCCTGTTTCCTCTACCGGCCATCTATCATCAAGTGCTTTCTCTGTTCCTTCTGTTTCTTATGTTCCTTCATTATCTATGAATCTTATGTCTGTTAGCCAACTTACTAATTCTGATTGTCAAGTTATTTTTGACCGTACCTCTTGTCGTGTGCAGGATCGGAGTGGGAATGTAATTGGAACGGGTCGTCGTTATAATGGAGTTTATGTGCTGGATTCCCTTCGTCTTACATCTCTAGGTACATCTCTTCACTGTAATGCGGTTGTTATATCTCATCATTTATGGCATCATCGTCTTGGTCACTTATCTTCCTCCCGTCTGTCCTCTCTTGTTCGTCATGGAGTCTTAGGGTCTGTCTCCTCTCCTTCTGATGTTGTCTGTTTTGGTTGCAAACTTGGCAAGCAACTACAACGTCCTTATCCTCCTAGTGTTTCTCGGACCATTTGCTCCCTTTGAACTCATACACTCGATGTATGGGGTCCTGCTCCCTTTGTTTCTAAAGGAGGTAATCGTTATTATGTTATTTTTATTGATGACTACACCCGCTTCACTTGGATTTACTTCATGCATCATCGTAGTCAGTTATTATCTATTTATCGCTCCTTTTCTACTATGATACACACACAATTTTCATCACCTATCAAAACCTTTCGGTCTGACTCTGGCGGCGAGTATACTTCTCAAGCCTTTCGTGCCTTCTTATCCTCTCGAAGGTACCTTACCTCGCTTATCCCGTCCCGGAGCTCATTCTCAAAATGGTGTTGCCGAGCGTAAACATCGTCATATATTAGAGACGGCCCGTGCTCTTCTTCTAGGTGCTTTTCTTCCCCCTCACTTGGCCGATGCGGTAAGCACATTGTTTATCTTATTAACCTACAACCATCCTCTCATCTTCATGGTCGTAGCCCGGGTGAGTGTCTCCATGGGACCCCTCCTCGCTATGACCATCTTCGTGCTTTTGGATGTCGTTGTTTCGTTCTACTCTCACCCGGGAACGGACGAAACTCACTTGCCCAGTCCATTTCTTGTGTTTTTCTTGGGTATAGTCTTGAGCATAAAGGTTACCGTTGCTATGATCCCATTACTCAGCGTATTCGTATTTCTCGTGATGTCACTTTTGATGAGTCCACCCCATTCTATGCCTCTCCATCCTCCACTTCCCCTCCCTCTCCCTCCGTTCCTCTGTCTTTTCTTTTTCCTACACCCTCCAGTCCAGATCTTCCTCCCATATCTACCCTTCCCCCCTTTGTCCCTTCTCCTGAAATTCTCTCTCATTCATCTCCTCCTTTATCTATTGAGTCTCCTGTAGTATCCTCCCCTTCCTCTTCTCTTCCTCTTGCTCATCCTCCTATACGTTTTACGTATCAACGTCGGGAACCCATAGCACCTCCATCTCAACCGATTTCCTCGACACATCTCCCACCGCCGATCCACCACCCGAGGTATCCTCTCATCCTTACTCTCTTCGTGATCGATCTACTTTACATCCTCCTAATCGCTATGCTTCGTTAGCACCGAGTGTTTCGAGATGTCTTTGAGCCGGTACCTACAAATACGATTCGGTTACGAGTGGCAAAATGCCATGGCCGAGGAACTTGATGCATTATCTCGAACTCATACATGGGATCTAGTTCCTCTTCCTTCGATCTTTGTTCCCATCACCGCCGTTGGATTTTACCGGGTTAAAACCCGCTCGGATGGGTCTCTTGAGCGCTATAAAGCGCGTCTAGTTGCTCGAGGTTTTCAGCGGGAGTATGGTCGTGATTATGAGGAGACTTTTGCCCCTGTTGCCCACATGCATACTTGTCCGTACTTTAGTTCTTTATTCTGCTTGTTCGTGGGTGGGTTCTTCATCGGCTTGATGTGAAGAACGCGTTTCTTCACGGCGACTTGAAAGAGGAAGTATACATGACTCCTCCCCCGGTCTTCGTGTTCCCTACTTGGAATGGTTTGTCGTCTTCGTCGTGCACTTTATGGTCTCAAACGGGCTCCACGAGCCTGGTTTGAGCGTTTTAGCACCGTAGTTGAGGCCTGCTGGCTTCACCGCCAGCATCCATGATCCCATTGTCTTTGTTCATTCTTCATCTCGGGGTCGAACCATTCTTCTTCTCTATGTGGATGATATGATTCTTACTTGGTGATGACTCTGCTCACATTGATTTTGTGAAGCGAAATTGTGTGAGACTTTTTCGATGATCGATTTGGGACCACTTCGCTACTTTCTTGGCATCGATATCACCTCTCATTCGGATGGCTACCGGCTCTCTCGGCGGCGTTACACTCTCGATCTTCTTGCTCGTTACGGTTTGACCGATACCCGTCTGCCGCCACGCCGATGGAGCTCCATTTGCGGCTCCGTGCTACCGATGGGATCCCCTTATTAGATCCTTCTCGCTATCGACATCTTGTGGGCGGTTTGGTCTACTTGTCCGTCACTCGACCCGATATTTCTCATGCTTGTTCATATTCTCGGTCAATTTGTAGCAGCCCCGACTTACGTTCACTATGCTCACCTTCTACGGGTGTTGCGTTATCTTCGTGGCATCTTGTTTCTCGTGGTTTGTTCTATCCTCACCACTCTACTCTACTGCCTACGGAGCCTATTCGATGCTACTTGGGCTAGTTCTCCCGATGATAGGGTTTTCATCACTTGGTTACTGTATTTTCCTTGGGTCATCTCTCATTGTTTGGAAGACCAAGAAACAAAGACATCTTGTTGCCAAGTCCAAGATCGAGGCCGAAGTTCGTGCTCGGCCTCCACTGTTCGGGAGGTACTCGGCTTCGATCGATTCTACAAGATTTTGGTGTAATTATTTCTTCTTCAACTCCTATTCACTGTGACAAGATCTTGGGGCTCTTCGGATTGCTACAGATCCGGTTAAGCACGAGTTAACCAAACATATTGGTGTTGATGCCCACTTCACTCGATGTCATGTACGTGCACAGGCAGTGTCTCTTCACTATCTCCCCACCGAGATCCAGGTGGCAGATTTCTTTACCAAGGCACAGACACGTGATCATCATCGTTTCATGCTATCCAAACTCAAGACTTATGATCCGCCTTGAGTTTGAGGGGGGGTGTTAGATGTACTATACATATACGTATTCTTTTCCTGTATACATATACATCTACAGTACCGTATAAGGTACTATATTTTCCTATATGTACATCATCATCATCATTGAGATACAATAAGATCAATCATTCCTAACAGAAGGAACCACTTGTTCAACTTTTCATCAATTTAAATGTGTATTCCTCATAACCAAGAAGACAAAGAACTCCAAATCAAGGACAAATCAAAGGCTTGAAGTGCAAGTAGAAACCCGGAAATTAATCCTATACCATCTTCTTCGCTGTAGATTTCCCTAGCTATCAAGGCGGCATACGCATCCAATTCCGCTTTGATCCTGAAAATCTGAAAAAATAACAGAAACATTAGGTTTTATAATATTGGATTGAAATAAAAACAAAGAACTATAAAGGCAAAGAAAAATCAAAACAATCATTCCTGATTTCTTTTCTTTGCTTTGGTTGCTCCTCAATCCGAACAAACCTTCAAGAAAGGAAAGAGATACAGGTGAGAGATGAGGAGAAGAGAGATATACCTGATCGTCTTCGAAGAAGCTCTTCAACTCCCAGAGATTGATCGTCAATGGCGGAGCGATGAAACCCTGAACGCTGACTCGAGAGATCGAGACAGAGTGACTCGGGTTTTGGCGCGAAGGGGTTTCCAATTGGATATTAATAGCGTCACTCATATAGCATCACAGCCGTCCATAAGGCCCAGTGATAGCATCTTTCTCCATTGTGAATCCCTAGGCGAGAGAATTATTTTTATTTTATTCTTATTTTGCTTAATCTAAATTTTTCCGGTTTTTCAAATTAAAATGAGCTGAACTTGAATCCAAATACATCATAACTATTATGTTTTCAAATTTTATTTCGTCATCAATTGATAGCAATGATTTAAATAATATGAAAGTATGTTCTCTTGATAGTAAATGTAAACTGATTTAAGGCTAATTCTCCTCTAATTCCCTTCAGATTATGTGTGAATTTGATTTAAACATAATTTCACCACTGGTACAGAATGAAAATCATTGCATTTTATCTTAACGATACTCGCTTTATATCGTTTGTACTATTTATGTGACACTTCCACTTATTGGGTTCACCGAAGTAAAAGTTGAAGTGGGGAAGTAACCACTACCAAAACCTCTCACTTCATTCTTTGATTTCAGGGATTTTTTTTTCGAAATGGGACTTCGGCATCTCAATTCAACATTTTATATGTTTTTATAAATATTTTTTTATATTTTTTTATTTTTATTGTTTTATTTTTTTATTTTTACAACAAAATTAAGATTTTAATTTAAAAAATTTATATTACATCAAATATAATAAATAATTTATTTATAAACCATTTTTTCATTTTTTTCGCTCTTAACAAAAATAAAAAAAAAATTCATAATTTAACACTTCCCTCAACCAAACACATGGAACTAAAGACTTTCAAATTAAAAGTTCACTTCAATTGAAATCACATTTCCAGACTTTTATCATTTCAGTGGACCATTTTCGAACCAAACACACTAATGAATTATATGGTTCATTGCAGGTCATTAGCTTATTTGTATTCATCAAGCCATTAGTTTCGTATGAATTACATGTTTAATATATAAATATTAAAAAAAAAAAGGAAAAAGAAAACACGTCAACTAAGCGCGGTTGGTGGTGCCGAACACCGTGCGCATGTCTAGATAACGTCTTCACTTACAACTCCATCTTCTGAGCTGAACTTTGATAATAAATAATAAACTAATAAATTGCAAGCCATTTATTCCATTATCTCACTTTGGTAGGTAGAGCATTGGGTTGATGAAGAGAACAAAATTTGAATAATGACTTCATGGTTCTGATTTTGTGGTTTTAAGTTGACCACCGTTCATCTTTAATTCTTTATATATGCCAATAATGTAACTGCTCCATGCTTGATAATATTATAAAAAACAATCATTTTCCAATAAAAAACAATCACAAGTCTTTTTATAAAAGCATAAAACACTTGCAATGTTATTGAGAAAAAAATAATAATAGAATAATATCATTATTGTTGAGATTCTTGTAAAATTTTGAATTGGAGCAATAAATATATATTGTAAATTAGTACTTAATTATTAATTAATCACTGGTGCATCACCATGTTGCCGTACTTTCAGTGCTAGTCAAACCTTGTAATTAGGACTAATTCCAATGTTAATTAATGATAATCATACAGAGTTTATATTGAATTTTTCAATATGATTTTTTCAAGTTCACTTGAATATGTCCATGTCTTAACACTGACTAATTAATCTTGATGAATTTTTGTGTGTGCGTGTGTATATATGTAGATAGATAATAACTTTGTGTCACTTTAGGATTGGGACAGTTAATGGTAAGTTGATCATTAATGTGTGGAAAAATACATCCACTTAAACAAATAATTTTTTATGAATTATTTATGATACATGAATTAGTTAAGCTTTCACATCAAATATAGAAAAATAGGCAAACCAAAGCACCAAGCTTTGTCATTTAATTTAATTATAAAGTTTGATACTTTGACTATCAAATTTTCTCTAAAATTTAAATTTATTTATCCATAAACTTCATTTTCATTAATACATCTCTACCTAAAATCTTAGTGATGACACTTGGGAGTTCAAACTTTAACATCATTGAGAACTTCTAAATTATCTTGATTATTAATTTATTTAATTATTGTTTGATGAAATATAACAAGGAAGCGCATATTAGAGATGCGCACAAATATAATGCAATTGCAAACTCAACAACATCTATATTCTCATTTTGCGAAGGATTTGGGATTTAATATCGGATCTTCTACAAAACAAACACCCTCATAAAAGATTCAGCACCAATATATCAAAAGACAGTTGGTATCTTGATAATTTTCGAGCGTCACTAATATTTTTTTTAAAAAAACATACAAATAAATTTAATTTCAGTATTTAATTATATGGTAAAAATAATTTTTTAAAACCTAAGGGGGCAAAATAGAATTTCAAGTACAAACAACAGGAAACGTGTCTATCTAAATTCAAGCTGTAAAGCATTAGAGAAGATTCCAAAGCAGAGACTTTTTCAAAGCTAATTGTGACTTTTGACAGGGACGTCCATGCAAAAAACACTTTTTTTTTTTAAAAAACAATACAAGTTAAAATATTATTTTAATAAATTAAATCAAAAAAATTCATCACATAATGATACTAATCCAAACCAAAACGTTAAAAGACCAACCAATTTCAAAGAATTTATATCATATAACAAGTTATTTAAAAAAAGGTCATTAAAAAAAGGACCCATAAATAATAAATAATGGGAATGGGAAAAGTAGAGGAGTGGAAGGGTAATGAAAATGAGGGGATTGGAAAAGTAATGGGAATGAAAACTATGTTTGGTTGGAAGGATTGGAGAGATAGTTTATTGGGAATGGGAAAAGTAAAAAGAAGATAATATGATAAAATGACTATTATACCCTTTATCCAAATAAATATTGTTATATATTTGTATATATAATAATGAGTTGTGATAATATATTATGCCCTTTATTCATTGAGAAATATATTAACTGATTAAGTATTAATTATTAGCATAAATTAATTGCTATACGTAAATATTTAACTTTAATAGATCACAAAATATCAAAATTTTTATTGACATAATTATTACCAATAATTAATTAATGGCTTTAATTCCAATTTTTAGTCATAATTAAAAATTAGTTTACGAAACTAATTATATTTTTAAGAATATATATTTTCAAAAATAAATTACTAACTATATTAATTGATTTTGTAGAATATCCAAATATTTACTATATATTTTTAAGTCTTTATACGGAGAAGCCTCCCCAACACCAAATCAATAATGTATGGACTGGAGTGTTTTGCTTATCAACCCCCAGAAAAAGTGGATTTTAACAATCATTTAAGAAAATTGTCACATTGGAGGGTGGGACTAAAATAACAAAAATTCATAAAACTCCCCTGTAATTTAAAAGATCAAGGTTAGCTTTTCAAAAAATAAAATTTCCAGAAAAATAAATAAATAAACAAACCCGGGTTTCTTTGAAAAATGTATAGCAGAAGCAGCCAGCTGAGAAGTAGCACATTGTTTGAGAAAGCAACACTGTTTCTTTGTTTCATCAGCCAATGATTGATCACGGCTATAATGACAGCCATGAAAAATGATGAAATTATTTATTAAAAAAAAGAAAAGAAAACATAGCATATCTTCAACCAGTAAATTACTATTTTGTTTTAAAAAAAACAATTTTAATAAACTAAACCCTGTTTGAGATAGGTCCAGCCTATTACAAATGAATAAAATAGAAAAAAATAAACAACAATTTCGAGGGAAAAAATTAATAATAAAAAAAAAAATTATTGTTATTGTTATTTTACTTGAATCATTCATCTCTAATATCACAGTAAAATGCACATTATGTCACGTTAGCATATGATTTTGATTTTTTAATAATTACGTGGCATAGTATATAACCATTAACAATATAATGATGAAGGATCAAGTGAATGTGAATATAAAGTTGAAGTACCCAATTGAAATTTTTATATAATTGAAGGACTCAAATAGAAATATTCAAATAGTTGAGTAACCAATTAAATAATTTACACAAATAAATATTCATAAATAAATAATATTTTTAAAGCAAAATAATTAATAACAATAAAAAATTTTGTGATAGAAAAACATATAAACAAATAAACAAAAACCGTGGGTTAAATTGAAAATGTAAAGGAGCAGGCTGAGCAGCAGCACGTTCTTTGAAAAATCAACACCGAGTTCGTAGTTTGTCGTCGTGAGGCGATGATTGGTCACAGAGCGACAGCAATGGCCGCCACGAACTCCTTCTCATTCCTTTTCCCTATAAATCCCCCTCTCTTTTCCCTTCTCTCTCTCCCCATTCTCTCCCCTTCTCTCTCTCCAATGGCTTCTCATCATCTCAAGCTGGCATCTTTCCTGCTTCTCCTTCTCAACCTCACAAGCTTGATCAACGCCCAGCTCTCCAAGAACTACTACTCCAAGACCTGCCCCAACGTTGAGTCCTTAGTGAAGCAAGCGGTCACCGCCAAGTTCCAGCAAACCTTCGTCACTGTCCCTGGAACTCTGCGTCTCTTCTTCCATGATTGTTTTGTCCAGGTAGAGCTCTCATTGATCATCGATTAATTTGTTTTGTTTTCCAGCGCTCGGTGTTGTTGTTTTGGGGTGGTGTCATGCAGGGAAGGTGTTTGATGTTTTGCCTCAATGAGTTTCAGGGCTGTGATGCTTCAGTCATGATTGCATCCACAGGGAACAACAAGGCCGAGAAGGACCACCCGGACAATCTCTCGTTGGCCGGAGACGGTTTCGATACCGTGATCAAGGCCAAGGCCGCTGTCGACGCCGTCGCTCAGTGCAAGAACAAGGTCTCTTGTGCCGATATTCTCGCACTCGCCGCCCGTGACGTTATATCTTTGGTAAGAAAAAATAAAAAATAAAATACACAACAACGATAAATACATCGAAAGACAGTCAAAATTTTTTATTTTTTATATGAGAGTCAAATATCTTATAATTCAGTTATTATCGACTAACTTCTAAAGTGAATATGATTTTTTAAAATAATAATAATAATAATAATAATAATAATAATTAATATAATGGAAGATGATTTGTAAATAATGTTTCATTATTGTGGAAATAATAGGCGGGAGGACCGCATTATGAGGTAGAGTTGGGGAGATTGGATGGGTTGAGTTCGACCGCGTCGAGTGTTCAAGGGAACTTACCGCAACCTACGTTCGATTTGGATCAACTCAACTCGCTTTTCTCAAAAAACAAGCTTTCACAGAATGATATGATTGCACTTTCTGGTAATGCATCTGTTTTCTTTTTGATAATTGATTGGCTTTTCTTGATGCAAATGTACGGACGGAGATTAGTTAGAACATCGCTATCAAACTTCCTTGAGGACCTTCAATTTGATTTGATTTATTTATTATAAATATATATATATATATAATTGATTGAGAATGATTTTTTAATCAATTGATATTACATTACATTACATCTGCGTGCTGTATAAAGTATTTGTGTAATACTGAAAAATAAATTTGAAAACTTTTTTTCATTTTAAGTCATGAATATATATATGTGTGTTGAGGTAATAACTTTATTTTTGTTTATATTTTAACAACAAAATATATTAATATTATGCCAAAATAAAATTTAAATTTTAAAAATTTCTTTTGTGAAGTTTATTTATTGTACTAGCATATCATTTATTTATTTCCTCCGTTAACTCGCTTTTGGTTTCAATGAAACATTAATTCATATATTTTTTTTTAATTAAAAAAAATCCCAAAATATATAAATTCAAGACTTGGCTTGAGTCTTGGGAGAAGGACTAAAAGTCTATGAATATAAGGATTTGGTGAAGAAAAAACCAAATCCAGCCTGAAAACAACTGGTTTAGATAGATGACAATGACTACCTGATGAAACATTAAAAGTGTGTTGAAAATCAAACAAAATAAAAAAAAAAGGAATAAAATTTTATTTTCAATATAAAAATCATGTTATTTGGTTGTTTCTAGGCAGCTGTGTAGGTTGCTTAGGTAGCAAACCGGTCCCCATTCCACATGTTATGTCCTGTTTGAATTATTTTCTTTTCTTGTGCATTTTAATTAATCCAATTTTAAATATTACTTAGAAAACAAACAATTGGAGCTTTTATTACATTGACATTTATTTACACATATGCCATTGGAACAAATCCATGCAGCCGCGCACACACTCGGGTTCTCGCATTGCAGTCGGTTTGCGAACCGAATCTACGGGTTCAGCAAGACGAACTCGATCGACCCGAGCTTGAACCAAACTTATGCGAAAGAATTACAAACTTTGTGCCCTAAAAATGTGGATCCAACCATAGCCATCAACATGGACCCAGTCACACCTCGCACCTTTGATAACCAGTACTACAAGAACTTACAACAAGGTAAAGGCCTATTCACATCGGACCAGTCGTTATTCACTGATTCAAGGTCACAGTCCGTTGTGAATGCATGGGCCCAAAGCTCGGCAACTTTTCAACAGGCCTTCATCGATGCAATGGGCCGATTGGGCCGGGTTGGTGTGAAGACCGGGCGTAACGGCAACATACGCCGTGATTGTTCCGTTTTCAATTAGGGAGGGTATAATGGTGGTCATTTTGTTAAGGGTGGTGGGATTTTTATAATTTTGTTGATTGGAATAATAGAAGTCACGTTGAAAGCACGTGATTTGTGGTATTGTTTTGGATAACGCCTGCTTTAGATAATAATAATAATGCTCTTTATAATTTTCTTAGTATTTTTTCTTTGGGTGGTGCTTTTTTGTTAAAAAAAAAAAGTTTTTAATTAAGTCATTGTAAATTAAAAATTTTATTTCAAAACTGAAAAAATAGTTGTAATTTACTTTTTTTTTTATTTTTTTTTACAGTTTTATTAATTTCACGTTAATTGATTAGAATGGAAGGCTCATGATATTTTGAAAGTCATATAAATAATTAGAGGTATTTTTAATATTTTAAAATAAAAAACCTCAAAATAATGAGACAAAAACAAATATTGCATGGGAGTGATGAAATAACTAATGCATGAAAAAAAAAAAAGGTGAAACCAATGCATAGGTTTGATTAATCAAAGATGTAATCACTATGCATTAAAAAAAAAAAAAAAAAAAAAACAAAGTTCTCATACTTAGAAAATTCAATGACTTGCCTCATTAGATAATTATATATATATATAGTGGGTAATAGATTCCCTTACAAACTTACAACTAATTAGAAAACAAAACAGTTACAATTGATGATCATCTCCTCCACAATTAATTAGAACCAAAAGGCAAATATATATGTTTGGTTATAGTTAGAAGCATATAAAAAGAAAAGAGCTCATGGAGTGTGAGTCATACAAACCAGTAAATATAATTATAAAATTGATAAAATATCTTGTTCTATTTAATTAGTTTTATTTTCATGGACAAGATATATAGAACTATTTTATACGTTGAATGATTCGCTACTCAAAGATGTGGTATATATAATGCCAAGATGCATAATAATTAGTTTTATTAATCACTCTAATTAGTGAATACTAATACTAATTATCAAGCAAAAGAAACAGTAAGATATAAATTAATGTGCTAATTAATCTAAGCTAATATAGTTGAAGAAGAAATTAATATATCAAACTCATTAAGCGTATGCTAATTCTCTTTTTGTTTATTCTGAGGATATTAATAAAGCATTAAAGTTAGAGCAAGAACAAAGATAGAAAAGCACTAAAGTTGAATGGGATGCATATGCTCCTTTGCTTGAGTTTAAAGCAAAAGCCAATCTTGCCCTACTTTTCTCATTGACAAGAGTTAATATAGTCCAATGCATGATGCAATATCAATGGAATTTATTCCATCAAAGTATGATTTTTAATTATTCCCTAAATTAATCACAATAAACATCACAGTAGTAGTAATAGAAGAAGTTCAAGAAGTAGTCAAATATATCCAATGTTTATCTGCTTCTGATATAACAGTAAAACTATCAATATCTTTATATATATATATATATTCTAAAACCCTGTAAACTTTATCAAAATAATAACCCAAATTACATAGATTTGGAGCGAGTGAGGAATCAAAATAACAAGAAATTAAGTGCAGACACATACATATACTCTTCCAACAAAGTATATATGTTCAGATTCCCCAGTTCATCATTGTGAAATGCTTGTTTTCTTGTAGTGATAATATAATTTTTATTCTATTAATCACATTAAACATATATATATACACACACAGCAAAATTTATTCCATTAATGGCAGCAAACATATATAGCAATAGTAACAGTAGTAGAAAAACAGGCAAGTAGAGAAATCCAAAACGGCTGCATGTTGAAACAGCAATGCATGCATGCATGCATGCATGGTATATCTACACAACACAGTAAAAACACTGAAATTAACTTTCTCTTTAAATGCAAATTGTGATGAATAATGATCAGAAGCCACTGCAAAGGTTATAAGGAGCCCAGTGAAATGCCACCAAAGCACTGCCTCTGCTGTTGCTCTTCTTCTTCTCCTTGTTCTTCTTCTTCTTCTTCTTCTGCTTCCTCTCAGGTTTGCTCAGCAGCTCCCACATGATTCTCACATCCTCATACTCACAACTCCTCACTTGTTGCCTTAGTTTCCCCAGCCCTATATATATATATATATACATGAAGATCAAATGAAATTAATGAAATCCATTTGTATACTATCTAAAAATGGATCAATTATAATTACCAGTTTTCCTAATTCCCAGCCTCCTCTCCATGGCCAGCCAAACTCTCCTCACCGGCAAGATCACCACTCTATCCCACCAGTAGTACTCCATTACAGACAAAGAGAGAAGATAAGAAAGAGAAGAGAGAGAGAGAGAGAGGTCTCAATGGAGGGGCGTAATAGGACTTATGAAAAGGGATAACTAATGGAAAGTCCCTAAAAGTTT
Source organism: Dioscorea dumetorum (assembly GCA_902712375.1). Lineage (NCBI taxonomy): Eukaryota > Viridiplantae > Streptophyta > Magnoliopsida > Dioscoreales > Dioscoreaceae > Dioscorea > Dioscorea dumetorum. Next base: position 433,633 of record CACTHL010000339.1, read on the forward strand.
GCTAACTTCTTTACAAGTCCCTCTAATTTTCATACTTATCACCTATAAAAACAAGATTTGGATTCAACTAATGCAACCTGTTATTTTAGTTGAAACATTAATTTACGGACTTTATTTGAGTTCACTGTAAAAAATTGTTTTTATCAATTTGTCTTTATTTTTTAAATTTCTTTATGTATATATGATCCATAGAGATGAAGATATTAGACTTATCTTAGTTTTATAATTATTAATTGTTTATAATAATAATAATAATTTATAACTGAATTTAATTATATATATGGGGCTTGGATTAATATAGGGAGTTGTCTTTCCCTATTTATAGTTTGCATTATATAACCCATTAAAAAAATAGAATCCCCGAGATAATTTTTAGTATGTCCTCATGGGACGGTGCTAAATCACCATCAAGTCAAATATATTTTTAAAATGAAATATTTTAACAAAGAGAATTCTAAGCAATTAGGGAAAAAAAAAGAGAAAGTTTGAAAACTTGGAGGGACTATCCAGTAATAAACTCTATAATTTAAGGAAACACAACACGAGGCCGGCAGTGAAATTCACTTGGATGTTGACACGTGGACTTTGCCGCGTCATCCAAAGGCTGAGATGTCGTTTTCGTTAGTTGGTCGTTGTCTTCGTGACCAGCCGCTACGAGATATTTGTCATGGCACGACATGTGTCACGATTGGAATTTTTACACGGTTTTGATAAATATTTATTAATTTTCAGTTATACATATTATTTTATTTAATTATTTATTATTTTAATTAATTTAAAACTTGGGGCTTATTTAATTATATATAATTTGATAATGGAGTTTATCTTGATATTTCATTGCTTAAAAAAATTTATAATTATGTAAAAATGCAGTATAAAGCTCTTATTGATTTTACATGCCATTTTTTTATTTTATAGTGAAGATATGGGCACCGGAAAAAAGAAAAAAGTTTGATAATATTTTTTCCATGTCCATCATTCATTCTATCTCCTTGTATGTTACTTGATATGTAAATTTGTTTTTGGATTTTTTTTATTTTTATTTGTAAAGATACCAATGTTGTAAATTGATATATATATATATATATATATATATATGTTAAAATTTTTAATTTTAAGTGTATTTGCTTGCATACCAGGCTTAGAAAATTAGGAATAAGATGGAGTGAATACAAGAATTAATTAAAATCAAATGAACATATAAATGACTGCTTTTCTTTTAATCAGTAATTTTTTTAAAAAAAAAGGAAAAAAAAGGAAAATTAGGAAAAAAAAAAGAACTACTAATCTAATGCTATTTATTGCGGTTTTTCTCTTTTTACTCTTATGTGATTATCTATATGCATACTTCTATAATGATGCACTCAAAATAATTTTAATATATTAAGCATTGATGAAATAAAAATAATAATAATTTGTATCACTGTGTTATATCTTATTTTTGAAATAAAAATTTAATCCAACGCTTATTATTGATGTCAAAGATCACCGTAACATATTTTTTTTCTTTTTGTTTTTTGCGACAAAGTGAGATAAATACTGTTGGATATATAGAGTTTGATGCATGTAAGCTCTAACGATACATTACTGAGCCGTTTATTGGAGTATGAGAACGTGAGCACTTCGGCCGGAGTCCTTAATTAGTGTTTATCTTCTCCCTATAAATATCATGTTATCTTTTTCTTATAAATATATTGTTATTTTTTTCATATAAATAGTTTTATAATTGTAAAACCTTAATTTGATGTAAGTGAAATAGATTAATATTAGTGTAGTCGTGGATGCAGGTTTCAAAACCGAATAATGTAAAATTTTTATATTTTGTCATGTGTGTGCTTTTGCTTCTTGTAATTGCTCAGGATTGTCCGATTCTTAACAAAATACATGTTAAAAATAAGTATAAATATAGAATAAATTTAACAAACATTTATACCCTTATTTTACATTAACATTGAAGTTAAATTTTAAATATTCTATATATTACCAATAGGTCAAAAAAAGGGCTTGGCTATAACAAATTAGAGACAACATTAAAGTTAGCATCTCACTCTTCCAAGGGTTGATATTCAAAATCCCCCCAAAATAATAAATTAATTCATAAACACTGAAAATAATAATGAATTGTAAAACTAAAACTAATTGATGACTGAGTGCTGGGTCAGAAGTCAACGCTCCCATATCATCGGAGTTCGGATTGGAATCGCGAATCCTTTTTTGTGTTTCTCTTGCAGCCTAATGGGCCCCAGTCCGGCCCAGAGCCGGGAAGCATCATCGTCACCGGCGCCGAAGCTCACAACGCTCCCTCTCATCGCCCTCATCTTCTACGACGTCTCCGGCGGCCCCTTCGGCCTTGAAGAGTCTGTCCGCTCCGGCGCCGGCGCTTTCCTCCCCCTCCTCGGACTTCTCCTCTTCCCTCTTATCTGGAGCCTTCCCGAAGCCCTAATCACCGCCGAGCTCGCCTCCTCCCTTCCCTCCAATGCCGGCTACGTTCTCTGGGTCTCCTCCGCCTTTGGCCCCTTCCTGGGCTTCCAGGAAGGCTTCTGGAAGTGGACCAGCGGCGCCATGGACAACGCTCTCTACCCCGTTCTCTTCCTCGATTACCTCCGTTCATCCTTCCCCTTCTTCTCCTCCGGCGCCGGCCGATTCCCCACCATCTGGATCCTCACCGCCGCCCTCACCTTCCTCAATTACCGGGGTCTCCACATCGTCGGCATGTCCGCTGTCCTCCTCACCGTCTTCTCCGTTTCGCCATTCATCGCCCTTGTAGCTCTCTCTCTCCCACGCCTTCGTCCTCGTCGATGGCTGGCGGTGGATCTCAAGCGTGTAAATCTCCGTGGCTACTTCAACTCCATGCTCTGGAATCTCAACTATTGGGACAAGGCAAGCACACTGGCCGGGGAAGTGGAGGATCCGGCGAGATCGTTCCCGAAGGCAGTGTTCGGGGCGCTGGTACTGGTGGTGGGGTCGTACTTGTTGCCATTGCTGGCTGGGACTGGAGCGATGGAGGCGATGAAGGCTGGGGAATGGGGGGATGGGTACTTCGCAGAGGTGGGGATGAGCATTGGTGGGGCGTGGCTCAAGTGGTGGATCCAGGCTGCGGCGGCCATGTCCAACATGGGATTGTTTGAGGCGGAGATGAGTGGGGATTCGTTCCAGCTTCTGGGGATGAGTGAGATTGGAATGCTCCCTGCTTTCTTCTCTTCCAGGTTCGTCTCCATTCCTTTGATTGATCTTCAAAAGTTTGTATTTTTCTGAAGAACCAGTGGAATTAGATTGTTCTTCTTCTTCCTATATTCATGCACTGAATGAAACCATTTTAAAGTTTGCATTTTTTTTTCCTGAGGATTTTTAGGCTGTTGAAGTTATCTGAAGCTATGGTAGCATTAGATTGTTGCTCTTCTCTCCTGCACTATTGGTGCACTGAATGAGGCTTTAGCGCAGTCAAATAATGCTTGTTCATGTGGAAACCATGAAAAGTATGCATTTTTCTGAGGATTTTAGGCTGTTGATTTTTTTCCCCTGAAGAACTAGTAGAATTAGAATGTTCTTCTCTCCTGGACTCATACATTGAATGAGGCTTTGGGACTTTCAGTTGAGATGATGCTTGTGCATTTATAAGTGATTCAAAGTTTTCTGACGATTTTTAGGCAATTGAATTTCTCTGAAGAGCTTATAGAATTGGATTGTTGCTTGTGCACTGAATGGGCCTTTACTCTCTGAATTGAGAGATGATCGTTCTCTCAGAAACCATTAGAAGTTTAAATCTTTCTGAGGTTTTTCCAGTCTATTGAATTTGTCTGAAGAATTAGTACAATTGCTTTGTAGCTTCTCTCTCTCTCTCTCATATCCATTTAGTCAAGTTGTTTTTTGTGCATTCAGAAACCATTCATGGTTTACATTTCAGTGCTTGACTGATTTACTATAGCTCAGCTGCTGATTTTCTTGAGAAACATGATGTTTAAAGTATATCACTCTTGCATTAACTTGTTCCTTCAACTTTCTTGTTCAAATATGTTTAAAGTATTTTTGAAAGTTTGGTGATTGCTATTGTAAATGATGATTTTCTAGGTCCAAATATGGCACTCCAACAATCAGCATCTTGTTCTCCGCAACTGGAGTCATATTCTTGTCATGGATGAGCTTCCAGGAGATCATCGAGTTCCTTAATTTCTTGTATGCACTGGGAATGCTTCTTGAATTTGCTGCTTTTATACAACTCAGGATAAAGAGGCCAGACCTTCAACGTCCGTATAAGGTTCCGGTTGGGACATATGGGGCCATTGCCATTTGTATTCCTCCGGCTGTCTTGCTTATTCTTGTCATGTGTCTGGCTTCGGCCAGGACGTTCATAGTAAGTGGAATTATAATGCTGATAGGATTTGTTCTATATCCTGCTATCCAACTTGTGAAGGACAAACAGTGGGTTCGATTTATTGATCCATCTGTGCCTGTTGAGAGTTACTTCGGAACAACCACTTTGCGACTAGAAGATGATGCAGATGAGGTTTCATTCAGCTTATTGCCCGAATTCTCGTCTATCAAACAGGACCTGCCAGAGGAGGAACCCAACTTGGAGGCCAAATTGGAATAAAGTGGTGTTATAGTCAACATTGTGGGATGTGTCCTCAAGGTACCTACTCAAACAAGATTGTTATGAATTTATTGAATCTTGATTCATATGGAGCATTTGTATGATTGTATCCTTCCATTTGTATATAGAGCATCTGAATGAAAAGCTAGATGAATTTACAATGCAGCGATTGTTCTTGTGATACTTCTGGTGATGAAATATGAAATGATTGGATCAAAAATGTGACAAACAGTTCAATGGAAACTTAGGCTGTTTGCATTTGCACTTTTTACTTTCTTTGGAGAAATATGGATAAGTTATGTGTTAGGTGTGTGCTCGGGTTTTCTAATTATACCACTTGCTCTCACTCTACGCTGCACGAATTCTCAACCCCGGTATTCATCCGTGCATAGGGGACCGGCGTCAATGGGCTAGGGCAATGTTGGCTTGCATTTGTACTTTTTTCATCAGGTAGAAATAATGATCTATATCAAATTGCATGGCAAAGTTTATTTTCTTGGTTCCACACAAATGAAGAACATTCAAATTTTAATACATTGTAATCTTATGAAGAAATGCTTCAGGGTCACTGATTGAGTGCAGTGTTTGTTTTGTCACTTGAAATTGTAGACAATTTGCTCTTGTTCCGGTTTATGTTTTGTTTATAAAATAATCACTAAAGAGGCCCATGGATAATTCCCCGGCATTGGTTTTTTTTTTTTGGTTAGTGACTCTAACCATTTTGTTGTTTTTTAAATATTTTTTATTTTTTTTTTTAATTTAATTTAATTTTTAATTTTTTTAATTTTTGTAACAAAATTAAGATTTTAATTTAAAAAAATTTACATTACATTAAATATAATAAATAATTTATTTATAAACTATATTTTTATTTTTTCACTCCTAACAAAGACAAAAAAAAAAATTCATAATTCATCATTTCCCCCACCAAAAAAAAAAAAAAAAAAAAATAAAAAAAAAAAAATTTTTTTTAAAAAAAAAAAAATTTTTTTTTTAAATATTTTTAGTCATTTGAACAAACACCTAATGACTCTAATTTTTCAATTTACTTATTAATATATTTTTATTTGGTTCATTTGGTGTCGGTATTTTTGAAAAATACTAAAATATGAAAAAAATTAAAAAAAAATTAGAAAAATAAAAATATTTTGACAATATGAAAATTCTGCAAGACGAAATGAAGGTTTATAAAGGGATGAAGTATTATTTCCCTGCTTAATTATTATTATATTAATTAACTGAATCAATGTAAATGTACATCTCAAATTATACCCCAATGATATGTTCCATCAAATCAAAGTCATCTCAGACTGCTACATTAACAACATTAACAGTTACTTCTTTTTGTATCTTCTCTTTTCCTTGTTGTTTGAGTTGGATACTTGGATGGAGAGGACAATCATAAAGTGAAAATAATAATAATAAAATCAATAGAAATAAAAATAAAGATAAGATGCACTTCTTTTTGTGAGTTTTGAGTGGCCAAGATCTGATGAGTTAAAAAGAAAGCAACTCATTCTCAATGTGTTTCATAATGTTTTCTGGCATCTCAAGTGACCAACATGCATATATAGTTTATATATACATACATATATTTATACACACACACACACATAATTTAATAACACGCGCTATCTACAAACGTTCGAGTTCGTATTTTTGATTCAACATTCAATGGTGCGCTACTTTACCATTGTGCTCCTCTTCTTCTTCTCTACCATACTTTTTTGTTAAATTTTAGTCTCATCCGTGTCTTTAAATTTAAAATTTAAAAACATTTATAATAATAATTAGATTTACATTTAACAGTTACAAATCATTTAGACACAGTGATAAACAGTCTTCAATAATACTGAATATTACAAGTAAAAAAATTATATAATATTTTATATAGTATTTATATAAATAACAACCACTTGGTTATAATCTAATGATTCTCAATTAATATTCATAATAAATAATAATTTATGTATTTATCAAAATAATTTATTACTCTGTTTTTTTTACATCAACTTCACTTTCGCTAATTGGAGATCCATAATTAACAAAGTGGTGATCCTAAAGTATTAAACATCATCATTCATGAATGGTCTTTTTTTTCTTTTTTCTCCATCATTGAAGCATTGCTTTTACCACAAGCTATAGTGCCCTTCTCTCTCTCTCTCAATCCATTCTCACTCTCAAAAAGCTCACAACAAAGATTCTCATTCCATGATGGCTTTCACTTTATAATATGATTTTTTAAATTATAATGTTTTTAAGATATGTGATAATAATGAAGGATAGGTTCAATTTATTTAAAAAATTTAAGTGATTTGACAGCATCTAGAAAACAACATAGTCAAGTTACACTTGAAATAGAATTCTGATTAATCCCATTTATAATAAGATTAAGTTGTACTTAAACATGTTTTAGTATTTTATTAAGGTAAAATAACTTCAATAATTTCAGCTGTTATTATTATACTCAATTTTCAATATTATGGGATATCTTCTTCTCATTTATCAGTGGTTTTTCCCTATTTTGGATTTTCTACTAAATTTATCTGTTTTATTTTTTTTTTGTATTTTATAAAATAAACATTTGATAATTTTTAGTCCAAGGGACATGCATCATTGAGCCATGAGATTATTATTATTATTGTAATAAATTATGCTTTGATTAGATTTCACAGTTCCTTTACTTGGATTAGAAGTACAAAACATAGCAAAAGTTATAAATGCATAAAATAGAAGAGGACCAGACAAAATCATTCTTTTAAACCAAAAATCCACCATCCATTGTTTACATACTTTGTTAACAAACATGACTTAGTGGGCTTTTGATTAATCAAGAGTGGATCTTAAGGCTCAAATCCTAATTGTTTTTCCATCTATAATCTATTTGATCATTTTCTACATAAAATTAGCACTTCAATTTTCTATGTTAGGTATGACTCATATACTAGATAAAATGACAGATGCTGGATCGGAGCAAAGTGATAACATCTGTCCAATTGGGGAGTTTCGCACTAAGTGGGTTGGGTGCCCACGCAATATAGTATAGGGTAAATTTGTAAATTGTAAGGGGGGGTTATATATATATATGCATTGTATTTGTAACACTAATGAATTTTTCTAAAATAATAAAAAAACCGCCGCTCAATGCTCCCGAGGACGTAAGCAAATTGTCGAATCTCGTTAAATTTTTGTCTCTTTCTTTTCCTTTGTGATTATTAGCTTGACTTCTCAACATTCTAGTTATTAACAAAAATTTTCCCATAATTTAGTTAATTAACTGAATAGAAACCTCAACCAAATGGCATCATTAGGGAGTTGTTTTCATTTGTGTGATTAATGAGTGATTAGGAAACAAGATAACAGCATGACATAGTTATTATTATTATTATTATTATTAATGTTAAGAATTGGAACACATTAAAGGTAGTAAGTTTTGGGTGGGTGGGAGGATATATTCATTTTCTCAACAACCATTTTGAATAAAAGGTTTGTATTAGCATGGTAGTTCAACCATCACAAAGTTAAATATACTTATTAGCAGCAATCTAAGGACACATCAACCTGAATGAATGCACACACAAAACAAGCAAAAAATAAAGGCACAAATAAAGAATCAAACTTATTACTTCTTTTTCTTTCCAAACAACATCATGGTATACCAATTGTACATGCCTCATGTTATACACTTAAAGCTACACCTTTGTCTAGTATTAATTTAGTCTTGCTTTCATTAACTATAATTCAAAGTCTATAGTAATATTAAAAGTTTGTCTAGTATATATATATATATAGTGAAAAACACAATCTTGATTTCAGGAAAACAAACAGAAAATCACATACTTAGTCTTGATGATAAACAAAAAGAAGATTAAGAACACTTGTTCTATCTTAACAAACCAGCAAAATGTCACACTTAACTAACCCTAATAACAACCCCACACCTTAATCTCCAACAAACTCCCTCCCTTCCCTTCTCTTTCTCCTCTTCTCTTCTTCTCTTCTTCTCTTCTATTCTTCACTCCTCTCTCTCTTCCTTCATCTTCTCCACACTTCACTGCGTCTTCATCATCATCATCATCGTCAATGGTGGCAGTTCCTCTCTCGCCCTCCGACCACCAAAACGCCACCATTTCCACCCCAAAGACATCCAAAGACTCCTCCTTTCCTTCTCCTTCTTCTTCTTCTTCCTCACCTTCTTCCACTCCTTCTCCTACCACACTCCTCCACCGTTCTCACTCTCGCTCTCGCTCCCTCTCTTCCTCCAAATACCTCACCACCACCACCCGCAGCCTCTCCGTCTCCTTCCAGGGCGAGTCCTTCTTCTTCCAATCAACCAAGGCCAAACCCTCCCAATCCGAGAACTCCCGCTGGCCGCCGGGGAGACCTTTTTCCTCTGTCCGCCTTCTTGTTCTCGACGACGCTGATGCCTCCTCCGAAGCTGATAGCCATTCCTCCGGTAGCAACTCGGACAAGGGCCCCGGCGCCACCCCTGCTCCCGCGCGCCACACACTGCGCGGCATTAGCGTTCCGGCGAGGTTCTGGCAGGAGACCAATAGCCGGCTTCGCCGCTCGCCGGAGCCTTCTACTCCATTGCCCCCCAAAAAACCCTTTTTAACTTGTAAGAATGCAGCCAGTCCTTTAATGGTGAGAAGTAATGGCAATGCACCTTCAATTATAAGCTTTGCAGCTCAATTGAAGAAAGGCAAGAAGGGAGAAGGCAGGATTGAGGAAGCTCACTTGCTTAGATTGCTCCATAATCGGCTTTTGCAATGGCGTTGTGTTAATGCCAGTGCGAATGCGGCTTTATCGGCTCGCCGATTGGCCGTGGAGGTAAAAGCATTTAGTTTTGTTCTGTTTTCTCAAATGTTTAGTTTGTTTATGATGAAGATGATGCATTGTTGGATTCATGTGCATTGCTTGTTTCTTTTGATCAAATAAGAAAAAACTTGCTTATGTTCACTAGGCTTTAGCTATCAAATTGTGAAGGATTTTCCTTGTAAATAATGTATGCATGTATTCTGAACTATGTTTTCTGAGTATCCTTTTGTCTATGGTGTATTTCATGAGCACCACCCTCTTTTTTTTTTTCCTATTTTGTATTGGAGTTTGAAGAACTAGAGAACCCATACTGAAGTCCTTGAGTTATAGTGTGGATATTTAACAAGCATTCATTTTGATAGTTCGTTATGATTTTGATGTTCAAATTGTGAATTCTTCTTGTACATAATGCATGGCTACATTTTCTTAAGTCTGTTTTGTGAGTATCATTTTGTTTTATAGAATTTGAGGAACTAGAGAACTTTGTACAGATGTCCCTAAATTTTAGTGTGGAATGTGTGTATATTTAACCTATGTTTATCATGGTAGAAGAACTTGTACCAATGTCAAAATGTATTCATAAGTATGTTGCTTGAGCACACACTATTTTTTCTTTTTGTCTTTTTAATTGGAATTTGAAGAACTAGAGAACTCATACTGAAGTCCATGAGCTATAGCATGGACACTTAATTATGGTGATTTTTGTTTTGATAGTTTGTTATGTTTCCTGAACACCACCTAGTTTCTCTTTCTTTTTAATTGGAGTTTGAAGAACTAGAGAACTCATACTGATCTCCTTGAGTTATTGGGTGGACACTTAACAAGCGTTAATTATGGTGATTTTTGTTTTGATCGTTTGTTATGTTTCCTAATCACTCTCTATTTTTTCTTTTTCTTTTTTTATTGGAATTTGAAGAAGCAGAGAACTCGTGCTGCAATACATGAGTTATAGTGTGGACACTTAACGAGTGTTCATTATGGCAATTTTTGTTTTAATAGTTCGTTATGATTTTGTTGCTCAAGTTGTGAATTCTTCTTGTAAATTTATACATGGATTTCTTTCTCTCCTTTTTTTCTTTGTTGAGATTTTGAAGAATATAGAACTTGTTCTTCAGTCCTTAATCTTAATGCATGTCAATTTATATTTATTTTTCGTCGGAAATACATGTCAGCTGATGTTGTTCATCTGATCTTTGACAGAAATCTTTATACAGTGCTTGGATAACTACGTCGGGGTTGCAAGATTCAGTCACAAACAAAAGGACAAAGCTTCATCTTTTGACTCAAAATTTAAGGCTAGCCTCAGTTCTTAACAAACAGGTGATTGTGTTTTTTCTCGTCCTTTGTTTATTATTTCTGTATTGCTGTTTTCTCTCTCTATGGAAATCCTCTTCTTCAGATTTCATAGTAATTGAATAAAATTTCTGTAATATTTGTTGACAATAAACATTTTTTTCATCAAAATCATCAACGTAGAAAAATTGGTAGAAATGAATAATGTTTCAGTTGTCCATGAATTATAAACAAAAGATAATCTTTGGTCAATTATATCGATTTTAAAACTGAGCTGCATGCATATTTATTAGGAATATATCAGAGCATCTAAATCCTACTGCATTTGATGATGCAGATGGCCTATCTGGAAGAATGGTCTCTTATGGAGGATGAACATTCAAGTTCATTAACAGGAGCGATTGGATCATTGAAGGCGAGCATTCTCCGCCTTCCTGTCATCGATGGAGCAAGGGTTCGCAACTTCATTCTTTAAAACGATTGCTGTCGAGAAGAATAAAAAACATCATCTTGAAATTCAATGTGTTCTAAATTTTATGACTCCTTTCTGTTCAACAGGTAGATGTTCAAGTTGTGAAAAGCGCTGTTGGTAATGCGATAAACGTGATGGAGGCGATGAGTTCTTCAATTTCCTCTTTGCTACCAAAGGTGATACCCTTGTTAACCATCACTTCAATAAAATGATAAATATTCCACTCAAAAAACCATAATTGGAAATTTTGTTCTCAGGGTACTAATTAAACCTTGCGTTAAAACTCATTAGAAATAAACGTGGAAGTATAGAAGGCCATGTTTATTTTAGTCTTGTAATACCGACAACACTTGATTCATATAACATATTCCTATTGGGTCAAAAAAGCGCACATAAAACACCGAAGTTTAACAGACATTTCCCGCATACCAATTGCTTTGAAACTTGTTTTATCTTACAACTATGACAAGAAAAACAGCCCTCCAAACTGCAAAATACATAACATCGTATTTTCTACAGGTAGCGGGGATACATAACTTATTGACTGAGCTCTCGAAACTGGCAGCTCTTGAAGAAGATTTACTGGCTCAATCGAGAGACCTCCTTTCGACAGTAGCAATGCTGCATGTAAGTGTTAACCATTGTTTCCCTTGGTTTCATTTCGTCATTTCCGTTCCGGATATTGATCTAAAAAATTCACAACAGGTAAAGCAATGTAGTCTCCGCGGGCATATCCTACAGTTATCTCGTAGATGAAGAACATTGCAAACTGCAAAGCAGATAATTTGACGACAGTTATTATAGTTAACATGACCACAACATTGATTTGTCTAACCGGAGATTGTATCGAAGCTTTACTGCATGCTGGTTTGTTTTGTGTGAAGCCGTGCGTTTGATCAAGTCTGTTTTGTCTCACTTGGTGAGCTAACCGATAAATTTTTTTCGCTGTATATGAGAGATCGATCTTCGATTACAGATAAAAAAAGATGTGAATAGGCATTTGTTTTAGTCCCCTTTTTTGGTTTAGTGTGGGAATATCATATCATGTAAATGTCTTTGGATTGGAAAATGTTATCGGTTTTGTATGATGATTGAGCTGTTAGTATCAAACCAAATGCTGTCACATTTTTTTATTTTTTGAAAAAAATTATGAGACATTTATGTTGTTTGAATGAGGAGTTTCTCTATTCATTGATAGGAAAACCGAAAAAATTTTAGGTGGTGATTCGATTGATGAGATGAAGAAAAGAGATTTATTGATTAACAAGAAAACGACGAAAATGTGGCGGTGATTTGCTTGATGATAAATAAGAATTGTGAAATCTAAGAATTATAATTCAGTAAGTGACAAGAAATGAAATTTATGTCAATATGCTTATGATACTTATTTGGCATTGGATCCATAAAACTCTTTCTTTTTTTTTAAAAAAAAACTTTTGGTGTTGATGAGTTTCTGATGCAGGTAAAATAAATGAAAATAAATAAAATATCTTTTTCATTTTAAATATATCATATTGTAAACTGAATTTTGTCTGCATGTGTATATGCATGTATTTATTTATTAAAAAAAATATGATTTATGAATTTAGGTATAACGCAGTGGTACCACCCATTTTAGTGCTTTTCAGAAATCTCGAATTCAACTCTCTCAACTCACAAAAAACACAAAAAATCTATGTAAAAAATTTATATGAATTATACTTTATCTCCAGAGTGGTATGATAAAAAAATATCATCCGTATTTGATTGGCAACATGGAAAATGAGTGGAAAAGAAGATTTTTTATGAAAAATTTTTTCAATCAAACACCGCCATTGAAAAGTATTTTTAGTGGAAAATAAAAACGGATACGGAGGAGGATTAGGATTGGTCCTTGGTGACATGTGTGCAATGAACCGGACCGACCGGTCCATTCCGAAGTACGTGCTTTTGGACCGAACATCCCACGTGCCGCCGGGCATGTCGGGAACAGTCAACGATTTCGGCGCCGTTTCGTACGTACTTCGTGCGTGTGACTCCCACGTGACTGGAGCCCCACTTCTCGGGGACCGTGATAAAAAAAGGCACGTGCCAATAAGGAGGTTTTCATTGGCACGTGTGTTCACTTCCAAAACGTTTATATATATATATATATAAAATAGTTTTATTTGATTTAAATCTTGAAGGAATTATCATTGTATTGAGGCATCGTGAGTTCCAAGGATTGGCAATTTATATAAATTTTAGTTGTTATTATTATTAGATAAATTTAAAATTTTCAGTAAAGACATCTTATAACGTATTATATTAAAAGGTTGTTAATTGATTTTCGAGGTTTTAAGATAATAAGGTATATGGACATATAAAATTTTTTAATAATATAATTAAATACCCCTTATAATAGAAATTATTAGTATATTTTAATTTTGAATATAAATAAATAAGTACAATTAATTTTTTTAATTATTAATATCATATTTAATATAAAACAAATTTTTTAATATATTAAAAATTACTTACATTTGTTATTTGAAATACTCTTAGGGCAGATTATACACCTACTTTAATATATGTAAAGATAATTATCCCTTAACAGACATGTCTAAAAATATGTTTTTTATTTTATTTTGTTCAAAATATGAGGTGAGTTTTTTACTGTTAAAATTTTTGAAAATTCATGAAAAATTGTATAAATATTTTTTTTTTAAAAAAAAGAATATAGTGTTTTGATATTTTTTTATGAGCTAACTTAAATAGTTTGAGATTGATGACATTAATAATTATTTGCTAATTGTGTCTCAAACCATAGACAAATATAAAAGTTGCAAATGTTTGAAGTCATTTTGACCAAAATAATAATGATAAAAATAGGAGTTGACTAGAGTTGAGGATGCAACTATAGACTTGATTGCCTAAATAACATGTTGATTATTTTTGAAATATGACAACGTTTTACTTGTTAAGGAATATTTAAATGTAAAGAATTGTAATTTTGCTGATATATAAAAGCAAAACATATCTATAAAATTAAAAAAAAAAAAAGATCAAAATGCAACTTTCTTTTGTATTTCAAATCCATCCAATTACATTCTCTCATTCAAAGTGTGAACAAAAGTTTATATTATTTAAAACAGAAAAATAATACTTGCATATTAGTATAAGAAATCAGTAATTGCTAAGATGATGCTATAAAAATCTTATTTACTAAGCTCACACTGTATGTTTCTATTTGTGTATCTATGCTTTTTATAATTAAAAATTAATATAAAAACATTTAGTTACTCTAAAGTTTGATTGATTGTAAATTGTGTTGTTTCTAAATAATATGAGATTATTTATTTTTATTTTCCTAGTTTTAATAATTTATGTGGTTAAATATGAGTTATATTTATATAAAAGCTCACCTAAAATAAGTACATGGTGTTGTTGAGTTTACATATACGTTTCATATATATTCATATCCATATTTTCTCTTAAATAAGGGTGTTATCGTCTATTTCTTAAAAGGAATTGATAAAACTTCATTAAATGGATGGTTGGGAACGAACAAGATTACTATTGACAAACAATCATCTAAATTTTGTTTTTAAAAAATAATTTAAATGTTAAGCATAATCAATACTATTAATTATTTTATGAAATACTTCATTTACATAGTTATAACAATAAATAAGCAAACAATAACAATGATTTTTGTAATATTATTTCAGTAAGCCAAAAAAACTCTTAAAGAGTGTTTGGATGTAACGAGTGGAATGTGAGTCATTGTTTTTTTTTTTTCTTTTTTTTTTTGCTGGGGGGGGGGAGGGAGTGGGGGGGAAAGGGGGGGAGGGGGGGGTTTCCAAAATTGAATTGTCTTTTCTCCTCTCCTCTTAGGGAAGAACAAATTTGCCCTCTTTGCCATCTTATTTTATAAGTAAATTATTATTAATTAACATAATTAATAAATAAAATAATTTTAATACTAAATCAAAATTAAATAGATAATAATAACTAACAATTAAAATAACAAGTTTACTCAAATAATAATAATAATTAATAATTAAAATAATAATATAACTCAAATAATAATTAAATATATAATTTTAATAATAAATAATAATCAAATTAAAATAATAATAACTAATCATTAAAACAATAATTGTATTCAAATAATAATAATAATTAATTAATAATTAAAATCATAATATACATCAAATAATAATTTAATAGATAATTTTAATAATAAGTAATAATTAAAGTGAAAATATTTAATTCAAATATTTAATTATAAAATTAAAAAGAATAATATTCAAAATATTTAATAATAATTAATAGTAGTTATTTAAATTAACATTTTATTTTATATATAATATAATCTACTTGTTTCAATGGTGTAAAAGTCATTTCTTATTTTTTTTTTTTTTTTTTATAATGAACTCGAACTTCTATTCGTACTAAATTTCTTGTATAAAGTAATTGTGGTTTTTTTGAGAAGATGAACTCAAACTTCAGCTCATAGTGAAAACATAAATGTATTAAGGGGAGTAAATCTACATTTCATAAAAAATCATAATCAAATAACAAATATATATGTTTTGGTGATATTAGAAATAAAAAAATAAAATAAAGAGGGGAAGCAAAGAAGAAAGATGGCTGAGTAGTGTGAAAGGGTATTCATGGGAAAAGAGAGTACATGAAGATGGATTGGTTTTCTGAACTTAAATAAAGCTGGATGTGTGTCACTATCTTCCTGGCTAGTGCCCACTCATTGGATGGCCACTGATTGGAACTAAGGGCATTTGTGAAATGACCAACTTGCCCATGACCAACCCTATCATCACCACCATCCTCACTTGTTTGTTATTTTATTTTATTTTATTTTATTTTATTGGATGAGAAAGAAGGTGGGAGAGGATTCCATAAATTTGGCAATTCATCATGTTGTCCTTTGAAAACATCAATGATAATGCCCAAAAATTTAATTACATTAAATATTTATGGTTTGTATGATTTATTATAATTAAATTTGATTAAATTGACTGAACTTGGTATTACAAAGCCCATTATAAACCAAATTTCGATCAAATTTTGACATTGTGATACATAGTTAAAAAAAAAAAACATTAAAATTATATATTGATAAAAGAACAAGTGAATCATTTTAATCATATTTCAATAATTTTAGGATCCCAATCATATATATTAAACATTTATAAGTAGTTAAATTTTTACTAAAACACAATATAAACATAAATATTGTTTTTGTCAATACAAACAAACCACTTCTTATAGGCAGCTCATAAATCATGTTTTCACAAACAAAAAATTGAATCCTCAGTATGAAAATTATTAATTAACATCAGTATCACTCAGTTTACTGCAATTGTTCTCTCTCTCTCTATATATATAAACATATTTAAAATATATATTTATTTTAAATTTATAACAATATTTAGATATTTTTTGTTATTCTCCAAAGCAAAGAGAATAATCAAAGGAGAATAGAGAGAGAGAGAGAGAGAGTGGGGAAGGACCCCAATGAAAGGAAGGAAGGAAGGAAGGAAGGGAGCATCAAGCATGTGAACAAGATATGGTCCCATGAAGCTCATTGGTGGGAAATGAGAACACCCATCTCTCTCTCTCTCTCTCTCTTGCTTTCAATGTATCATGACATATATATCTCTATTGAGAGAGGAGGGGGCTTCAAGCACAAGACAAAGTAAGCAAGTGTGGTTGATTGATGAGAGAGAACACTTGGGAATCCTCTTTATATATATATATATATATATGCTCTTATTCTCTCCCTCTATATATATATATATATAGATATTCATTTGGTTTTGGTTGTGTTTGTTACTTTTTTTTTTTTCTATGTCTATCTTTTGTGATGGATCCCAAGTGGATGCTCTGCTGCGCGGCGACGCGCTCTAAATTGGCGGATTTAACTGCAAGATGCTTCATCATCATCATCAACCACCAAGACCCACTATCACATTTTCACTACCACAAACTACTCTGTTCTTTTTATTATGCTTCCCTCTTATATATATATATATAGAAGGATATTATTTTATGATATAAAACAACATATTGTTAATAAAAAAAAATATAAATATTACAATGATAACAACAATTTGTTGCTTAATTTTGCAAAACTGAGAGGTATTGTGTGAATTATTTTCTTCTATCAGAAATGAAAAAGACTAAGTATATTAATGGCAAATATATCATTTCATAAGATTATATTAATTTTTCTAACTATTGTTCTGGTTTTTAGCAAAACACCAGTAAACAAAAGAATTTTAATCAAATATTTGATAAAATTATAGATATTATGTAAATAAAAATAGACTAGAAGATGATCTTTTTATTTTAATATAGTAGTTTAAAATCATTGAAAAATATTAAAAAAATTAATGAAAGTGATTATTGCTTATATATATATATATATATATATTACATCAATAAATGAATATGAAGGTTCGATTGGAAAGAGAACCCAAGAAGAACACACTCTCTCTATCGTTATCATTTTATATTCTTACTTCTTATTCAATTTTTTCAAAAAAAGAAAGAAAATTAAAAAAATGGACCAATTCCACACTGAAAAACCAAAAAAAAAAACCAGTAGCATAAAAACAACTAAATATAAATATATTAAAAGTTAACATTCCAAGAAGTTAGTCGATTTAAATAGTAAAAAATTAAGTAAATTAAATAAATTATTTTATATATAAATAAAAATATATATATAATATTTTGCCTCGACTCGTTAGACAACACATATCACATATCCTGCAAATAGAAGGTAAACTAAAATATATATATATATAAGGAAGAGTATTTATTTTGATAAGCCATAATGGGTGGTGCAATAAAAGAGAAGTTGAAAAGGCTAGTGGGCTTTATAGAGAAGAGAAAAGATAAAAGCAAGAGGCAATGGTTGGCTTTTAGTGAGAGATAAAAAAAACCATCATATCTATAAAATATTTCTTTTTTTTATATATATATATTATATATATATATATAAAAAGAGGGTGGGGCCCATGGCCGCGTCATCGTCCACAAGGCGAGGGGAGGTGATAAGCTAAAGGACAAAGAACCGACGCTGAGACGCGCCGCACAAACGCCCACCGCCAGACCTTCTGCCCTTTTCTGGGCCCCACTGACATGATCCCGTACTCTCCCCCTTGGGCCCCACCTCCTCAACTTGCTCGCGCGCATGGCTCCCTTCGCTCAATCATCTCATTCTCATTCTCATTCTATCATCTCTATCTCATCTATCTTCTCTTTCTCCTCACGTCTCTCTCTCTCTCTCTCTTCATTTTGCTTTAATATATATATATATATATATATATATATATTTTTTTTCATTATTAATTTTTTAAAAAAAGAAAGAGAATATTTAACTTGGTTTTAGGATGAGTTCAGGAAAATATCAGCTAATGGACAAGACTTGAAATTTAAATGAGACTGCACCACAACCACGTGAAGACAATTTATAGAGGAAACCATTGACAGACAATTTCTCTATTGTTTTGCAAATGTTTCAAGAGAGAGAAGAAGAATGGCAGGGAAACAACCAAACCAGAGGCTTTTTTTTATTATTTTTTTTAATTTTATTATTATTATTGAAAATTATTATATTTGGATAAAAGTGGCAATTCATCTTCCAGAGAATGGAATCCATGCCGCCAAAATTACAAAAAGAGCCTCCTAAAAATACAAAATTAATAAAAATAAGAAACACTCCGCTTCTTTTTCTCCGTCCGTCTTCTTGTTCGCTGGTGATCGCTCGTCGGTCTCCGATCCGAAACCCGAAAACTGAGACCGGGATTCAAAACCCGATTTATATATAAAGAGAGAGAGAGAGAGAGAGACTCGTTAGAGGAATCTTTTCGTTATTCTCAGACGAAGAGATTCAAAAGCCGCGGAGCGCGGCGGTCCACTTCGATTCCACCGCACGCTGTCGTCGTCACCGATTCCTCAGAGTTCATCGACGGCGATCCTGGCCTCCTTCGGCGACCTCCGTCGGAGCTCGGTGTCAGGCAGAGGTCGAGATCGCAAGCGGCGGCTCCCGATTGCGGATCTTCGAAACGCTTCCTCCGCTTCGCGGCGGAGTAGGATGATCGGCCGTAAAGATCGCCTGCGGCCTCGATCCCTGGTGCTGGTCTCGGTGCGGCGCCGCACAGCACGGCCTCCACCGCGGCCTCGCAGAGGTGCCAGTTGCCGCCCCAGAGCAACCCCACAGCGCCGCCAACAGGGTTCACCGCTCGGCCGCACGCCTCGTAGAGAAGCGACTGGAAAAGTGCTGCAGAGCGAGGCACGAATCACAACGTCAGAGGAGGATGATCGGACGACAGGGATGAGTGATCAGGGATTGAGGATTGTACCTGGGCGTTGAGATTCTGACACGGCGGAGATGAAGGACATGAGGCCGGCACGGCCGAAGAATTTGGCGACGAAGACGGTGGCGTGGCCTTGGGCTTCGGCGCCGTCGATCCACTGAAGGCACGTGCGGAGCACGCACCCTTCGCTGCACCCCTTGCGGAGAATCCGGCAACCGTTGCAGCTCATCCTGACCGTTGATGATGATCCCTCATCAACCACAGCCGTCCGATCAGGCACGCTTCCCCCTTATCTTGGAGAACAAGAAACCGGGAAGCTGAGAAGAGTCGTGGGGTGGGAGAGAAGCTGAGATATATATATCCAGAAGAGAAGGGTTTGGTTAAAAAGGTTTAACCAAGGTTTAGTTAGTTAACTCAAGGGTGTTGTTAAGGGTCTAGGTTAGAGAGAACTTAATTTAAGCTCCCAGGTCGCGGGGGCGGCTCCGTGTCCCCGCGGCGGGGCTGTTGGGATCATCTGGACCGTTGGATATGAAAAGGGATCAGATGCGGTGGAAGAAACGTCTGGAAACCGGGTTTTCTGGTGAAAAGACTAGAATGACCTTATTGCGCCAACTACAGAAAGGCCGGGAATTTGGTAATTGGGGGTTGTATGAGTGGGACTTAAGACAACTGACCCTTGAAAATGACCTTCTAAACTCTGTTTCTTTTCTCTTAATATAATATATTTGGACCCGTGGAAAAAAAAAGGACCAGGAAAGTGACCGATTTGGTGATAACAAATTGGTCACAGGAGTTGTGGTGGCTTCTGTATTGGGCTCATGGTTCATGTTGGGCCACCAAGTGAACAAATATCTGAGATTGATGCTGTAGTCTTGTTTGATTCTTTGAAAATTAAATAAATTTGATACATTAAGTTAGAATTCAAAACAAACAAATATATACATCACTCAGGATCAAAATGCATATGTTTCCACTTTAAATACCTAAAAATAAGCACACCAAAAAAAAATAAAATAAAACCACCCATCCGATTTTAATGGACATTGGTGGCTTTTAAACCTGGTGGTTTTAGAGTTATAATAGAATGAATTTAACTGTGTCCATAATGAAGAAACATCACTAACAATCTCTTGATTTATTGGTATCAGATATTCTATATGGAATGTTCGTGTTTTACCAAAGAGAGAGGTTTAAACCTCAGCTCAAATAAATTGAGAGCACAAGTAGACATAAGCACACCACTTTAGACACGTGACTTATTCATATTTCATAAAAAATAAATAAATAAATAAAATAAAATAATGAACAAACTTTGGAGAGCAATGTTTTGGAATCCCATATTTTGCTAGTACTAGGCTGAAGCCATATGTTTGTATTCATGGCCCAAAGCAATCCTCCATTGATCAGCCTCTTGGGCTGTACTTCAATGTGGATCAAGATATATGTTTTTAACACTGGCCAAAAATTGTTCTAACATACAAGGAGAAAATGTATGAATTAATGTTGTGCTCATTTATTGTTGAGATTACCTTTTAAAGTAAATAATTACACTATTGGACTCTAAACTGTACTCGAAATATTGGCTTTCGTTTTTCAAAGTCTAATAAGTATCATCATGAATCCTGGTGGATTCAAAGATACTAAAAAATAACTTCAAAATCATTATAGTCCCAACTATCTGAGATCAGAAATTGTTATAAACTTTTTTAAGGAATAGAAATGATATAAAATAGGAACATTAGTGTATAATTTAAAGACAAAAAGATGCTCTTGATCTAAATAAATTCTAAAAAAAAAACCATTAACTGCTCTTTATCTTATTAGAGCAATAAATTAGTATTGATTCTATTTAATGTCATACGCACTGTTTTCAAAGCACGCATGAATGCTTACCAAATATTATAATGTAATCATTAATAAGTTCACATCCTATTATTCTACTAATAATTTAATAATTTAGTCGGCCTAAAATTCTAAATATGGGTTCAGGCCCAATGGACCAGGTCACAATGGGCTGGAGAAATGCCATACTTCCATTAAAATTCACCAAGAATTTTTGACATTATGTAAGGAATAGTCTGAATTGTGTATTTATTAGCATCCCTTTCCATTAATAAGATGAACATATGAACGGTATACGTCAATGGCAATACTTGGATTAATCCATACTTGTTGTTTATTCTTGCAATCATTGGCATATAATATCAGGAACCATTTGCTAATAAATTAAATTGCAAGCATTCAGAAAAGGACCAATAACAACTTGTATTACATAACTTTGATTGTGATTACATAATACTATTTATGCCCATGCATGACTAAGTTCTGATATTAATGGCCATGTCTCTGTCATACAATCTTCATTACTGCTACTAACAATACCAAGTTTGTTTGGCCTTATGCTCATAATGTGATTCTAGACTAAGTCATCCGCTTTTTCTACATTTATTTTACTATATATATTGTGAATATTATTTTCAAAACATGTCATCCAATTTAAATAATATTTTTATTCTCATTATTTGCAACGTCATCCAATACCATATTAAACCTAACCCATTCTTGCGTCACATTGAGAGGGCCAAATCCATTTTTAGTGAAACTTTTTTTTTCTATAAAATACGAGAAATATATATAAAAAATGTACACAAATATGGAAGGCAACGCAAACTTAACAACATTCATACCCTCATTTTACGCGAATTTGAGATTTGATTTCTAAGTCTTTTTTAAAATTAAATATGCTCACAAAACACCCGATTAGACAAAAAACTAATAATAATAAAAAAAATGTTGGGACAACCCCATGGAATTCACATCAATACTAAAAAGAAAAAATAAATGACAAGTGTTTTTAGCCATTAAATTGTCTTGGAGGGCTTCACATCCAAACAATTGCTTAACAAGCAAAATGGCCACCCATCCCTTTCATCACTTTGTTATAATTGTGAAAAAAAAAAAGTTTTATTAACAAAAGGCAAAGTTTAGTGGAGGGCCCTTCAATGCCATCCAAGCTCTCAAATCAATGTCACAGTAAACGCCATGTTGGATAATAAATTAAACAAGAAGGTGTGATTTCCAAAGAATTGTCTTAGTTTGTGACTCAAAAGCAACTCAAGCCATCACACCCAACCACGTCGACAGACACTAATAAGCAATGTAGTTTGTCCTAAATCTAAGACAATGCACATTACAAATCAAGACAAGGTAACACAGACACTTGATAACATTAAAGTTAAAAAACAATTAAAAAAAAAAAAAAACTGAATCTACCAAGCCTCTCAAGTCAAACAAAGATATTATTCATTAGTAATGCTGGTGTAATCAAAGTTAGGTTCAAGCTCAAGTTTACCATAGTCCAAGTTTGGTAAGTCCAAGTCTCTCGCTTAACTTTACCTATTTGTGGTTGAGTAATAAAAGTATATAAAACTAAATCAAACCTAACTCGGAACTACTTGATTTGATATAAAGTGTTATTCATGCACTAGTAATTGGGTCACAAGTTGCATGTGCTCATTTACAGACCCGAAACCCAAAGTTTTAGTTGTAAGTTAGCGGAAACCCAGGACCAATAGGGAATGAGAAGGCCCGGTTTAACAAGAACACAAAGGCAAAGTGTATAGATTGAAAAGATATAAAGAAGGGTGATTTAGACCCACAAACCTCAACCTTAGACCAAGTCCCAAGTGTCCGGCATGCCCTCCATGAAGATCTCTTCTATGGGTCCAGTGTTTGGAGTAGGACAAGTTGGTATTGCAACCCTCTCAAACCCTAATAAAACACTTGGCATCCATATTACTGACATAACACAAGGGCCCTCCTTTGTCCCTGGTCCCCCTTGATGCATGAATGGCATGATGGTATGGTGTGCCATGGCATGGAATGGTATGACATTCATGCAATGTTGAAGAAGATCATGCATGCATGTGCATTGGCTCTGAAAGGGGGTGGGTCTTGTCATTTAATAGCATGGGAGTGATGGTCATAGTCACAATACAGAAACCATATGGTCAGATCAAACATGGGTGGGAGATCAAAAAAGGACACAAACCTTTTCTATTTTAGCTTTGGGGAGGGAGTGCTCCTATTTGCAAGCATGTCCTTTGGGGTGTGCATGATATGAGAACAATGTGGTAGCTATTTCAGGGATGGCTGGGTGATCCCTCTATATTTGTTAGCTTTCTGTAAAAGGTATGGGGCCTGGTGAGCTACCTGGCACCATTTAGTTGGGTCAAGGGAAAAACCATATTAAGGCTGCTGGTTTTCTATCTGGAGAGAGAAAATAACTTATCTATCTATCTATATATATATATATATATATATAGAAATAAGAACATATCTACACATGTACATCTGAGAAAGAGAAATAGAGATATGATTCTTTATAAAGGTTTCCGTTCCATGCTACAGAATTCACCATGTCACTCTGATTTGACTGCCACAGTAATTTCCAAAGTGTGTCTAGGTCGTCATGTTTAATCAAATCAAATTTTCAAACAAATATAATATTTTTTATTTTCCAAATGAGAGGGAAGGATCAACATGCTTTTACAATATTAGTTTGTGTCAATTTTACAACACTGATTAAGATAAGATTTTAAATTTTCATAATAAAAATATATAAACCATTAATGGCTTCATGAAAAAACTAGAGATGAATGATTCATATTTGCCTATTATTATCAAATACAGTTTAACTTTAAGATATAAAATGATGAAAATTATATATTTAGTTTGGTTGAAAAATATCAAATTCCATTTATAATTAGAGGTGGCAAAAATTTGGATGCGGGCAAAACTAAGTGTGGACAACTGCTATTATAAATTGATAAATTTACTATTTAAACTCAGTCCGATTCTAAATTCAAACAAACTTCATCTATCCAAATTTTTATTTAAACCAATAAACTATATTTAAATTTATTTAAATATTAAACATCAAATGCACAAAAAATGAAATAAAAATAAAAAAATGATGTTCAAGAATCCAAGATCCAAATCATATCACACAACAATCAAATCTTAGTAAATATTAAATAAAAAAATTCTAAGACTTTGATGTTTTCTGAATGATTGGGTTTGAACAATTGGACTGAAAATTGTGAGCTTTTGAAATTTTAATGGTATGATAGTCTCCTTCTCCGAATTTGTTTGGTATGACCAGGCCTGAATTTAAATCTAGACAATTAGATCATGTCCAAACCTGGTCTGCATTAATAAAATTTTTGTCCAAACACATTTTATTTAGGGCAGGACAAAACCAAGCCAAGGGGCCTGGATGAAATATAGCCACCCTGACCTTTATTGGCCTAAGAAAAAGTGTCAGTTCTTGCATTGCAAGGGAGGGATGGTCTTGAGAAGCATTAGTTATTTACAACCAGTAAACTTTTACTAATATTTATTATTTATTTTATAAGCCTTTTTAGAATTTTTACCCCTGAGATGATATATTTACAAAAATAAGTCTTAGAAAAACTATGAAAAGTTTGCACATGCTATTTATCTTCCGTCACTCATTCACATCAGAATAACACAAAAAGTATCTAATTTTTAGTTGAATGTCTCAAAAATTTTTCCTACTTTACAATAGAGTTGTTTGTCATTTAAATATGAAAAGTTTGCGTACACTATTTTATCTTCAAACAGTAATTCACTTTAGAACAAGATGCATAAAGACCTCAAAGTCAAGTTGAATGTTTATGATGCACTGTTGTATAAACATATTTATTGAAAGGTAATTAGTTAAACATGTTTTTTAAATCTAATTTTACTATAAAGATTTGTGTTTTTCCTATTTATCTTTTTTATTAATGTCTTTTGAACTTATTTGTAAAACTATTTTTTGGAAAATATGAATAAATTATAGCTAAAATTAAAACACTTGACATTTGAGTGGGAAAAAAGTATGAAATACAACAAGCCATCCTAGCACTGCTGATGAGGTAATTTGTATAAATATAGAATGTTCACAATAAAAAAAAAAATACAAAAAGTTCAAAGAAAATTAGTAACTTTTCGAAAGCTCCAAACGGCTAGTAATTTCAAAATCATTTCTACTGTACAAGACGAGAGTTGACACGCCTACTTAGACGCCAAACTCGATTTAAAAAAAAAAAAGCAATAAATATATAATTTAATATATATATATTTTAAAAATTCATTGTTCATGTGAAAAAGGTTGCCATCCCTCAATTGACCATTGGGTTGAAGTTTGATTTGATAAAACAACAAAAATCTTAGACCGAATTTGTGTCAGAATGAATACCACTATCCAGGGCCCCTATAGAAGATTCTAACAGAACGCTAGTCGGACCCCTATTGAATACCACTATCGCGTATCACCTACTGAAAAGACACAGTGCTGGTCAGGGACCCATAATCGGATCCTCTGCCGGATCCGATCCAGTCCGCTCCGTCCAACCCGACCACCTAAGTGACACCCCCTCAACCATATAAATTAAAATATAAAATACAAAAGTTATATATATATATGTGTGTGTATATATATTGGCTGTATAGCTGTTCGCCTGGTGTTCTTTCTGAGCACTAGTTGACAAGAAAGTACTGGAGTTCTCAGTTCACTCACTTTTCCCTCAAACTTAATCTGCTTTATGGTCAACTGGTCACAGTGGGCCCACATTGGATGCTTGTGGGTTGCAAGACGGGCCCACCGATGTCTGGGTCAATGCGTGATCTAAATTTCTCAAAGCTCTTTCCTTTCCTTTCCTATCACATCCAGTCACCTTTCAAATCAAGAGAGCCTTTAAGGACGTTTAAAAAATGATTAATTTCATTCACAAGGCTACATAATTGGTTCTACTCTGTTGTGGGACTTTCCTGAGAGCTATATGTTGTTAATGTTTGTTCTAGCTACCATTGCTCCATCACACCATCACTTTCTCCCTTCTCTATTGGTAGCTTCTCAAGTTCTTATCCTTAATGCTAACTAAACAGTCACTCATATTTATAACTAATCCTGATTTTTTGTTTGTTAATGAAAAAGAATATGTAAATATATAAGATATTAATGATCAATATCTTGAAATATTTAGCAAATTAAAACAAAATTTCCTTCTCCTTTCTTCATATTGAAAATAATGGCTTATAACCTTGCTTTGTTTATGTACAATAATAAAGACATATTAACTGCTAAAATATCGGAATGAACAGACACCACCCATCATGCAGGTGAAATCTCAAAATCACGTGACGTGTGAGTGTGAAGGCCCTCATCCACCTAAGCTTACATAGACTGCTATCTCACGGCTATTAGAGATGCTGACTCATTTTGATGGGAATGTGCATTTGAACCAATTTCGTCACCGACTTCCATTACCACATTGTCAAAAGATTATTAAATTAAGATTTGTTATGAAATATATAAAACAATAAATGCCTACTTTGATAAAACTGGTTCGGTAGCAATTTAGTACGGTAGAAGCCGTCAGTACTACAACAAACGCCCACGAGGGCACTGTAGCAGCCGCATGTACCGTAACAACAACCAAATTTTTACTATTTCATCTACCAAAATATTTTGAACCGTCAGATCGAATTAATCCCGACTGTCTATTAATTTATTAAAATACTATAAACACCAATTTATTCTTATATTATAGATATAAAGAAAAAAAAAAAAAACAGCAATTTGAGAATTGTGATATACTTTTTCTATTTCTTTTACCTTATATATATATATATATATATAACAGATATTTCTAATCAAGATTTCACTTGTGCTTGTAAAATTGGAGTAATTAAGTAGTCCTCATACTTTAATATGCACATTAATAATATAAACATCATGGATTATTCTAATTAAATTGGCATTCTTGGAATGATGATAGTGCAAATAATTTAAACATTCATAAGAATATAAGTATAATTATAAAAACAGATTGCAGCAAAATTGATGCAATTAAACAAGTTTCGCAAGGTCATTGTAGCACTGGTTGCCACCTGTCACAAAACAAAACATGAATAGTTGTGTTCCAGCTTGTGAAGTGGTTATTTAATTAACCACAGATGTGGAAACCTTAGGATGAAAAACAGCGATCTAATTGATTTGAATTAACATTGTGGCCAAGTGTCCTTTGGAATTTTGACTAGGAGGAGTGAGAGCAAGTTCATGAATAGTCTCAAAACCATGAAGCGAAATTATATAAATAACAAAGTTTGGTGTGTGAATGTCTAAGTCAAGGACATCTCCTGTTTAGTCATGGGAGGACAAGTGAGAGTGAAAGAAGGGGAAAAAGAAGCCTTCAAATATATTCTTTGTCCTTCTTTCTTTCTCTCTCCTTCTAAGTCTCTAACTAATCCCACTTTCTCGAGCCACGCGTGAATATTTTTAAAGGCTTCGCATCCTGTTCTAAATCTCTCTTTAGTGTGTCTTTTTCCAACTTTTAGATTGATCTCTACTAATACAATCATGTCTCTGTTCACAATATGGGGTTGAGATCACTGTTTTTAGTAACAGATTGTATCCAAACTCTTGAGAGATGTTGTAAACCAAACATTTCAAATACATCAAATTTTTATAATTTTAACTGGCTCAAATTATTGTATTTCAATCCTAAATCAAACATGTATTGTAATGCATGCAAACCTTGAAGTCCAGCTCCAAGCATGTGCAAGTTATTCTACCGTTCTAGGCAAAATCTGAACATAAGTTACTCGTATGTCAAACTGGTAAATCTAAACTCTATGCATGAAATACTATCATACACTTGAAATCAATCAACCAGTTGGTTTGTTTTTGTAGGAAGCGAGGGATCGATCCCACGGGATAAGAGCACTTGGGTCAAGAGATTAGCTTTTCAATGCACATCCCTGAGTTACATGACTTGTCCACCATCTCAAAATAATAATAATAAATCTACTTAGGAAATACTAAAAAGCAAATACTTGAAGTCAGTCTAGTTGGTCAGCTTGTTGTATGTAGCACCAAAACCTCATATTATTATATATAACATCTAATTGAATGAGTAAACTTATAAATATATTAAAAGCTATAAAAAAACATCTTATATATATATATATATACACAAATGTATAAATAAAGAGTTTTATTTGATCTAATTAAGCATGCAAAAAGAGAGGGGACAAGAATGAGACAATGTCATATACGGAAGATTGGATTCCATATATGCAAGTAGATGCTGCTGCTTAATAAGTGGATAAATAGCTCTGCGTAATAGCAGGCGTATTTTCTCAGGCGCAGCAGCAGCCGTGGAGACAAGGCTTTTTCCCTGCAGCAAAAAGCCTGGGGGCTTTTGTATTAGCTGGTGCTAATTGAACCTGGTCAAGGCTTAGTAGGACACAAATGCCCAGATTATCAGCGAACATGCTGGCCTTGCTGGCCTATCCACTTTTGCTGGTCCTGTGCCCATCTATGCGCAATGCCCCACAAGACGAAGCTCCTTTTCTTAATGCAAATATTAGTCTATTCTAATAATGTTAAAACTTTGGGTTGTGGGAAAGTGAGTGCAATTAGGCATATGTTCATGTGTTCATGTGACTAATAAGCTGTCTTGATGGGCCCTGTGATTCTCCGCCGGCGACAAGCCACCGGCCGTGTCTTGTGCCGGTCGGCCGAGCAGTGTCATACTGGCCGATACAATAGTAGAACAGTTATTAATGTTCCTACTTAAGTATTAATTATGAATACTTTCCAGTCATATGATTGATCTGAATATATATATATATGTAATGTATATATAGTTACAATTGTCACTAGTTTGACTGTACAGCTTTGGAAACATAATCGAGACCAGGCACAAATCCGACCAAGACTGATAATTTTAAAAAGAAAAATAATCAAACATGGTCCCCCTCCCAAGCTCTAAAATAAGAAATCTCTCTCTCTCTCTCTCTCTCTCGATTTCAAACACAAGAAGAATTCAATGAGCGCAAACATGGCCAAAACACAAAAGAGGCCTTCCTCACGGTTCAAGGGCCATGCACATGGCGCACCTCACCAATCATTTTCATCATTCCATTGTGAGGGGAATAACAAAAAATCCCCTTTCTTTCAATTACATGCATTTCCATGGATGCGTTTATATCAGTCATTAATCAAACAAAAGTGTATATATATATATATTACTAATTACCTATTACTAATTAGATGAATTAATTTGTGCATTAATGACAGGGATAGCAACTTGCCACAATGGCTGAAACGGAATTCCAATCAATCATTGCCTTATCCTCGGAAACGGCTTTCGGCCGCAATCAAATCCCACCCTCCACTCACTTTTAGGCTTTAAACTAACGGTTGGAAAGCAACAGCCTCCTCTACCATCGAAAGCCTGACTGAAATACAATACTAGTACTATACTATCCATTAATACTACTGGTTGTCCACGCAGTAAATCGCCGCCGCAGAATCTCCACGTGCCGCGAGATCCATGGCCCGGACTGTCACCCGCCGAGCCTATCAGATTGAGAGCTAAAGAGCTATATATCTATCTCTACATGATAACATGCATGAACATACACATGCATGCATGTAGCGTATGGAACAGAGATGGGCCATGGGCATGGTCCATGGATGTATGGGAAGCATGGGGATGGTGATGCGCATGGTAAGGACGACGATGAGAAGGATTACGTCCGTAGGTGAACAAATGTTTAAATATCGAGCGGCACACACCACGCAAAGACTGCGCAGCCATAGCCGCCATTCCCATCTGTTTAGCTAGCCCCCACAACCCCACTCTCTTTACCCTACGGCACCTTTCCATTATTACCAACCTTTCTCCTTCGTCCCCTTGTGTCTATATATATACATATATATGTCTAGCCCCCCCCTCGCTGCTCTACCCCTTCTATTGAGAACCCGGTTCCTCAAACAAGTTAATAGCGACCAATTACTCTGCTTGCATTAGAAAGAAAATCATTAACAAAAAGCTGGGATTTTTCTCACTGACCTCTTACGCTTCCTAATCTCCCCTTTGCTCCTCAGCTTCTTCTTCATCTTCTTCTTCTTCTTCTTGTTCGCCTGTTTATCATTGGCAGTGTTAGTGGTCACCAGAGAACATAGAAAATTAAGAGATATGAGAGAAGAGATGGTTATAGTGAGGGTGTTTGACCGGGAGAAGGACAGGCACGGCGCCGCGGCCGTAGAAGAGATGTGCGAGGTTGGGCCAAGCGGTAAGATGTCCCTCTTCACCCACCTCTGCGACCCCGTTTCCCGCGTCTGCCACTCCCCCGCTTATCACATGCTGGTCCGTTTCCCCTTATTTTCTCTCTTTACCAAAAAGCTATTCCTATTATTATTCTTCTTCTTTTTATTTTCTAATTATTTTCCATTTTTATTAAATAAAAAAAAGGTAGCCGAAACGGCTGGGCCGGAGAAACAGATCGTGGGCCTCATCAGGGGCTGCATCAAAACCGCCACCTGCGGTAAGAAACCCTTCCGTTGTCCCGCGAAACACCAGACCCCTATCTACACCAAACTCGCCTACATCCTCGGCCTCCGTGTCTCCCCTTCCCACCGGTGACTCTCACCTCCACATTCACCCTAGTTTTTTTTACACTAAAAAAAAATGCATTTAATTAATTAATTAATTAATTAGTTTATTATCTAATGACTTTTTTAGGCGGTTGGGCATTGGGTTGAAGCTAGTGAAGGAAATGGAAGAATGGTTTAGAGAGATGGGGTCGGAGTACGCTTACATGGCAACGGACAAAGACAACGAAGCATCGGTGAAGCTGTTCACTGGGCGGTGCGGGTACTCCAAATTTAGAACCCCTTCGATCCTTGTCCACCCAGTGTTCGCTCACCGCCTCTCGCTCCCACGCCGCCTCGCCATCCGCCGCCTCTCAGTCGCCGACGCCGAGGCCCTCTACCGCCGCCGCTTCGCCACGACCGAGTTCTTCCCCCGAGACATTGACGCCGTCCTCCGGAACCGCCTCTCAATCGGCACCTTCATCGCCGTCTTCTCTGATACGAGATCGGTAGCTGATGAATGGATCGACGCCGATGAGTTCCTCAAAAACCCGCCGGAGTCGTGGGCGGTGCTGAGCGTGTGGAACAGCAAGGAGGTCTTCCGGATGGAGGTGCGGGGGGCGTCGAGGCTACGGTGCGCGCTTGCCCGCGCGAGCAGGGTTGCCGATCGGGCGTTACAATGGCTCAAGATCCCATCGATTCCCGATCTCTTCCACCCATTCGGGCTCTATTTCCTCTACGGGTTGGGTGGGGAGGGGCCGAGGGCTGTGGAGCTGGTGCGTGCTCTGTGCGCGCACGCGCACAACCTCGCGCGCGACGGCGGGTGCGGAGTGGTGGCAACGGAGGTGGCGGCGTGCGAGCCTCTGCGCGGAGGGATCCCGCACTGGCGAAGGCTCTCGTGCGCGGAGGATCTTTGGTGCGTGAAGAGACTCGCGGAGGATTATAGCGACGGGGCCGTCGGGGACTGGACTAAGTCGCCTCCCCTGCCGTCGATCTTCGTGGACCCGCGAGAGTTCTGATCGGATCGAACGGTCACGAGTCACTCATTTTTGTAACAGAATATCCCACGTGTAAATCGGCGCGCCCTTTTTCGGAATTTTCCCTCCCTTTTTTTCCCCTGAAAAAGCTGGCTTTAAAAAAAAAAGTTAACGTTTTTTTTATGAAGATATGTTGGAATCCGGTTGAAGATGAGCAACAACTTTGTAAACTTTATTTCCTTTTTTTTTTTTTGCTTTAGATATTCTTAAATTTTATTTTCAAGAATAATATCTTCAATTTTGTTTTCCCTTTTTTAACCTTTTACAAACTGACATCATGTTTAAAGAAGAGTAAGCGGATCAACCAACCGGCGGTGACCGGAACCTGGGCATTTTGGCGCCATTGCCGATCAAATATGAAACCCGTGTGCAGATGTGAATTTACAGTAACACCCTTGAAGGGGTGATTTCGTAATTTCAGATAAACCAGATGTGACACGCGGCACGGGTTGTGTTCGTGTTCGGTTTGGTTGGGCCCATGGTTCGGTTTTGGGGTCGTGATCTTGGACGAGTGGGTTAGATGGGACCAAATCTCATTGGGTCCACTGCTAATCATCCCACTAATTGGTGAATCCTGGTTGACCACGTTTTGCTCTATACTTCAGGTGCGCGTACATGGCCCCCACCATTAGGCTTCCATTGTCCTCTACCTTTCAGCACTGGGCCCCTCTCCTTTCATCTCTTTGTCCATCATACTAAACCATAGGAATATCATTATATATATATATATATACATTATTTGGCTATTATTCAAAGCTAATTTCTTTATAAACCAAATCAGGCGTGATACCGGGTCATGTTTAGTCAAAAAGGTTAAACGGCATTGACTTGGACTGAGTGCCTGAACCAGAGTTTAAGCACACATAGACCACCAATGCCTAATTGTGCCTAATTGTACTTTTATTAACTAACAAGTGGCATGCTCTAAAGCTCTCAAACTCTGTTTTTCAAACACAACATTGACCAATTATGGGACCAGACTAAGTAAGCGTAGGTTCATTCTCACTAGTTCATATTGCATTATAATTGTAGCCCTTTGTTTATCTTTTTTAACCCACAATTCCGCGGCCCATGATGCTTGTTCCTATCCATAAGTGAATGAGAGGTGTTCTCTGGTGGAGTTGGGATTTGGAAAGTGCTCATTGAGCTCTTAAACATAGCCTTGATTCCCTGCATTGAATTAATCTATTGGGATTAGGATGTGTTTAGATTGACGGAATATGGAAGGAAGAAAGAAAAATCCACATATTAAAACAAATATTTATATATACTCCAAAAGTTTACAAAGTCTAAAATCCAACTCCATGCAAAGAAGTAATAGACCTTTTATCATACATGCAAAAATTGGGTTATCATCCTGACAAAAGAATACGAAAAAAGAAAAAAGAACATACGTCTGCTGCTGAGCTTCATCTATGATACTGAATGTCGAACTTTTCGTGATGGCGTGGAACGGGGAACTTCCGGGTTGGCAGAAACTGGACTCTCAGATGTATCAGAACTGCTGCTGTTCTCCCCACTTTGCACTTTGCCGGAAAACAGCTTGCTCAGTATCTTTTTCGGCATTGTGCTCCCTTTCGCCTTGCCATTGGTCCTATCGTCACCACCGTTCTTATGCATATCACTGCTGCCACTGCTCTTCTCACTCCCTGCACCGTTATTGGCCAATCTCATCGACTTAATTGTGTTCATTGCTTCCCAGTGGTCATCAGTGTAGGTTGTTGCTGCTGATCTGGAGCTTCCATATGACCCACCATTTTCACATGGAAGTAGCGATCGGATACCTCCTGAGGCTTCAGTTCCACCACCAGTCATCGATGCTCTCATCTGTTCAAAGAAGAGGACCTGCACGACAACTCTCAGCGGGAGCCGTTCATTCTGAACCGCGTGCATGCAAACATCAGATGAGAGTTTCTTGCAGTCCATTAAACTACATATCTTTTTCTTCTCGCTCTTCATCATGTCCGGGTGCTCCTGCAAACATGATAGACATCAGGAAACTGAAGAGATACATTATATAACAAACAAGTTTGGGTTCAATTGTACCTTGAGATACATGTCAATGGCGCAATAAAGGGCATCATGCACAGGTCTGGAGGAACCGGGAACCATTTCAGCAACATCAATAAACTTTGAAAGTGGTAGATTTTGATCCTTGGCAATTTCAGTAAGATATCCATCGATTAATCGAGTCACAGTCACTTTTGCAGAGCTAGGCACAAGCCCAGGGCTCCGAATGTCCTGAACTTCTTCGGTGACATGAGGACTAGAATGAGTACTGCTATTTTCTTGCATCAAGAACTCGTCAACAATATTCATCACTATGTCAACATGATATAAAGTGTTCTCATCCGGAGCTGGAATTAAAAGATCAGGTACCGAAGCTTCTTCTAACTGTTGGCCTATTCTCTTGATCAATTCCCTTTTACTCATTTCATTGCAATCCAGCAAACATGCAGCCTTAAGCATCTTGAGCAGAAAACTACATGAAACCGAACCATTGTCAGGAGGCAATAGCCGGATTATGGTCTCAAGCAATGTCCGGCTTTTAACCACATCGCCGTTTAGATTCACAGCACCTCTGGCAAAGCCAGAAAGTCTTCTATATGTGTAGGCTTTCAGAGCTTCTCCAATAACTTCACTTGTCATTCTCCCTTTCATTTTGATTGCCATAATGACCTGCTTGTACAAATCCATCTCAAGCTCACACAGATCTTCGACCCACCAGTCCTTTGGCACTGATTGCTGCTTTCGAACTCCGTTCCATTGTGATTCAATACCATTTTCTGAAGCAAGCTTCTTCCTGTTATATGTGTAGGACCACTCAACCTCCGATGGAACAATGGAGGCCTTGGAGGCTATAGAATCAACACAATGTTTAATCACCTTCAAGTCCTCGGACCAAGGTAACAGAGACTTTGTTGTCTGGAGAACTATAATGGAGTCCTTCCAGCTTCGGAATATGCTCGAATTCAGGAAGACTTCAATTTTATAAATGAGATTGCCTTTCTCAATTGTTTCATGCATCTCAAGATATTCAGCTGCACATCGGGCCGCAACCACATTGTATGCATTGAGAGTGACTATCATGCCATAACAAAATTTGGCACATATTTCAAAGGCGGCAGGACCACCTGGGATGTCTGGAATGTAGATCTCATCATCGTCATCGTCATCATTTGCATTTGCCACTAACCTCTTCAAGAGAGAACTTTTCGACAGGAGTGGAAACTGCATAATAGTGTAGCGGAGAGATTAATGACTGACAGAGAAGAGGTCACATTAAATATAAGCTACTTATACATGCATAAGTTTGTAGATAAACCTTGTGTAGGTAGAACTTCACGTCACCGACATTGACAATTAAGTCAGCCGCCAATTCAGCAGCCACAAACCTGCATAGAATTGCTCTTTATTATAATTTCAGCAAAATATTTTCATAAATATAGAGAAGCAAATAAAAAACAGCTAGAGCAATGAAACAACTTCAGAAAAATACGATACTATTGATTTACATTTATATACTCATGCAATTCCTTACTCATCAAACAGTCATCAGTTATTTGACAATTGAAATTTCCCATCTAAGTTTCCTACATTTATGTACATACCAGGATTCATTGCTATTTTTCTAAAAACAATTTATCAAATCACACAAAACAGAATCTGAATTCTTGAGAAATCCGACACAAATGTGAAATCTTAAAGTAATATGCATTCCCATAATTAACAGTTATGTCCTAATCAAATACGTAGATATCTTACTTGTTATCTTCTTTTCCTATAATCCTCAAAAAAAAGTCTAAAAACCACATTCCCCATCACTTTATACAACATCAATGCAAGACCCATTGCTATCCATTAGAGATATAGTAGCTGTGAGATTGATTCATCACAAATCAATAGAAAGAATTTCCAATCATGTATCTGAAAATTTTACGGTGTTTTTGCTTGTGTTGAGCAAACATCACCAAAGCTTATTCAGCCAAGATTTGATATTTTACTACCAGTTAGGTATCAGCCAACTCTCAGAAACCATAAAAGTCACTCTTTCTGAGTGCTGTCGGATAACAGCTCCAGTGGAAACGTGAACAAATCTCAACAGATACTTATTTTTTGCTTCATTTTCAGACTCTTCAAACCACAAGAGAAGTAAAGAAAGTGAGGATTGTTTTTCAATTTACTCAGAAAAGAATGTTCAAAACTCATGGATATCAAGAAAACCAATCTATTCCTAGATAGAACTAGTAAAAGATGAGTTAGCAAACTACATTAATTTTGAGAAGCAGAAAGGAAACCAATTTTCCCCGCCAGAGGATTACTAACAAAAGGGGACTTGAAAGGAAGAACAATCACCAACTCAAAAAACTAATGGGAAATCCAGATCATGATTCAATAAGAGATTGTAGAAAACTTCACCTGACGTTGTTCCCATCTGTTTGAAAATCATCAGGTTTCGATCCCAGTTTCATGTACTTCATCGTGATGGCGAAACGAGAACGCAACTCTCCTTCTCCACTTCAAAAGCTCAAACTCCTCCTTCCCTTCATCAACCCATCAAACGAGCTCCCCAACAAATACCCACAACCCCAGCAAAACCAAATATTGACCGAAATAAAGAACACAAGTTGAGATCTCTAGCAATTGAATGAATCCCTAACAAAAGTATTTCACTTGCAAATGTGCTCCAAGATCTCTCAAAACAGCATTGCAGTCCTCTTTCTAGTGGTGAGAATGGCAAAAGCACCAGAAGATGCGGTCTAAGGCAAAGGTTTTGTTGTTTCCCTAGCTAACAACAGAGCCCACAGACTCCGGTGATGAACAGTCCCTCAATACTTGTAAAAAATTAAGAAGAGCATAGACACTCACAAGCACTGAACTGACAGCCACCTCCACAGAGGCCAATTGTTATTAGTTTTATCACTGCCAAGCTGTGTATAGTGTTCGGAAATTCATTCTTTTATCTCACACCCAACGGTTCAAGTTTTCAAGATCAAAAGGTCGGTTGCTAGAAACATCAAGTCTCAAATCACCCACACAAATCCAAATTCCTGCGAAGAAAACAAAGGTAACAAATTTATGGTAATAAGAGGATGAGGAGCATTGAAAACTGCAGACAAGAAGCGTTTTTTTATGGTGCAGCCCAAATCAACAGCCAAAAGAATCAATCAAGATGGGAGAACCCAGATCAGAACATATATATATATATATAAACAATCAAAATTGAAGCCAGAACACACATGTGATCAGAATACAAACCCTAGTTATGAAAGCATCATTAAAAAACTATTAAAAACAATAGAATACAATAAAAGAATGACCATTTAGAGTGAACCTTGAATCAGCAAAGAAGATTAATAGGAAAATGCACGGTGGAAGATTAACAAAGTGAATCAAATTTCTCTTTGTAAAAAAACCTAGATTTTTTTTTTTATTAGAAAAACTGAATTTTGACAAGAAAAGCATGCCAAAAAAGAATCAGCCAGCCCTAAAAGTAAGACCTTTACCCTCAATACCAGGTGTCCTACAAAGAATCCCTCCAGAAGGAGCAGCAGCAGCAGCAGCAACAGCAACAGCTACCCATCATACCACACACTCCAAAGAACAACAAAAATCTACCATAAAAACACAAGGAAAATCAAAGAAAATTCAAAGAAAACATCTCCAATCTCAATCCAATCACTGAAATCAAACACCAAGCTTTACTTGAGAGATTCCAGTGAGAGGCCAATGACACCCCCTAACTATACATACATACATGGGTTAATGAACTATGAAATGTCACTAATACCCTCAGTTATTGAGAAAATTACATCTGAAAGTGACAGTGATTGTGACTCCCCCATGCTGGTTCCTAGATTGATACTATATATATTTTTTTTCACTTTATCAAAAAAATAAGTAAATAATTAAATAAATGTTTTTGAAAGTCAATGTGGAATGTTTTTGGTGTCAAATGGGAGAAATGAAGGGAATGAAACTGCATGCAATGAAAAACACCATGACTATTTCTTGTTGTTCTCTGTGGACAGGGCTTGTACCTCTGATGGTCATGTTTGGATGTTGGTCCTTTCTCATTTGAACATTGAGTGCTACTTCATTGTCCTTGTAGCCATTTTGGACAAATTTTGTCCAGTGATTTTCTTGTTTTTTCCCCTCTTTCCACTCATTTATTCTTCTCAAGTTTATCTCATATGTTTTTTTTTTTAATTTTATAA
The DNA here is from genome assembly GCA_902712375.1 of Dioscorea dumetorum. NCBI lineage: Eukaryota > Viridiplantae > Streptophyta > Magnoliopsida > Dioscoreales > Dioscoreaceae > Dioscorea > Dioscorea dumetorum. The sequence goes on from CACTHL010000339.1 coordinate 471,823, forward strand.
AAGTGGAGTTTATCAATTTAACCATTTCCATAACCATAGCAGACTCATTTCCCTGCGGATGTGGTCCTATTTTATTTGAAAATATATAGTTGAGAGTTGTGACTGGTTCAAATTTATCAATTTAACTATTATCATAATAAATGAGCAGTAGTACCATTAATTATTATCATTCACAATAATTGAACGTATCATTCGCATCCAAAGTATAGTTGAGAATTTAAGATATGCTTAATATTTTATATTATAAACAAATAGTTACAATTTTATATAACTTTTTTTTTTTTTTTTTTTGAGAATGTTTTGTTTATTGCTTCTTAAAAATATATTATATTTTGGGAGGGAGTCTACATTTTAGACTTTTTGCATATAAAGGTTAATCACACTATCACTTCCTAATTGCAATGATAAGATTTAAATGTCTTTTTTAAAGTTTTCTATTTTATAAATTAAGTGAGAAAAAAAAAGTCATCCAAACAAGACCTACAAAAAAAAAAAATTCTATATCCATTAATTTAGGTTATATTAACCAAACGATACCATTTAAATATTCTGTTTGATTGATATTTTAGTATTATTTCAAAAAATATTAATTTCCAACTTAAATATTAATCAAATCTTTGCCCACTGATCACTTGTGATTATAACTTGATGTTTGTAGTTGGACCACAGTGAAGTGGGGGACTACTTCTACTTGTGTGTATGTGTGTGAATGTTAGTGTATGAATATTAGCTGTATCATTGACCAGTGATCACTATTGTGACAAAAGTCCAAACAGGTTGAATCCACTATGAATCCAAGTTGGTTTGGGTCCACTTTCATTATAATTAATTAGTTGTTTCAATTAAGTCTTTTAGTCATGTATATCATCATCATCATCATCATCATCATCATCATCATCATCATCTTTCTTGATGGTGTGATGTGAAGAATAAATACTAAAATGGAACTCTAATCACATGTCACATGCAATATGAGTAATCTATTTACGGAATGGCCTTATCATGTGGCTCATTTAATTAATTAAGTTTAGATTCTAACCAAAACTTCAAATCAAAGCAAATGCAAAGAAGGAGAAGATGGTGTACTTGGCTAGATGAAGTGTTTCTTTCATTCAATATTAAACATGGAAATAATATCTTATGTCATTAATCGGTTTTATTAAAAAAATAATTATAAGGCTTATAATTAAGTAACACTTTCCTTTTTCTTATTTTTTTAATAATTTTTTTTATTTTATTAAATAAATGCATGTTTAGGGTTAATGGTGGCCGACCAACACCTAAATGTATTATATGAATTCCTAGATAAAATATGATGTTGCCTTTGTCTAAACCCTAACCCTAATAATAAAATATTATTAAGAAAATAATAAAAAAAGGAAAAGTTACTCTACATGTTTTGGTATATAAAATAATCTGTTCTTTTGGTGATATAATTAGCACAAATGCGCCTCATTCCACCTTTAGTTAACACTTTATGTTTTCACATATATGAAGATTATTTTTTTCAACATACCCATTAAAGCACCATCCATTAAATTTTATTTAGTACCACATGACTTGCAAGCTTAAAAAGAAATAAATAAACAATATTAATAGCCATATAATTATAACCTAAACTTAGGTCACAACTAACACATCTCCCATAAAAAATGACTATATTTTTATTTTTATTATAATTTCTTGTTTATCCATGCATATTCCACGTCATCGCGCCGACCTCCATTCGCTTTCTAATAGGAGACGAACCGGTTCATGTGACACTGATTACATTCAATGCACTAGATTCCCAATTTTATTAATACGTAAATCTAAGTCATTACCATAAAAAAAAAAAGTGGTTTATATTAATCCTTAATTGCACCATGCTCAACCCTTTGCCCCACTCTTGATCACTAAACTCAAGCATGAAGACTTTGGAAAGGCATTATAAAGAGTGCATTCGTTTGCATCACACTACACTATAATAATATTATGATTTAGACCTAACTTGAGGATAAAATAAAAACATGTTATGGAGAGAATAAAATTTTTAAGCATATATTTAGTTTTTTAATTAAAACTTAGGTACATTTCATGGTAGTCGTTAAATCATAATCTAACTGTTTTTATTTTTAAGGATGACATACAAAGTTATTATTTGTTATTGTCATTTGATATTACTACTGTTAGTTATTGTACAAAAATAGACACTGGGGAGGTCACTAGAATGTATATATATATATATATATATATATATAAAGGTTTGTTTCTTTTGTTTTGCACTAATTCACAAGCATATCAAACTTGGATATGCCATGATATACACCAAGACTTGGTGCTTCCTTCCACTACTTGTCTTTCCCTTAAAACAAGCTCAAATAATCCCATAAATCAAGGAATGAAACACCTGTTTTATGGCATGGTTTTTCTTGAATTAGTTAGTTTGTTAATGGAGAAAAAAAAATATATGAAAATAATGGTGGGGGACATGGCATCATGGGAGACAATGGAAGAAAGAACCAAACAAATGGAGACTATATAAGAGTCCAAGATCCACACTTGAATTCCTTTTTAACACCATCCTCTTGGTTTTTGGAGGCTCCTTTGTTTATTTCTATAGAGAAAGAGAGAGATCTTGGAGGCATTTGTTATGATATAGTTATCTTGGATATAAAAAATCTAAGAGAGATCCATGTCTACCAATAAGTTTTAGGGTCCCATGAAACTAAAAAGAAAGAGCATATATATCTTAATTAGTATAAACAAGCCAAATAGAAAGTGCCAAGAAAGGAAGATGGCAAGGTGGATCCATGCTTTTAATTAGTTGTTGTTATCACCTTCCTTTCATTTTCTTATAGATAATCTCCATATATATAGAGAGAGATGAAAAGATATACATGGAATATTACTTGCATCTAATTAATGTAAAATTATTCTACTGTTTATAACTTTATAGCCACCACCGTAGGTTAAGATACAAGAGATTTGACTCTCTCAATGTATGATTAATTTCTAATTATAAAAAATATATATTTGGGATAATTTATCTATATTATAAAAAAAAAGAATTTGTATATATGAGTTATAAACTTTTATTCATGATGGTTTTAAAACTTGAAAAATAATGATCATGATATGTTAGTTTTATAAACAGAAAATTATTTGTACACCCAAATAGCTAGGTTGGGTAATCGTTAATATATATTTCAAAAATTATATTTATTTATATATTCTTACAAAATGTTTTTGGTTGTTTATATAGCTTTTGATCTCATAAACCACTAATTATTATTATTATATCAAATAAAAAAGAATAAATTATAGTTTTTTTTTTATAAATTGATAACTTTCATATCAAAATTATAAAAAAAAAACTAGCTTATGTATTCTGAAAACTATAATTTATTCGACTATAATAAAAAAAACTATAATTTGACTATAATAAAAAAGAATAAATTATAGGTTTTATATCAAAATTGATTTCAAATCATCATCCATGCTTTACGACAGTGTCAAACCCTTTGCATGAAAGTTAACAATACTTCCACTTGTTTATTATCAGTGGTTTATTATCATAATATTTATAAAAAAATGATTGTAAATTTATTCTAGTTTGTCATAAATAAATAAATACATAAAGTAAGGAAATTAAATGATTTCTTATTTCTCTTGCTTTTATTATCTTGAAATTTTTTAAACTTGTTCTCTAAATTTTAAAAATTCAATCTACTCCTTGAAAATACGAAAATATTTGTTCTAGTTACTAATTTAGTTATAACTTTTTAAATGAATAAATAATAAAATTAATTATGAATAATAAAACTGTTGGTCTAGCTATAAGCAAAAATCACATCATCAAAGGAAAATAATGATTAAATATATTAAAGATAATTTTCGTTTTGAATAATTAAATTAAATTACAAAGTATACAAATATGAGTTTTTTTTTAATTAATAACTAGTGGATTAAAATAAAGTTAAAAAAAAATTAGACACCATGTGAGAAGGCCATTAGATCCACAAATGTGCTCCCTAATTTGGTTAAGTGACAAGCCTCCTCGGCTTGTGGCGCATTGATGCATGGGCCGAGCTGTTTATTTTTGGTAACCACATGGCCTTTTATTTATTTATTTATTTATTTTATTAAAATTTCAAAATCCACAAGATGAGAGACATGGTTTCTGATTTGACTATTGCTACTAACATAGGAAAAATAATAATAATAATAAATTTGCTTGCATTGAATGTTTTATTAACTATAGAAAAGAACACACATATCTATATAAATATTAACAAATTAAAATATTGTATTTATTGACGTAGAAGGATGCTACCAGGGTCCTCTTTACATGTTCATTTAACTAATACACTCCCATTAAAAGAGTGTTTGTTTGCAGGTATTTGGTTTTATCTGTAAGTGAAATTACTTTACTTTAACAAATCATTTGTTTGTTGGCGTGTATTTGTAAATCCTAGTGTAATTAGGTACAATTCTCATTTAAGTGTATTTGGTTTTATGCCCATATCGGGAATAAAATCAAATTAGTGAAAATCAATTTTAGAGCATGAGGGTAACTAGCTTCTCACAAGGCTTGTTGTCATCATTCGCTCACATTGTTAGATCTCCCACGCAAGAGCATCATCCCTATATTGTAATTGAAAATCCTCTGCATTTACAACTACGTATAACAAAACGCTCCATAAAAAAAATCAATTAAAATTAGTTATTATCTTACATTTATAAAAAAATTGATCAACTTTTCAAATCATCCTTTCAAAAATTCATCCAAAATTTATTTATTTTTTTAAAATTTGATTATAATTTTATTTTGTCTCTCAATATAGTATTTTAGTTTTCTAAAACTTATTGAAAAATATAGAAAAAAAATATTAAAGATAAAAAAGGTAAAGTCGGAAAAAGCTATTTAAGGTTTTATAATTTTCTTAAATGGATATATAAAAAGAACAAAAGAAAGCTTCTAGAAGAGAATATATAAACAGGAACGTAGAGAGTATTCCAATTGATACGAATGACATAAATGATAGATATAGGTCACTCTTTGCTAGGTCTAACCGTCAATCAAGAGTTAGCCGGTTAGCCCCCACCCGATCTTTTGAATTCCTGGGTTGGGTTAGGCTTTGTTGCACTCTTGGAACTCAATAAATGCACTAGTGGCCCACTTACTAAGGGGCCTCCAAAACATCAGCCCATTATGCATGAGTTAGGCTAAGGTTTCATTGGGGGTTTGGGCTTGTTGGGCTCAATTAATGGCCGACTGCTCTTCAAGCAAGGTTCGATTGGGCTTGCTCATGTTTTGGGCTCAATCACCAGGTAATACACTTAGCAAGTTTCTATGGGCCTTTTAAAGAAACAGTCCATTATGCCTCTATTGCTTAGTGACGGACCAAGCTTAAGTCAATGGCCCAAGAATGACTGGGCCTAAATTTGGTGTGTGGGGCTGCTATTTGGTTATTTGCAATTAGTTGCAATCAGTTGTAATTTAAGTAATTTTCCATGTAAAATAACTTTTACATGTAAAATATTTTAAAACTTGAAATAGTTTTGTAGCATTTTAACTTACAACAAATTCTGCTATAAATTAAAATGTTGCAAGCCAAACGTCTTCTCTATCAAGTAGGGGTGTAATCAATTGAGTTCGAGCCGAGTAGTAGCGAGCTCGAGCTAGACTGAAAATTTAGTACTCGATACTTGGCTTGAACTCAACCGAGTATTCATTTTATAGCTCGAGCTCGACTCATACACAATTCGAGCTGCTCGAGCTCGCTCGATTAAGCTCGAAAATGTTGAAAATGATCATAAACATTATGCTACTACTCGAGCTCGAAAATTTTTTCTCTTGATTATCATCAAATATATATATATATTACTACTCGATTAGGCTCGCGAGCACTCGAGCCAAGTATCTAGATACTTGAACTCGACTCGCTCGACTACTCGAGCTCGGCTCGACCATGATCGAACCGAGTTCGAGTTTTCACCGAGTTGAGCCTGAGTAGCTTGCGAACAGAGGTGTATCATTTACACCCCTACTATCAAGTGTTGCCCTCTCCTCAATCTTATTCCGGTGAGGAAAACCCCTAATTCACATCAAAAGTTCTATATTTCCTTCGGAAAAAGGCACAAGATCATGAATCTTGAAGGGAGAAGTGGAGGCTAACAATTCACATTTCTTTCTTTATTTTTTGCATTTGTTCATTGACATTATGGTGCAAGGATTTTTCTTTTGGACTACGGAATGATAAAATGTAGCTGATGTTGAGAGTGACGATTTTTGGTTGAGTGATGATCCCACGGACCTCAGGTCCGTGGGATCATCCATGCACTCGAGATGTGGCTGCACAGCAGCCACATCTTTTCATTTAAAAAATATTTTTTGAAATTAAAAAAACATATTTTTTTAAAAATAATTAAAAATAAAAAGAAAATATTTTTTAATTAGAAAGATGTGGCTGCTGTGCAGCCACGTCTCAAGTCCGTGGATGATCCCACGGACCCGAGTCCATGGATCATCTCTTATAAAATATGTATTTGTGTTTTATTAATTTAATATTATATTTAAAAAAATACTTATTGTTATCTAATTTTAATTATGAAAATATTATTAATTTTTGTTTTAAATTTAATGGGTAATAATTATTTTTGTTTGAATATGAAAATACGAATAATATTAAATAAATTTAAATTAATAAATACTTTATTAAATCAATTAAAATTAATTATTGTGAAAAATATTGAATAAATAATAATAATAATATATAAGGGGTAAGTTAATCATTTCACTTTCATGGTGTGATTATACCATTTAACTTACATCAAACCAAATACTAAAAAATAAATATAACATTTTCACTTACATCAAACCAAACAATATTGATATAAGTTGAAATACAACATTTTCACTTACACTGTAATTTCTCTTATATGTAATTTTATTTACAGACAAAAAAAAAATAGTTCGTTAATATATAATCACAAATAAGGGAAAATGACATCATCAACCAGTTTCAGAAAGTCCTCTAGGCCTTATTACTTTTTAGATAGTTAGTAAATCCCTAGCTTTTTAAAAACCCACCTCCTCAACTACTTATTTTTTAAAAAATTATTGTTTTATCCGTTTTATTTTTTTTATTTTTTTATCTCCTTAATTACCATGGTTAATGTAGCTCATAGAGGGTTCACTAATGCTGATGTGAGCTCGCCAACGTAGGAAGGAAAAGGAGAATGGTGAAAAACTGAAATGTAATTTTATAAAAACAATTAATTTTTTAAAAATTTGAATTATCAGGACTTGTAAGATATTTGACTTTTTAAAACATTTTTACGAGTAATATCATATGCAACTTTCTTAGAGACTTATGAGGGGTAAAATTTTTGGGAGGCCACCAAACTTTGGTCAATTATAAAAAAAGTGTCACAACTTCAATTTAAATCAAAACGGTTACTCATCTTTAATTTTTTTTCACCGAGAGGCTACCCGAGGGATTCCGGCAACTCAGTGGTGACGTGGCGGCCACGGGTAAATTATTAAAATAATAAATCTCATAAAAACAACCTTAAATTAATTTTTACAGAATTGAAAAATCATATTTCCAACCATTTGTTTGACAAATTCAAAATCATAGATTATCTCCTTTCAATGGCAGCCATACATATAAATAAAAAACATAAATTTGAGGAAGACATTTTATGATGTAATATATATATACCACACAATATCTATAAAATTAAAAAATTTTAAATCTAACTAAAAAATAAACCTGCTAAACGTGTAATAATCTACATTCTATTATGTGCATAGATAAATGGATGTATAAAAATATTTTATATATATTTGAAGAAAATAGGAAAATCACAAAATATATCAAAAGAACAATAACAAAAATAACCAAAAATTCGAGAAGTTACCAACATTAATTACTAGAGATATTTAGGTTGTCCAACAATAAAGAGAAATACAATAATATAAACAAAAACGGTTTTTTAAGAAATGATTGGCTAAGAAAATCATCGGTTTGTGACAGCATTAATGGCCAAAAACACCTTCGAAGTTTGCGAACTGGCCGAAAACACCCCGTTAATTTTCAAATCCCTAAAAACCCCTTCCTTTTAAACACAATGTTTTCTGACCCCCCAAAACATATAATAATGGTTAATAAAGTTATTTTTGAATTTTATGGACGAAATTGCCCATTGCATGGGAAGTCGTGGCACTCCAAAGAGAGAAGAACTTCATTTAATGCCACTTTAAAGCTTTAAAATTTTCAAATTCACTTTACATGCAAAAGGAATTGAGGTTTTGTTTAAAAAAGTGTCTCCGTTTAAATATTGTGTTTCTGTTTAACAAACTCAGTCTCTATTTAACAAGTGATGTATTTCTGTTTAAAAACTTATATTTCCACTTAAATATTGCGGTTTTGTTTAAGCATGATCATCTTGGTTAACTCAAACACATTAATGATGATTCACTTTACATGCAAATGGAGAAGAGCTTCATTTAATACCACTTTAAAACTTCAAATTCTTCAAAGACCCTCACCATTGAATTGAGGTTTTATTTAAAAAAGTGTGTCTCCGTTTAAATATTGCGTTTCTGTTTAACAAACTCAGTCTCTGTTTAACAAGTGATGTCTTTCTGTTTAAAACTTATATTTCCGCTTAAATATTGTGGTTTTGTTTAAGCATGATCATCTTGGTGGACTCAAACACATTAATGATGATTCACTTTACATGCAAGGGTAAAAGAGCTTCATTTAATGCCACTTTAAAGCTTCACATTCTTCAAATTCACTTTACATGCAATGGGAATTGAGGTTTTTGTTTAAAAAAGTGTCTCCGTTTAAATATTGCGTTTCTGTTTAACAAACTCAGTCTCTTTTTAAAAAGTGATGTTTTTTCTCTTTAAAAACTTATATTTCCGCTTAAATAATGCGGTTTTGTTTAAGCATGATCATCTTGGTTAACTCAAACACATTAATGATGATTCACTTTACATGCAAGGGTAAAAGAGCTTTATTTAATGTCACTTTAAAGCTTCACATTCTTCAAATTCACTTTACATGCAAAGGGCATTGAGGTTTTTGTTTAAAAAAGTGTCTCCGTTTAAATATTGCGTTTCTGTTTAACAAACTCAGTCTCTCTTTAAAAAGTGATGTTTTTCTCTTTAAAAACTTATATTTCCGCTTAAATAATGCGGTTTTGTTTAAGCATAATCATCTTGGTTAACTCAAACACATTAATGATGATTCACTTTACATGCAAGGGTAAAAGAGCTTCATTTAATGCCACTTTAAAGCTTCACATTCTTCAAATTCACTTTACATGCAAAGGGAATTGAGGTTTTTGTTTAAAAAAGTGTCTCCGTTTAAATATTGCGTTTCTGTTTAACAAACTCAGTCTCTCTTTAAAAACCTTATATTTCCGCTTAAATAATGCGGTTTTGTTTAAGCATGATCATCTTGGTTAACTCAAACACATTAATAATGATTCACTTTACATGCAAGGGTAAAAGAGCTTCATTTAATGTCACTTTAAAGCTTCACATTCTTCAAATTCACTTTACATGCAAAGAGAATTGAGGTTTTTGTTTAAAAAAGTGTCACCGTTTAAATATTGCGTTTCTGTTTAACAAACTCAGTCTCTCTTTAAAAAGTGATGTTTTTCTCTTTAAAAACTTATATTTCCGCTTAAATAATGTGGTTTTGTTTAAGCATGATCATCTTGGTTAACTCAAACACATTAATGATGATTCACTTTACATGCAAGGGTAAAAGAGCTTCATTTAATGCCACTTTAAAGCTTCACATTCTTCAAATTCACTTTACATGCAATGGGAATTGAGGTTTTTGTTTAAAAAAGTGTCTCCGTTTAAATATTGCGTTTCTGTTTAACAAACTCAGTCTCTTTTTAAAAAGTGATGTTTTTTCTCTTTAAAAACTTATATTTCCGCTTAAATAATGCGGTTTTGTTTAAGCATGATCATCTTGGTTAACTCAAACACATTAATGATGATTCACTTTAAATGCAAGGGTAAAAGAGCTTCATTTAATGTCACTTTAAAGCTTCACATTCTTCAAATTCACTGTACATGCAAAGGGAATTGTGGTTTTTGTTTAAAAAAGTGTCTCCATTTAAATATTGCGTTTCTGTTTAACAAACTCAGTATCTCTTTAAAAAGTGATGTTTTTCTCTTTAAAAACTTATATTTCCGCTTAAATAATGCGGTTTTGTTTCAGCATGATCATCTTGGTTAACTCAAACACATTAATGATGATTCACTTTACATGCAAGGGTAAAAGAGCTTCATTTAATGCCACTTTAAAACTTCACATTCTTCAAATTCACTTTACATGCAATGGGAATTGAGGTTTTTGTTTAAAAAAGTGTATCCGTTTAAATATTGCGTTTCTGTTTAACAAACTCAGTCTCTCTTTAAAAAGTGATGTTTTTTTCTTTAAAAACTTATATTTCCGCTTAAATAATGCAGTTTTGTTTAAGCATGATCATCTTGGTTAACTCAAACACATTAATGATGATTCACTTTACATGCAAGGGTAAAAGAGCTTCATTTAATGCCACTTTAAAGCTTCACATTCTTCAAATTCACTTTACATGCAATGGGAATTGAGGTTTTTGTTTAAAAAAGTGTCTCCGTTTAAATATTGCGTTTCTGTTTAACAAACTCAGTCTCTCTTTAAAAACCTTATATTTCCGCTTAAATAATGCGGTCTTGTTTAAGCATGATCATCTTGGTTAACTCAAACACATTAATGATGATTCACTTTACATGCAAGGGTAAAAGAGCTTCATTTAATGCCACTTTAAAGCTTCACATTCTTCAAATTCACTTTACATGCAATGGGAATTGAGGTTTTTGTTTAAAAAAGTGTCTCCGTTTAAATATTGCATTTCTGTTTAATAAACTCAGTCTCTCTTTAAAAATTGATGTTTTTCTCTTTAAAAACTTATATTTCCGCTTAAATAATGTGGTTTTGTTTAAGCATGATCATCTTGTTTAACTCAAACACATTAAGGATGATTCACTTTACATGCAAGGGTAAAAGAGCTTCATTTAATGCCACTTTAAAGCTTCACATTATTCAAATTCACTTTACATGCAAAGGGAATTGAGGTTTTTGTTTAAAAAAGTGTCTCCGTTTAAATATTGCGTTTATGTTTAACAAACTCAGTCTCTCTTTAAAAACTTATATTTCCGCTTAAATAATGTGGTTTTGTTTAAGCATGATCATCTTAGTTAACTCAAACACATTAATGATGATTCGCTTTACATACAAGGGTAAAAGAGCTTCATTTAATGCCACTTTAAAGCTTCACATTCTTCAAATTCACTTTACATGCAATGGGAATTGAGGTTTTTGTTTAAAAAAGTGTCTCCGTTTAAATATTGCGTTTCTGTTTAACAAACTCAGTCTCTTTTTAAAAAGTGATGTTTTTTCTCTTTAAAAACTTATATTTCCGCTTAAATAATGCGGTTTTGTTTATGATAATTCACTTTACATGCAAGGGTAAAAGAGCTTCATTTAATGTCACTTTAAAGCTTCACATTCTTCAAATTCACTTTGCATGCAAAGGGAATTGAGGTTTTTGTTTAGAAAAATATATCCGTTTAAATATTGCGTTTCTGTTTAACAAACTCAGTCTCTCTTTAAAAAGTGATGTTTTTCTCTTTAAAAAGTTATATTTCCTCTTAAATAATGCGGTTTTGTTTAAGCATGATCATCTTGGTTAACTCAAACACATTAATGATGATTCACTTTACATGCAAGGGTAAAAGAGATTCATTTAATGCCACTTTAAAGCTTCACATTCTTCAAATTCACTTTACATGCAATGGGAATTGAGGTTTTTGTTTAAAAAAGTGTCTCCGTTTAAATATTGCGTTTCTGTTTAACAAACTCAGTCTCTCTTTAAAAAGTGATGTTTTTCTCTTTAAAAACTTATATTTCCGCTTAAATAATGTGGTTTTGTTTAAGCATGATCATCTTGGTTAACTCAAACACATTAATGATGCTTCACTTTACATGCAAGGGTAAAAGAGCTTCATTTAATGCCACTTTAAAGCTTCACATTCTTCAAATTCACTTTACATGCAATGGGAATTGAGGTTTTTGTTTAAAAAAGTGTCTCCGTTTAAATATTGCGTTTCTGTTTAACAAACTCAGTCTCTTTTTAAAAAGTGATGTTTTTTCTCTTTAAAAACTTATATTTCCGCTTAAATAATGCGGTTTTGTTTAAGCATGATCATCTTGGTTAACTCAAACACATTAATGATGATTCACTTTACATGCAAGGGTAAAAGAGCTTTATTTAATGTCACTTTAAAGCTTCACATTCTTCAAATTCACTTTACATGCAAAGGGAATTGAGGTTTTTTTTTAAAAAAGTGTCTCCGTTTAAATATTGCGTTTCTGTTTAACAAACTCAGTCTCTCTTTAAAAAGTGATGTTTTTCTCTTTAAAAACTTATATTTCCGCTTAAATAATGCGGTTTTGTTTAAGCATGATCATCTTGGTTAACTCAAACACATTAATGATGATTCACTTTACATGCAAGGGTAAAAGAGCTTCATTTAATGCCACTTTAAAGCTTCACATTCTTCAAATTCACTTTACATGCAAAGGGAATTGAGGTTTTTGTTTAAAAAAGTGTCTCCGTTTAAATATTGCGTTTCTGTTTAACAAACTCAGTCTCTCTTTAAAAACCTTATATTTCCGCTTAAATAATGCGGTTTTGTTTAAGCATGATCATCTTGGTTAACTCAAACACATTAATGATGATTCACTTTACATGCAAGGGTAAAAGAGCTTCATTTAATGTCACTTTAAAGCTTCACATTCTTCAAATTCACTTTACATGCAAAGGGAATTGAGGTTTTTGTTTAAAAAAGTGTCTCCGTTTAAATATTGCGTTTCTGTTTAACAAACTCAGTCTCTCTTTAAAAAGTGATGTTTTTTCTCTTTAAAAACTTATATTTCCGCTTAAATAATGCGGTTTTGTTTAAGCATGATCATCTTGGTTAACTCAAACACATTAATGATGATTCACTTTACATGCAAGGGTAAAAGAGCTTCATTTAATGTCACTTTAAAGCTTCACATTCTTCAAATTCACTTTACATGCAAAGGGAATTGAGGTTTTTGTTTAAAAAAGTGTCTCCGTTTAAATATTGCGTTTCTGTTTAACAAACTCAGTCTCTCTTTAAAAAGTGATGTTTTTCTCTTTAAAAACTTATATTTCCGCTTAAATAATGCGGTTTTGTTTAAGCATGATCATCTTGGTTAACTCAAACACATTAATGATGATTCACTTTACATGGAAAGGGAGAAGAGCTTCATTTAATGTCACTTTAAAGCTTCACATTCTTCGATTGTTATGATTGTTATGTTTGTAATGTACGATCGAAACTTTACATGCAACGATCGAAATAGTTTTTCGATTGTTATGATTTTTTTAATGTTTGTAATGTACGTTTCCCTTTCATTTGATATGGTTGCAGTTTTACAAATGAAATTTTCGTTTAAAAAATGAGTTTTAGTTTAAAAAAGTATGTCTCCGTTTAAATATTGTGGTTTCTGTTTAAGAAACGCGATCTCTTTTTAACAAATGATATCTCTCTATTGAATTGAGGTTTCCGTTTAAAACTTATATTTCACTTAAAAATTTGTGAATACTGCTGAATTTAAACTTTAAAACAAATATTTAAACATAAACATAATAATTTAAACGGAGAAGACAGTTTTAAATGAAACTTGATTGAGTTAAACAGAGACAAAAAAATGCACACTTGTATGCATAAAAGGTCAGACATGATGTGATTGGGCGGTATTTTTCGCATTATTTGTAAGGGCAAAAATGGAATTTCATAACATGGACCCACTTGAAGTGACTGATAGGGGGTAAAAGGGAATGTAAACTATAAAGGAATGGCTGTCCAGGGTGTGCAAAAGTTGGAGGGGGTTTTTAGGAAGTTTTGAAATTTCCGAGGGGTGAACAGTAATTTTCCCTTAACATTAGCAAAAGAATAGATTTCTCTGGTTTAATACACTAAGACGAAGAATAAAAATGCTAGGTTGCACTAAGTGGTAAACATAATTATAATCTTCCAAAATCTTCGTCTATTAACTTACAAGAAAAAAATAAAGTTTAAGAGGGACATGTACAGTTATAATTACTCTGCTTATATAGCAGTAACTTTAGGACTCATTGTTATTTAGGTTTGTTAGTATATTTCTCATAATAATATTATTTAATATATTAATTATTTTTTTAAAAAAATATTACCTTTAACATATACTAATTATTATATCATAATGTCAAATGTATTCTAACACAACAATGTAGTACATTTGAATCCTGTTATAGTAAGGTAGAAGGGTTTTGTAAAGTATTATGTAAAGTAGAGTAAAGTAAAGTAAAATAAGGTAGAAGGAGGTTTTAAGTTATACCTTGTTTGGATTGATGGTAAAGTAAATGGAGGTTATGAAACCTTGTAGTGTTTGGATAGAAGGTAATAGAATGTTGGTCAAATACCCAAAATGGTCCCTCTACTTTTCTCTCTCCTCCCTTTTAGTCCCTCTACTTGAATTTGATCTTTTAAGTCCCTCTACTTTCCAATTCGGGCCAATTTGACCCAAGCCGCGAACGTCGTCAACAACGCCGTTTGAGTCAGCTGACGTGGCCCTCGCGTGGACGACGTGGCAGTACAGCGTGGCATCCCCTGAGTAAGTTATCGGATCCGGATCCGACAAACCCGGATCCGACAAAACCAAAGAGCATTCCACTCATCCTCTCCCTCCATCCCTTGCCCTACCCTACCGGAAAGCAGTTCTCCGACACCAGCCGGACCTCAAACTTGGACCCCTAGCTAGCAGAAAGACGATTCATCAGCCCTACGGAGCTCTGTAAATTTGACATTGTGATTTCCATTGGCGAAGGTAGGCATTTTCGGCCCAAATTCAGCCCTATCTCTGTTTTAAAAGTAATGCTAGGAATGTACACATGTATATATGCTCAAATTGTTGAATGCCGAATGTTTGTGAGGATGGTTTTATTTTTTATGTTTAATTTGACGATATTTCTAAAATGCCCTTGAAGCTAGAGAAAAGTAGAGGGACCATTTTGGTTATAGATGAATATTACTAAAATGCCCTTGAAGCTATAAATTGTATTTTATGTTAATTTTACATATATAATACTATTTTTGTAAATTAAATGTTTTTATTCGCTAATTTATAATATTTTACTATTTTATGCTAATTTACACATATAATACTATTTTTGTAAATTAAATGCTAATTTTACACATATAATACTATTTTATAAATTAAATATTTTTATTCGTTAATTTACAATATTTTACTATTTTATGCAAATTTACACATATTATACTATTTTTATAAATTAAATGTTAATTTTACACATATAATACTATTTTGTAAATTAAATGTTTTTATTCGCTAATTTATAGTATTTTACTATTGTATGCAAATTTACACATATAATATTATTTTTGTAAATTAAATGCTCATTTTACACATATAATACTATTTTTGCAAATTAAATATTTTTATTAGATAATTTATATTATTTTATTATTTTATGCTAAGAGACATGTTTGTAATAATATAAATTCAAAAGATGTAGTTTGGTCAAAGAAAATATCAACACTCCAAAACCCCTCAATTTGGAGGGTTGAAAAAGGAGGGTAAATGGAGGGTTGATAGAGGTTTTTCAACCCTCCATTTAACCCCCAACTACCCTACCCTTCATTTATCTTCCATCCAAATATGGGTTATTTCATAACTCTACATCCAAAAACCTCCAAAAACTCACTCCCAAACGGGCAACACAGATGATTAGCTTAAAAATATATATATATATATATATATATATATATATATATATATATATATATATATATATATATATATATATATATATATATATATTGGCAACCTAACTAACCCATTTATTGAAATTTTTATTTGGATGGCTATAAGTCAACCAAGAAACCTATGAGCAATCAATAACTAATGTGGTTGAATCTAATGCAAGTTTAAAAATGCAATTCATGACTTGGCAATGAGAAACTTCTCAAGTTTGTTAATTCTAGCCAGAAAATTCCTAGAAAAAGATGATATCCATGACTTTCATGTCTTTATGTATTAGTGTCTTGCCTTTGAATTGAAGGAGAAATAGATGTGAAAATGAAGATATTTCAAATATTCAATTATTTTTTTTGTCTATTGTTACTAGATCTTTAGGTAAGGTGTTTATGTCCTGACAAATCCTCAACTCATGCAGGATCAGAGTACAGATGATGCATTAAAGTATTAATTCCATGTAACTAAATATCTTTGACAAAGACTTATATATATAATCCTATTCCAGAAAGTAAAATAAAATTTAGTGGTTTTTTCTTCTCTAAATTCAAAAATTTTAAATTGATTATATTAGTAAACCAACTTAATAAAACTTTAAAATTATATGTAGTTTTTTGTTACATTAATATTATAGTTTGTTATTATCTCTTTAGTTTATTTAATGTGCAAGTAGATCCATTATGCATGTCGGCTTATTAATTTATGTCATTGTTATGCCAATTGTCGATATGATTAAAGTAAGAAAACTCTTTAACTCCTTAGTCAATGTTTGATAAAGCTCAAACATTAGCATATGAATCACTCTTTTAATATTTGTTTCCTTGTGACTAAATTTCCAACTTAAAATTTACTTATTAAAAAAAAAAATGCCTCCATAAATTCATATGAAATTAAATTTCAATTAATTTGAAACAAACTGGTTCTTAGTATGCAATCACTTGAATTAAAAATTTTAAATAAATAAAAAAACCTTTTATCAACTTATGTTCACATCCACACACTACCAACAAGTCATCCATCCCATAAAAAAGAAAAAAAAGAAAATTTAAAAAAATATGAATAAATTTAATTCATGAACAAAAACAAAAGAAAATAAAACTACAACCCTATCCTTACCACTAATCACCCCATCTATACAAAATTAAAACCAATAAAATAATAATAAAATATAAAATGAAAACAAAAACAAACAAAACCCAACGAATGACCACCCAAACCGACCCAGCTACCCCAAAGTCGGCAGCCCAAGCACCGAATTCACCACGTCATCATCTTCTTCAAGCCAGCAGCAACCTCGGCTTCTTCAGCGGCAGTGGGCTCTGCACCTCCTCCTCCTCTCCGACCACCGACAAGCACCTCGCCAGTTCCGGCACCGCCGGCAAGTTCAAGTCAAACCCTCTAAAAACAGAGCTTGTCGTCGTCGAAGTCGTCTCCGACGCAGCGGTGCCACTTCCACTCGCACTCCCCGGAGTCCCATCATAGTGACACCTCTTATGTCCTCCCAACGCCTGCCCGGAAGGGAAAACCTTTGAACAAATCCCACACCTGTGAACTCTAACCCCGCCGGAGACCGATCCCGAGGTAGCCGAGCTCGCCGGCGCCACCTGCACCCCCGTCACCGCCGCCGTCTCCTCCAGTGGTTTCCGGTGACTCGCTTTATGTCCACCGAGAGCTTGATAAGAAGAGAAGGTCTTATCACAAACGGAACACTTGTAGGAGTTCTGGGCGGTGGCCGGAAACTGAGACGGCGGGGGTGAGCGGAACACCGGGCGGTGATCGGACCCTCCGCGGGCGAGCATGACTAGGCACAGAGCGAGGTACTCTTCTTCGGTCGGGGGGTGGTCGAAGTACCGGTGGTGACGTTTGGAGCGCTTGCGCTTCGCCCAGCTCTCGCCTCCGTCGCTGGTGGTGAGTTGTGCCGGCGGAGGAGTGGGAGTTGGGGTGGTTCCAAGAGCATCCACGGCCATTAGTGACTGAGAAGGGGATTGAACGGTGGCGATTGAATTGGGAGTGAAGGTGGTATAGAATGAGAGTGGTGTGAAGAGATATGGGGGGATTTATAAAGAAGAAGGAGAAGAAAAGGGGTGGAGTGGAAGTTGCGTGGCAAGATGAAGGGCGGTGGAACACGATAAGCGGTGAGGGTCAACACGAAGTGTGTGAGTGCTGACCAGAAGAAAGGGGGGAGGAGTTGGGGACTCGTTCTTTGGTCAATGCCCTCGCTTAGCCGTCTTTAGATACTGAGCTTAGGTGCCTTTCTCTCAGGTGCATTTTAGTTAACGTGAGGCTCCCTATGTGGACAATTTTGTTTTTATTTGTAAATTTGAAAGTGTGATTTGTTAATTTCTTTGTTTACTTTAATTATATGTTTGATTGATGAATTCAATGGAAATGTATTGGGATTTTTTTTTCTATTTACAACTTTTGTTTCAAGTAATACTGTTATTAAAATTTTTTACCAAATTATATTTTTCATTTATGAGATTGATTAATTAATTGTAAAGAAAAAGGCAAAATTAATATAATTAGTCAGTGGGTTGTGGTGGGGATAGGATAAGAATAAGAGAGTGGTGTGGAGGGGCAGTGGACCGGGGTAGTAGGGGTTTTGGGTGTGGTTGTTGCCGCGTGGAGACTTGGAAAGGAAGCGAACATAGAAAGGAAAAAGAAGACTATTCTAGAAAGACGGCATCAGAGATGGTGGTTTTCACTTTTCATACTAAAAATCACATCATAACCCCACGTTTTCCTTACTTGCATTTATTATTATTATTATTATTATTATTATTATTATTATCAAATAACTTCACTGTAGAGAAGAGTGTGCTACTTGCTTTCCTTTCCATCTTTTATTTTTTTATTTATTTTTTATTTATTTTCTGAAAGGTGATTAACTCATAACAAAATATTTACACATGTTAAATAAATGTGCGAACCCAATTAGCAATATTTGAGGAACACTAAATTCTATAAAAATAATGATAATTTTTATATAATTTAATATTATATAAAAAATTATAATAACGGATGTTTGAACTTTTTTTTTTTACACTATAAAACCACTATAGAATATTATGGATTTTATAGTAATTTTATAAAGGTAGGAAACCAAAATTTTTTTTTTCCTCTCGGGCTTGTTTTTAAAAACTCGAACGGTTAATTTTATTTTTAAAATTAAATTTTTATATAAAATTTTTCTTACGCATATCCAAACACCATTCGGTGAGAATTTTTTCTATAAACAAACACCTTCAAAACTAACTCTTTTGCCCAATTTTTCACCCCAATTTTTGCAAAAAAAAAAACACATGTTAATGGTTCAGATAATTGAGAAAAAAAAAATTAAATGTTTATTTTTTGGGGAGGATGTGATTTTTTTTTGTTTTCTATTTATATAAAAAATGAAATTTATTGAACTACTCTATGTCTGCATTTGTCTATTTTCTCACCTAATTTTAAATAATTTCTATTTTAAGGAAAAACGAAATTTTACTTGTTTCAAAAAGAAGAAATTTTATGGAAATGATGTGTTGTGTGTCTTCATTTGTTATTTTCTCATATATAGTTCAGATAAAGTTCTAAATATTTTATATCTTTAGGAAAACACAAAATATTTTTCAATCCCTAAGAAGGAGAAATTTTACAGTCAATTTTCTCACCTCAATTATGTAAATTGCACTACTTAATAGTTCAGATATTTTTTTAAATTTTTTTTAAAATAATTTATATATTCATGAAGACACAAAATTTTCTTTTCTTTCTATTTATACGAAAAGAGAAATTTTATCAAATTGTTGTGTACTTATTTTAATTTGTCTATTTTCTAACCTAATTTCTGTAAATTACACAGTTTAATAGTGCATATATTTAAAAATAAAATTTTAAATAAATTTATATTTTACAAGGATACGAAATTTTCTATGTTTTCTGTATTTACAATAGGAAAAATTTTATCAGAGTATGTGTAATATTCTAACAATAATAAAACTTTATTTTTTATTTTTTATTTTAATTTTAATCATAATAATAATAATAATAATTATTATTATTATTATTATACTATTAAATATATAAAAAGAAAATGATAACCAAATTTCCACAGGTGGAAGTTAACACGGAAAAGAACTTTCCATTTTCCAAATGGAAAGTAAGGAATGACCAATCAATGCTTGCCAACATAATAAAAAATAACATTTAAAATAATATTAGAAAAATATGAAATAACATATCCCCCTAAATAAATTGATAAATATGTTAATATCTCTTGCACAACAGACATATATTTAAATCTCAATGTCAAGCTTATTTGTGGTACGTATGAACAAACATACATTTGTTTGTACATTTATAAACTTATTAATTTTTAATATATTATTACATAATCCAAAATAACTCATAAAATGAAATGTGATATTATACATTGGTTGGTAGTAGTGAATTAGGTGCATCCAAAGCCAAAGAAGATGGCTTCCAAGTGGGTAAGCTACTCTCACACTTCTCTTGAAGAATAAAATAAACACGTGTAAACTTTATTATATTGACCCAAAAAGTTTCATAAAAAGACTTTCAAAGTGCAAAGTTTGGAAAGATTCATGGAAACTTCAAACACATTCATTGTATTAGAGATATACATATGTAGACTTTGTCACTTGCCACTCACCTCACTCTATTGTTAATTAATATATCAAAACTATAACATGTGAACCCTAGCTAACAAAACCAAATTCATTGTTCATTATTATAACCTCATGTGATGTTACACTAGCTCTTGTGGTTTTCCTCTCATGAGCAAGCGTTTGCTTTACTTAACTCTTAATTAGATGGGAAAAAGGATATGAACAACATGAGAACTGAGGGCTGCTACTTCCTAGTTTGGCTTTGAATAGATTGAAGACATGCACTTTATGTCACGCCCCGAACCCGGCTCGCCGAACTCGACGCGTTGACAAACGGCCGTATACCCACGAGGCCGAGACCAAGTGGGCACACAAGGCCTCAATACCTGTCTCTCAAATATAAATCATAATAATATACTAATTCCAATCAAAACTAAAGAATTAGAGAAACGAAAAATAATCGGATTTATAGCCAAGATTCACAGAATACTAAAGGTCTTAACAGACAACAGACTTATTAACAGAAAACTAAACTTCTGCTAGCCACCTGGTAATCACTCAACGGTCCCCGCTAAGCTAGTCACCACACACCTACCCTTGATCTGAAAAAGATAGAACAACTATTTATGAGCTAAACAGCCCAGTAAGCAACCACTAAAAGCCAATAGTAAAATAGGGATCACAAAAAATTCAATAGTTTCAAAAACATGCTCATATGCAATGTTGCACAATAATTATCAAAACCAAAACCCAGACTTAAGAATATTTCAGAAACGTACTTAAAAGTAACGTTATATAATGAATATCAAAAATAAATATCCAGACAATAAACCATTTCAGGCAAACAAAATTTTCAGATGAACAAGTATATATGTCCCCCAAATAACTAATGCCAAAAACAAAATATCAGAGGTCATTTGTTTACCCTCGGTGACCCGAGTCGAATATCGAGTTCATTTGTTTACCCTCGGTGACCCGAGCGGAATATCGAAGCCGTTATTCTCCACCGACGGAACGGTGCGAAACTATAGTTTCTTATCGAATCGGGAATTCATGTCGACACGGTCGGTGTTTAACCCCTAATGACGGGGTTATTGCAAAGTTAATTGGGGACTACGATTTATAGATCAAAATAGTTGATGTTCACAAAAACAACGAATAACAAGGTTCAAACGAGCGAAAAGAATAATCTGCTAAACAAAAATATTAAGATTCGCATGATCCCATTTTCCGTATATCAAAATAAGCCAATTATTTTCAAATCAAATAACTTAACGAACATGTTGTAAAATAAATTTATATAACTCAAAATAAGAAATAATCAAAACAGTAATTTAGCAAATATTGAAAAATATATACTTATACTGAATTTATATGTGGTTTACTTACCTTGAACAATATCCCCAAGCTATAGGATCCACTCAGACATCAAAATCAAGATTCGGGCAAAAACCCTAAACATAAACATCACACTTGTCTTAAATTCCAAACTTACAAACAAATATTGACCACTAGTTAAACATGATCGAGGCTCTAAATACTAACTGTGCTAGCAACACCAGAATGCACAATGCATTACTTACCCCATAAGTACGCTAAAATCAAACCCACAACTATATATATATATATAGACACATGTGGCTAATGAGCAAGGGTAATGCAAAAGAAGTATTTAGAAGGGTATAAATGTAAAAAGGGTCATGATCTTATTTTTTTTGTTTTCGGATTCTTTCAAAGGTATAATATAAATTATCAAGTCTAATGGAGATATGAACTATTTCAACATGATCAATAGGGACTAAAATATGCATAACTTTGTCTAACATCCTCCAAATCACAGAATTCTTTCTTTAACGAAAACTAGACAGAGAAGGCTATGACATATCCAAAATTTGAATTGATCAGAATACTATTAAATTTATATCATCCATTTGAATGTTCATCTATTTCTGTAACCCAGTAAAATCATATACGACCATTTTAACATGCATATCTCTCCAAATACATCCTCAAATAACATGATCTTTTAGAAGTAGATAGTTAATCGCAAAAGGAACAACTTTTGTATTTTGCACATGGCCTGATTCAACCTTTAAAACCATCAACAATATTAATCAATCTCCAAGGTCTGCACAGAATACTATTTGACGTAGCTACACTAATATGGTCGTATATCATAAAATACAGATGTATAAAATCTGAAATTTTGCAGGTAATTAGTTAACATCGAACCCTATAACTTTCGTATTTTCCACTTTGCTCGATTCAATCTCTAATGTCATGTATTATGGCCGTCAATTTTCAGGTTTTGTAGATAATACACTAATAGGGTTATATTTTTACAACCACAATTATATAAAATCTGAAATTTTTGCTGAAATAAAATCTATGTTTACTTTCTTGGAAAAATCCCTAATCATGTTGGGAACACAAAACATGCTATGCATTTCTATACTTGGAAATCAAAATAAACGAATAAAATAAAAACACGGCTATTTATGGAGATCAAACAACACACAATCAAAACCCTAAATCCGAATAAGCGGATGCTTACGCATTCCTAATGTATAAACTTTATCTTTTTCTCCAAATTCAGAAATTGTCACCCTCATTGAGCATATATAATGACGTTCAATCCTCTTGCTCTTCATATTGGACTTAAGGTTCATAAAATCAATGAGACACAAGAAAACAAAGGAAAAGAAAAGAGATCTCACTTATGATCAAATAGACCTAGATTCGAGAAAGTGGTACTTACCTAAAAAAAACAGAGAACAGAAATTGACATGAAGCCTCTCTTCCTCTTCGTCATCACCGGCACTTCACGAAACTAAGGAAGAAGGACGCGGCTAGGTCTCGGGTGAAATTCTGTCGTGAGTTCCGAGGCTTTCTCCCCATGATATAATGGTTATAGGGGATAAGATTCGGAAGGTTTAAAGTTTCAAATAAAATAAAGAATTAAAAAAATCTAATCTAAGGGCTGAGATTAAAAGATGGTTTACGAGCGATAAGTTGGGTGGTTTAAAATTTGAAAAAAACATATCTTAAAAAGATACTCTGACGGTTATTAAAAAGTGGGTTTTACACTTTATTTATTTATTTATTTTTTATTTTTAGATAAAATCATTAGAGGTTGTTTTATTAGTTTGTAATATTAATTAACTTTGTAAAATTATATGTTAAAAACAAGGGAGAAAGAATTGAGGAGAGAGATGTCATGAAAGACTAGGTTGAACATGCTTGTGTTTGTATTTCAATTAACGTATTTATTGACTGAGATCACATGTTTGTCATCACTTACGTATGCATGAACACATGCGTAAATGCATGGATCAAGATGCATGCGTGTCAAATGTTACCTATAACTCAATTAATATATATATAGACCTTTGGTAGTTTGGTTTATGTTTGAAATCGTAGATAATGGAGTTCAAATTTTACTTTTTTTTTTTAATTTTTCTTTTGTTTAAAATAATTTTGTTTATTTGGTGTAGCTCGATAAAAAATAAGTTTATTAATTATGCCACAAGTCTTCACGTCAATTAATGATATTTTACATATTGGATCCAGGGATTAATTCTCTATTATGTATATCTTTGCATATCTTTTGATGGGGGACGCTTATTGTTTATTATAAACAAATAATTATATATAATTAAAAACTTTAATCATTTAAATAAAAAAATATTTTTTTTGTCATTTAATTGAACATATAAATTTTTTAGGTTGGTTTTCGAGTAAGCTTTTATGCATTGTGTGATATGAAGTATGAATTCGCTTAAGTGATATGCAGCCGTTTGTGCGACAAGTTGGTTGAATTTGACCAACGATCGATGTTGAAAAAATAATTTTATAAAAATAAATAAATAAAAGTTTACATGTAACACAAAAACTAAAATAACTAATAGGAAAAATAAATTAAACCATTTGTCTTTTGCTGAATAACCAAAATAAGTAATATCTTTGGTAATTAATATGTAAAAGAAGCTAAGGCGAGTTCATTAGGGGAAAATTAAGCCGAAGTGAGTTTCTCCTCACTTTATGGTATTTTTTTATTATGAAGTGAATTTTAAACTAAATCAATTTTAATAATTTTTTTTTATGGAAGTGAGGATAAGTGAGCTGCCATTAAAAAAATCTATTTTTTTCTACTTCCATAATTTTTTTGAATTTATAAAAATTTAACCAATGCCCAAACTCTCCAATACCATTTTTATTTTTTAATAAATGGACACTAAGTACTGGAAATGGTATAATTTTTCTTACTCCAGAAAAGTTACCCATACTTTCTTACTTTCGTCTACTCCCGTCAAAATAAACGCCACCTAATAGTCCCACATCAATTACTTTGAAAATAATCTTTTTAGTTTATTTCTAATATCTAATCATAAAATTAATATATAAAATGCATATAACGTAGGGTTTATTTTAATTTCAAGAATTTAATTAAATAGAAAGATTATCTTTCTTAAAATCACTCTAAATTCTAATCAAGTGTGTTTTTTAATTGAACTTTTGTTGTAAAAACTTTTAGGATTATTTAAAATCCATTACAAAAATTATATTGGAAGTTTAAATAAACAATTTCCTATCACCATGCATGTAAAATAATTTTAATATCGTGAAAACTAAGTATAAGATATATGTTAATAAATATACCTATAAACTGAAAAAAGAAAAAAGAATAGTAACCACAAATAGTGAAAAATTAAGCTAGCCAAGTGTTGGTCCATATAAAAACATTATTTATTATAATTATTATAAATTATTTTTTTATTGTAATATTTCTAATTAAAATTATTTAAAGGGTTTAAAATTACCTCATAAATTGATTTTAATACACACACACACACACTCTTTCTAAACACATCATTCTGTTTGATTTGTAAGTTTTTTTAATCAAAATTAGACTAATAAAAGTTCCATAATAATTATCTAATTTAAGTTATTAAGATTAAATCAACTTAATTTTAGTGAACACTTCAAAATTGTGAATGGTTCACAGCATTCACACAGATATTTAACAAATCATGCTCTCTTATAAATATAATAGATCATGCATGTTCTTAGAATCTTAGCTAAGTTCATGTTATAAAAAATAAATGTACAAGTCATCATAACATTAATATAATATTGTTTTTATCAAAATTAATTTTATTTTGAGATATTAGAGTGAATCAAATCAATTTTGATGCACTAAAATAAAATTATTAAAAAAATAATTTTTTGAAAAAAATTCCTAATATTATTTAATATTATATAATTTAATATATGGTTTATAAAAAATTTTCATTTATCTATATAATTTTTAATTCAGTTTCATCAAGGGCTTTTATGCAATTTGACAATCTTCACCTTTTTCGTTTCGAGTTCAAACCCTAATTTAACTGCCGCCATCTGCACCTTCCGGTGGCGTCCATCACTCCGCCGCCGATGTCGTCGCCAACTCGTCGTGGCGGCAATGCGGCCAATCCAAAGATATCCGAATCCAAATTTAATCTTAATCGGATTCGGATTTTCATTGAAATAGTACTATAATTCTTATTGTAATAGAACTATAATTCTTTTTTTCCATATATATATATATATAGAATTATAATTCTATTACTTGTAATATATATTACATTAAAAAGACTTCAAATTCCTATACTTCTCGATCCCCTTACTCCAGTGAATCATGGGGAAAAGTACGTTTTTTTTTTTTTTTTTCAAATCAGTTACTGAGCTGAATTCCTATATTGTTTTAGATTGATTATTTTAAATTTCTTTTTCTAATTTTAATTGTTTGAAGTTGAGAAATTTTGTTCCATTATATATATATAAACAGGTAGGATAGACAAGCCGAAGGTGGTGGACAAACAAAAAGCCTTGCTAGAGAAAAATACAACAAGACGAGGTGAGTCTTCTTATAATCATTGTTTTAATGATTTTGATTTTGTTCTTGATATTCTCGTACGCAATTTTTTTTTTTTATATTTTTGTGTATTTTATTAGAGAATTATTTGCATATTATTTTGCCAATGCAGAGAGGAACCAATATTTGGCCACAGATTTATCCAAAACCGACAATAAAATCGATGTCGTTTCTAATTCACAGTCGATAAGCAAACAGAAAATAGATGACTATGTGGATGCTCTCAGTAATAAGAGGTAGTTTAGTGTTTTATTTTGTTAATTTTTAGTGGATATTTGTAAAAATTTATTGTTTGTTATTCTGATTTTTTTAGTGTGCAATTCGCCTCCCTACTCTGCCGTTTCTGGCTCTGCCCTTTGGTGAGATATGGATTGTGATTTCTTGTTATTTTGATACAGAGTATCAGTGAGAGAGAAGGCTTTAATTGCTATTTCAGATATCTTGGAAAGTAATGGTTTTGGTGAAGTGTTGGAGTTGAGGTAAATAATCTATGCAAATATAGTTTAAGTTTTACCGTCATTGCATATTGTTTACAAATTCATAAAAATCGGTTTTTGATATCGTGTGCTATAGGTATGTTACCTTACTGTACGAGTATCTCAAATTTATCGATAAGGGGACGATCAAGGAAGCTTCCATTGCTTGCCGTTCCATTGGTTAGCTTTTGATTTTTCTTTTCAATTTAGAGTCTTTTGTCATTATTTAAGTCTTTAATTATTTGTTCTCACTGTGTATTGATGTATGTATATATATTTTACATTGTTTCAAGGATTACTGGCCATTTGTGTTGGTCGTATAAGCAATGTACAAGAAATCATAGAAAAGTCAACTCCGGTTTTTTCCAAAGTTCTTGAATCACAGCTTAACCCGCAAGTTAGATCATCTGTAAGTTTATAGTAATTTTTATTTTATCCTAAACAATTGTGGTGTTTTTTAATCTATAATTTATATTATACATGACATATTTTGATCTTGATTGAGAATTTTGCAGCTATTCCAGTGTATAGCTATCGTCACTTTTATTGGTAATAATCCATGTGAAACTCAAATGTATATGAAAACCATTTGGGAGGCGATTCAGAAAAATTCAGATTCTAATGTAAGTATCCAAATTCTCAAATGCAATCCAGATTTAAAGCAATGGTGACTAGTATTATAAACTTTGCAGTATAGACAAAATAACAAGATTAAATCTTCTATGTTGGCGACTGACTTGACTACGTGGTCATTTCTGTTGACAAACTTGGAACATTGGAGGATTGATTCAAACCAGTGGAAAGAGTAAGTGAATGTTAAAAGTCACCCTCTTGCTTTCTTATTTTTGATGTTCATAGACGTATTTGAGTCACAAAACCTTGTCTTTCGGTGGTCTTTTTCAGTTCGTTAGCTTTGTTTACCGCACTGCTTGAGGATGCAGATTCGTCTACTAGAACTGCTGCTGGTGAAGCCATTGCTCTAATTTTTGAGACAGGCAGAGCATATAATTTCTGCAGAGAGGGCGATTATGAATCAGTCAAGGACACAATAAAAATTCAAACAAGCCGGTATTCCATAGAAGGAAAGCAAAACGAAGAGAAAAGTGTCTTTCGCGACATTTTTCAATTTTTGGATGTAATTTGTTCTTAGAAACTTTGTTCTTACAATTACTATATACCTATTATATATGATACGATACTTAAGATTTTATGAATTGGCTTCCACTGCATAGGATGGTACATTTCAGGATAAATCGATAAAAATTTCAAGTAAATGCAGAGAGCTGAAAGTGTCAACATGGGCAAAAGCTATTCAGGTTCTTATTTGGTTTGGCATTATTGTCTCTATTTCTGTTTCTGCATATATTTTGTGTTCTTAATGATTAATGCCTATTTGATTACAGTTGAATTTTATCAAGTGCTTTCTTGGGCCTGGTTTCCGCAATCACATGCAGGTTCTTAATCTAGTGTTGACAGTTCTGTATTCATGATGAAGAAGAGTTAATTTAATTATTGTGATTGAATTAATCATCTTTCATTTATTTTTATTTTTATCATTTTTCTTATTCTGATTTACAGGGCAATGACTTTCTTCAAGATCTTTTCGGTTTATCTGAAGAGGATGGTCATCAATCTTGGGATGGAAAGGTACAATGGCAATAGAAAATTAACTTAAATTTTAGATTAAATGTCAAACTAATGAGACAGTTTTTATTTTAATTTTTTACCATGAAGATGGCAAATTACACATCTCACAAGGAGAGAATGCAATTGAGAAACAGGCAGAGGAAATTGGTTGAGGTAGCTTCTGTTTTGGGAAATTTTTTCCTTGAATGCTTGAAATCATGCTCTGTTCTCTCACAACTACTTATAAATATGTCTGCATTTACAGGAACAACATTTTGGTTTTGACTCAGAGGAAGGATTGGCTTGACTATTTTATACAATTCTCTTTTTTTTTTTTTTTTTGTGTGTGTGTATATTTATACACCAAACATACATTAATTTTGATTTTGTATTAATATAATTTCTTCATACATTAAATCTCTCATTAATGAATGAATTGTGGATTATTTTCCGTACAACTAAGCCCTGTTTGGAAACTGTATGTGTGCTTGGAATACCACTCCAGATTTTCAAGGGTTGTGTAGACATGGAATTTTTGGAATTTTTTGTGTGTTTATGTAAATGGTATTTTTTATGGGGTATATGCGCAAATATGTTTGCACATTTGCAAATGTGTGCATGCATATTGTATTTTCATGGGGGTGTTTATGTAAATATGGAAAAATCCTAAAAAAAAAAAGAAAAGGTACAAAATTATGGTTATATTTATGAAGAAAGAATAGAAAGAATAGAAAGAAAAGAAAGTTTGAGAGTGGTGACACGCATGAATACATGTTCATGATTTCAATTTTTATAAATAAAAATAAAAATTACTCATATATATAGTATATATACATTCAGCAAATAAACCTTTCAAATAAAAAATGATAAAAAAATTAATATGTATTATTATTTAAGAATAATATTTTGTATTTATTTATCTTGTTGAAGCTGTTTATCAACGTTAGTCATCCATTATTTTATTATTATTATTATTATTATATTTTTGGAATAGATTAATTTTGTATGATAAATCAAATAGATGTACTAATTTTTTATTAAGCGAAACATAAAAAAAAACTTTTATGTCAGCTAAAAATGATATCTCCTTATGGAGAAATTGATAGTTTCATATGCAGTAGCCCAATATACATACATAACTAACTAAATGACACTTTATCATTGAATTAAAACTTCTAGTGGGAAATTGTCTAACACCAAATTTCATGTAAGCTAAAAGATGCAAAAACTGAATAAATTTATCCCATTTCATTTACCAAAATAGAGATGAATTTACAATGTAGTTACATGAGGATTCTAATGGAAAAATTACTTCACTTCAAAACTTTTATCAACATCAAAATGGGAGTTGCAATCACTGTTTTGGATGGCATTCAAAGCTGTAAGATTTTACTATTTGATAAGCACTGGATGAACTGAGCTTATTAATTAAACAAATTTTACAAAGCAAATAAGGTGACATGAAAAGCAGAGATTCAAAATTGTGGAAATAAACCAATAAAACAGAAGAGAAGTTTTCCCCCAACCAAAAGAATCAATCTTTAAGAATCCATCTTTACTTAGACTGAAAACTGGCAGCTTTTATTCCACATAAGAATTGAAAGATTTCACATATCACTGGACAAAACATTGTGCAGCAAATTCATCCATAAATTGTTGGGAATCATGCAATTTCAATGGCATTTACAAGTAGAACCATTTTACAAAGCATCAGGAACACTCTTAGTCCTCTCGGGTGTTGAGGTTCATTGGTGTATTGGTGTTTTGTTTTGTTCTGTATCTGTTTTATTTTGTCATTTTGTTGTACTCTGCCGGTCTCCACTGCTAATGAACTATGGTTTTTTTTTTTTTTTTTTTTTTATAAAGTGGATGAATCACACGTACTAAAAGAAGCGGAAATACGACTTGCCAAGGCCAACGTGAGCTTACTTAACCCCAGTTGGCTCACCTGAGTATGAGATGATTCTTACTGCCAATCAACCTCAGTGGGGTTGGCATAAGCTCGCCTTAGTCGAGTCCCATAGTGAGTTCACTTTTATTTTGAGAAACCCTTTTATAACACAAATTTGGAATTAACTATCGTTACTTTATAAAACTTGCGATAATGGTTAAGTTTTTAATTCCTCACGAATACAACCTTATAAGAAAAGATGTGTTATAAACTTAAATTAAATATGTTAACTATTAATTATAGTTTCCATTGCTTATTTGTTTACAAAAACTATACAAAATAAAAAAATATAGTTGCTCTCATGATTCTATTGGATAAAAAATATTCACTAATCAACTACAATTATTTTAATTCATAAAAATGAATTTAAATAAATTTTAGTTAAATATTTAAGGCATGATTATCTGGATTCCGGCGATAATAAGATATATCTGGTAAGATTATGGAATTTGATCAAGTACTTGT
This sequence comes from Dioscorea dumetorum, assembly GCA_902712375.1. Taxonomy (NCBI): domain Eukaryota; kingdom Viridiplantae; phylum Streptophyta; class Magnoliopsida; order Dioscoreales; family Dioscoreaceae; genus Dioscorea; species Dioscorea dumetorum. The sequence goes on from CACTHL010000339.1 coordinate 502,767, forward strand.
CAAGAAATCCTATGGGATTTGATTTTTAATCAAGATGTGTGGTTCTTTAAATTATTGGGATTGATGTATGTAGTGAGTTGTGAACTCAAATTTGTTCCAATTGTATCTCTAGATTATTTGTATATATTAATTAGTTTACATGAAGTACAAAGTAGAGCAAGGATTATTTGACTGGCCTAGTATTTATGAATAAACTAGCATTGGATTTATCGGAGGATTTTGAGGTGAAGTTTGTAGTAGGGCATTAAACTATGACCCATTTTTATTTTGGGGTTAACACTTCAATTTGAAACATAATTATCTCCCAATTTTAATTTTTGTTTCACCCAGTGATTACCAAAGAGATTTTGGCCTATTTTTCATGAAATGAATACCGAAAATTTATTATCAGTAGTTGACATAAAATTGTTAATTAGGTGAATAATGTATTATGTATGTGTTGATAGAAAAAATTAGGCAATTACATCATAAAAAAAATAAAAAAAATTCTCCGGTGACTATTAAGTGAAACAAAATTGAAATTGGGTAATTAGTTTGATTTAAATTGAAGTTTGGACATCAAAATGAAAAAAATTATCTTTTGATGCTATGCCAAAAAATTTATATGAAAACTTTAGCTTGACAATATAGAACAAGTACATGATTATGTAAGCATCAATACAAACCAATTGAAGTAAAAATTTAAATGTAAGAGCATAAAAGAGCGCATTCTTTTGAATCATAATCGTCATATTGATATATACATAGACCATTTCTCCAATTTCCATGAGTTTCTGCAATACTTATTTATTTATTTATTATTATTATTATCAAAATAAAAATTAATACATCCATCACCCCCAAAAAAGTTATGATATTGTCATTTATATAAACACTAAGGAGAACACCACAGTATGAGGTCAACTGTTTACACATATTAAATTAACACTATAAAAATGAGTATTTACAATATTTTTAGGAATGAAAGACAAATTTTGTAAAAAATTATACATGTTAGTTTCACAATGCACAGAAGTTACAAATAACTTGAAACATACGTTATATAATTACTATCGACCTGTTTGTTCTGAAATTGTGATGCTATTAAAAGTATGTAAGTCATTCTGATTTGATGTTGAATTATGTTTAGTGGAAAAAATAGCTTTAAAACCTGGTGCTTTAGGGTTTGGTAATGGTGCATCATTATTGCTCAGCATAAAAACCACTGATGACATTATTGGCCTATCATCAGGATTTTCTTGAACACACAAGAGACCTATATTCACACATCTCATAACTTGGGTCATTGAAAATGAGTTGCAGATCAATGGATCCAATAAATCCAAAACATTCCCTTCATTCCATAAGCTCCAAGCCTGAAAAACGTTACTTATTAGTTTCTATGATAATCCATTTCTTTTTTAATTTATGGTTCAACTTTAATATATTGAAATCAATATATATATATATATATATTGCACTACTCACATTCCCAAGAAGATAAAGGTTTGGCTTTGAGAGGAAAATCCTATTCCTTTGTCCGCTTATGATTTCCAGGATCAATACTCCAAAACTAAATACATCCGACTTTATTGAGAAAACCCCATCCAATGCATACTCTGGGGCCATATATCCACTGCATGCCATTATTTATATATGACCATTGATATATATAAATTTCAAAGTATACAAAATAATATAGAAACTGTGAAAGTGGGCTTACTACGTGCCAACAACGTTTTTGGTCTTGGTCAGTGGTTCATGTTCTTCAAAATTTCTGGCTAAGCCAAAGTCTGAGATTTTAGGGTTCATTTCAATGTCAAGAAGGATGTTACTAGCTTTGAGATCCCTATGTATGATCCTCAATCTTGAGTCTTGATGAAGATATAATAGGCCTCGAGCAATGCCTTCAATGATGTGGAAACGTGTTTGCCAATCCAAATGAACTCCCTTTTCCTTATCTAATAAAGTATAAGAAAAATATCAGGATGCAAACTAATGGATGGTTATTATAGTGAAAAACATGTATATAAGAAAGCAAGCAAGAACTAACCAAATAGAAATGCATCCAAGCTTCCATTAGGCATGTACTCATAGACAAGAATCTTTTCGTCTCTGTGAATGCAATATCCTAGAAGCCGCACAAGGTTACGATGCTGAAGCTTTGCAATGAAATTTACTTCATTCTTGAACTCATTAACACCTTGTGTTGAATTCTTGGATAGTCTTTTCACTGCTATTTCACATCCCTCAAGTAGCTTCCCCTGTACTAGATTAATGTTTTAAATCACAACTATATATATATATATATATATATAATTTAATCTAAGCGATATATATACATGAATTACCTTGAATTACCTTATAAACAAGGCCAAAACTACCCTCTCCAAGAATTTTTGTTTCAGCAAAGTTGTCAGTAGCTTCCATCAGAATAGTCCATTGAAGTTGTGTTGGCTCTAATTCATCATTTCCTCTTATGTCTTTCCCATGTTGACGATATGAAATAAAAACTGAACATGGGGACAGTAATGAATAGATGAATAATACATGCCACTTAAAAGGATTAATTGCATTTGATTTCTTGGAGAGTATTGATTAGTTTACCTTTGTGGATCATCCTCCTCTTTCTCCATAAATAGAAGAATATCACTGAAATTATCAATGCCACTATTGGGAAAATTATGATCAAAACGATTGATTTAGATTGTCTTTTGTCGCTTGACTTGCTTAAAATTGAGGCTGCACGATCATCATAACAAAATAAAAAGTATCAATAAGGTATCAATTGTTATTTTTCATACGAGAACCATTGTTCATTTTTTTTTTGTCAAGAAGAACGAAACTCTTAATGGGCCCGCTAAACTAAGACAGGGCGTGCGCATGACTCGACTGCGGTCTGTGGGGCCGCGCACACATGGGCGCTGGTACCACCCACAGTTTGTGCTCATAATTCCCAGACATGCACCCTCACCCCGAGAATTCAAACTCTCACCGCTTGCAAAGCGTCATCACAACTATTGCTTTGACAGGAGAGTTGTTATAAGTGGCGTGTGGGTAAAGTGCAAAGTCTCATGCCTGAGCCAAAGTACTAGAGTAGTACTGTAACCATAGTTACAAGGGAAAGGATATTCAAGTCATTTACCGTGCATTCTAAGAGGTTAATAAATTATGGTAAATAGTACACTTCCATATATTCTTGCTTACCATTTGAAAAAGCTTATCGTTTTTGTATAAGAAAAAAAACAATGAGATGGCCAAGAAAAAAAATTAAAGTTTTCCAAGGTGGACATGAGGAATGAAATATTCTAAATTTCTATGAGAGAATGCATCTGATGAAAAAATTATTCATGAGTTATGTCATTTAAAACACAGTAAATACCAATTTAAAAGATAAAAGTTAAAAAAAATTAATTCAATTCACAGAAAAAGTGCGTTCAACGTAATTTTATAATGATAGTGCTTAAATTAACTTTTTTTTAATAAAATTAAACTAAGTCATACTTATTCAGGAAATAATTAAAATATTAGTAAATAAACATGATTTGGTATATATATATAAAACTATTTAAACATTAAAAAATATATATATTTTTAAACATTATATATATAAGTAATAAATCATTTAGTTAAATAAATAGCTTATTATTCATTAAGAATGTTGATGGAGACTCATTGGATTAAAAATTAAATAATTATTATTTATAATAAATATTGCATAAAGTATCGTTTATTTTTTTTTACTATTTGCACTATTTATTATTATATTTATTATTATTGAATTATATTTATTACTGTATCTAAATACATTATAATCATTAAGCGTAAATTTAATAACTATTATAAATATTTCTAAATTTTAAATTTAGTGGAGTCCCTGAATGAACACTTATGCAGCCTGGTATACATAACCAAGGAAGGTGACTTCGTTAAAATTTTCATTCGCATCTTGCAGATACTCTCATGCTTGAAGAACGGATTAATGCATAAAGAGTAAGTTGGTCAAGGAACTAATTACCTAGATCAGCCGCGGCAAGCCGGACAAAGACATCCTGTGTAGGGTGAGAGGACATTCGCATGTCGATGAGCTCCGTGACCCAAATAACGCACCCAATTCCTGCGCCACTGATGTTGGCTGTGGCGTAGGCAGTGCACGAGCAATTCGTCAAACACCTGGCTCCGCATTCAGTACTCAGGCTGATGTTCGCGTATAGGATGGCGTTTGACGTTTCTGGTAGGGCCGCAAGGGTGACAGTCATGAACCCATCATCGGACCTATTCTTGCAGTCCAGCGCCGTGACGCGCTCACAACCGGCCGAGGTATCCGTGAGAGGCCACACCTGTGGCGACTTTGGCTTGAACCCCGGCAAGCAGCTGCATATGGGCCACGCATTGATGTCGCACTTGCCATAAGGCCCACATCTTGAGTACTCCCCGCACACGCTCTTCGGGTAGTACAAGTAGTTCTTCCACGTGCCAGTGCTCTCAATCCACGCAAACGCTTTTATCATGCCGGACTGGTCTATTATCTCCCGACACACAAGCATTGTGCCCGTCGAGTTATACATGTAGTAAACCTCGTCCTTGTTGCTCACGAAGTAACTCCGGACACCATAATTGGTGTTATCCGTTTCATCTAAGTTGCTGAATGTGATACCATTCCATGGCCCAGAGCGTGACCTTTTAGCTGAACCAGACCATAAAATGATTTGAGGAATGACTTCGAGGTCCATGGATACGCCGTAGTTCCCTGGAGATGGATCGTCATCACTCCTCCACGGGGTGAGATTACGGTTAAGACCGGTTCTCAAGTCCCACCCAAGCTTCATGCCCGGCAGAAGGGTGTCGGTCGGGTAGTCAAAGCTCTGCCAAGCGAACTCGCTGCTGCTGATGTTGGCTTCTCTGATAACAAAGTTGCCGTCGTCTAAGATCTGTGCCACCGGATTGGTAAGGGCCACCGAGGGCATGGGCAAGAACATCATTGAGTTGATGGTCAGAGTTCCATCGCCATTCAGTTCCAAACTTCCATTGGTGCCTGATAATGGACTGCGGCGGTTGGCAACCCATACTACTGTTGTTGTTGTTGTTGTTGTTGTTGTTGTTTGGCCTCCTTGAAGGTTGTTATACCATATGCCGACGTATCGATTCTTTGATCCGCCAGGGCTGAAGAAGCCTAGGGCAAAAGTTTCTTTGGCTGAGACTAAGATTCGGCCATCGTGGAGGGATTGATCGGGGTTCAAGGTGTCAGTTGCCACGGAATGATGGAAGATAACCACAAAGAGGAAGACAAGCTGGGTAAGTAACGCGGCCATTATTATCAACAAACGGCTTGGTCTTAAATATTTTACTTAAAGGAGAGGAGAGAAATAGAGAGATTGAAGGAAAGGCTAACATGAATTTTTGGGAGAGAAGCAAAACAGAAAACGTTTCCATTGACGAAGAACAATGGCGTCCATAATTTCAACAGATTTTTCTTGGCTTTCCCACCATGTTTGCTTCTATTTGTCTTTCTCAAAGTGGAGCGAAAAGGCCAGAAAGTCATGTACGTTAGGTGCGATGTTGACTTTTTGCTTTATTTAAATATTTTCAAACTTGGAAAACCCAAAACAACATTTTGAAATTATAAAAAAAATAAAATATTTTGAAAATATAAAAAAAAATAAAAAATAAATAAAATTAGAAAGAAAATATGGATATGATAAACTCATATCTTATTCTGTATTTAATGTATACTGAATAAACATTAGATAATATTTTACTAATCTATTCTATATATATTCGAAGTGTGTGAAATATGATTTGAATTATATGTAAATAGATAGAATTTTAAAATAGTTTTTGAGTTTTTTTAATAATTTAACTTATTTGTATCATGAAACTGTAAAATATATTGAAGATTCCTCAAAAAAAACCATGATTTCAACAACTGGCTTGAGATCAAACAAAATAATAAAATATAAAATTGACAACATGACCAGTCTAAAATCAAAGAAGCGTTGATAAAAGTCAAAATTGATGACCAAATGAGATCAACAAGGGTGGTATATCGATTTTTAGGAAATCAGTGTCCGAAGACTTGATCTCGTCAATGAGATTTGATTGAAAAAGGGAGAAAAATAATAGATTTAAAAACTCCATGTAGATTCGAACTCTCTCTCACGGAGGAATTCAAATAGTAATTCATCCAAAAAATATTGACAATATTATTATATCATGTTTGTTCTCCAAACAAAAGATAAGAGTAGAATATGATAACGAACCTTATCGTACCCTCTTTATCCAATCTACCAAACATGTCCTAATTAGTTTCTTTGTACCAATTAATTAGTTGGATGGAACTATCTATAAATAAATCTAAGGAGCAGGGCACTGCAATAGATTTAATTTGAACAATTACTAAATTTACATTGCAGATTAAAGAAGCAGGAGGATTATTTTACTAACAAAGCATTTACAATAAGAATTGGATATATATCAAAAATTTGACATGATAAGGCTGAACAGAACATGATCATGTAAGTACACATACATGCTGTGGAACTAAAGATCAAAGAATATGAGAACACTCACTGCAAGATCCTTTCTGTTCAGACAAATAGAATTGAAGATCTTCACCTCTTCACGGAAATAGCAACACAGTCACCAGCAATCACTCACAAAGATCCCATCAATGGAGAAAGAAATCTGAGAAGAAGAAGAAGAGATGAAGAAATGAAAACGAGCTTGAGGAGAAGAGAAGAGAGGATTTCATTGAAATTACAGCGAATAAGAGCTTTATATGCTTTCTGTTTTCTGTACAAAAGAAGCTAATATATATCTACCTAACAATGCTCACATGTCTATAAGTTTTAACGGCTTTGTTTGATCTGGCAAATATGTGACGGTTTGTAATAACGTGAACTTCAATTCAAAGAATGGAAACAACGTCCTTTTCATCTTCACTTCAATAATATGTTCTCTTCTCCTCTTTTTTAATCTTTTCATAAACTTAAGCTCTAATTCAACACAAACCAACTATTTGAAAAGAAAATTGAAAAATTTACATGCGCCAGGCATGACCATAAGAGAAAAATCAAACTGTGTTCTCTTTATATATATCATCCCTGCCGTCATCATCTTGAAATATACAAACACCATTTTTCTGATTTTTGCGAGTTCTTGTTTTTTTTTTTTTATAAAAGAGAAATATGGACAAGTCATTGGGGAAAACATTCAAATTCTCATCTCTTGAGTTTTGAGAGTAATAAGTAATAAGTATTAACTATTTTGACAATGCTATTACAAGTGTGATGCAATATATTTTTATTTACTTATCTGTTTAGTGAATAAGATAGGATAAAGGCGGATAGAATATGCACATGATAACTTCATATAATATCTTGTATTTGATGACTACTAGATAAGCTGTTGGATAACATTTTGTTACCTTATATTATAAACTTGATAATAACAAGATATGATATGAATTCATATAAATCGACAAAATTAATCTTTTCTGCTAAAGTTATATTTAAAAGGAATATATCTTTTTTTGACCTATCTCATCGTCGAGAGGCTTCTTGTGCAAAAATAGAGTGTGATGATTGAGAGAAGAAGAGATACAATAAAATCTTAGATGAGGGAGGGGGCGGTGGTTAGTAGGTTAATAGGATTAGGCTATCCTATTTTATTGGCTCATCAAGCAAGAAATAGAAATACAAGGGATATAATAGTATATATCCTATCCAACCAAACACTCCAACCAATTTTTGTAATACTTTTATTTACTTATTTATTCACAAATAGAAAGCAACACCCATGTCTGTGCCCTCCACCACAAGGGATACCCTCATTTCCCAATATCATACACAGAAACCAAAAGACACCTTAGCTTGAGGTCAACGATTTTAGTGGAAAAATAATTGTAGCAGAAATTCTATTTTTCAGCAATTTCACATGCAATATAAATTACAAATAACTTGAAACATGGACTATGAGTTTGTCACTTGTATATATAAGCTCCGTCATTACATTATAAAAATTATTATCTACCTGTTTGTTGCTCTGTAATTGTGACAGCATTAAATGTATGCAAGTCAACTTGATTTGATCTTGAACCATGTTTAGTGGAAAAAAAAGCTTTAAAACCAGGCGCTTTAGGCTCCACTAATGGTGCATTATCATTACCCAGCATGATAATCACAGATGACATAATTGGCCTATCCTCTGGCTTTTCCTGAACACACAAGAGACCTATATTTACACATCTCAGGACTTGAGTTACTGAAAATGAGTTGCGGATTAATGGATCTAATAAATCCAAAACCTTCCCTTCATTCCATAAGCTCCAAGCCTGAAAAGATTGCTAATTAGTTTCAACGGTAATCCATATTTTCTGAAAAATTGTTCAATATAAATATGTTGCACTACTTACATTCCCAAGAAGGTAAAGATGTGGCTCTGCAAGCAAAACCCTATTTCTCTTACCACTTAGAATTTCTAGCATTAATACCCCAAAGCTAAATACATCTGATTTCACTGAGAAAACCCCATCCAGTGCATACTCAGGGGCCATATATCCACTGCAACATTAGCATTCATGATCATTAATATATATATAATTCATGGAAGATAATATAGAAATTATGAAAGTCGACTTACTATGTGCCAACTACTTTTTTGGTCTTGGTCATTGATTCATGTTCTCCAAAATTTCTAGCTATACCAAAATCTGATATTTTGGGGTTCATTTCACTATCAAGGAGGATGTTACTGGCTTTAAGATCCCTGTGTACGATCCTTAATCTTGAGTCTTGATGAAGATATAAAAGACCTCGAGCAATGCCCAAAATGATACTGAAGCGTGTTTGCCAGTCCAAATGCACTCTTTTCTCTTTATCTAATTAATTAGGACAAGTAAAATATCAAGAGATGCGTACTTATGTTTATTCTTATAATTTTGAAGAACATGTATATACTAAAAGAAGAAAAAAATCACTAACCAAATAGAAGTGCATCCAAGCTCCGATTAGGCATATACTCATAGACAAGATTCTTTTCATCTCCTTGAATGCAATATCCTAAAAGCCGGACAAGATTGCGGTGTTGAAGCTTTGCAATTAAAGTAACTTCATTCCTGAACTCCTCAACACCCTGTGTTGAATTCCCAGAAAGCCTCTTTATTGCTATTTCAAGTCCCTCAGCTAGCTTGCCCTATAAGTAATCAAAGGTTTAATCATAAGTCCTTCCATAATATATATTTTAATATAACATATATATACATGAATCACCTTGTAAACATGGCCAAAACCACCTGTTCCCAGAATGTTTGTTTTGGCAAAGTTGTGGGTAGCCTCCATCAGGGTACTCCATTGAAGTTGCATTAGCTCTAATTCACCATTTCCTCTTATGTCTCTCTCAAATTGATGATATGAAGCAAAAGCTGAATATTGGGTTAGTTTAATCAATGTATATCAACAATGTTTATATTTGATTTCTGGAGAATATTGTTTAGTTTACCTTTGTGCATCATCCTCTTCTTTCCCCATGAAAAAAAGCATATCAATGGAATTGCCAATGCCACCAGCGAGAAACAAATGATCAAAAGCACTGATTTTAAATGACTTTTCTCACTAGATTCACTTAAGATTGTGGCTGTTGGATCATCATAGCTAAATCAAATGTACTGCTATTTTTTAGATGAGAAGTCATTATTCTTCAATTAAGAACAACATGATCAACTAGAAAAACTAATTAAAGATTGATGTCTTCCAAAATGCATCCAAAGGAATGAAATTTTATTAATTTTTTAATAAAATCTTAGAAGTTTTTTTTTTGTCAAGAAGAACGAAACCCCTAATGGGCCCGCTAAACTAAGACAGGGGCGTGCTCATGCCTCGACTGCGGCCTGTGGGGACGCGCACTCATGGGCGCTGGTACCACCCACAGTTCGTGCTCACAATTCTCAGACATGCACCCTCACCCCGAGGATTCGAACTCTCGCCACTTGCGAAGTGTCCTCACGGGGGACCCAAATGCCAATTGACCCAAAGGCCGTTGCAATAAAATAAAATCTTAGAAGTTACAACAAGAGAATGCAATAAATACAAATGTCATAGAAAAAAGGCAAATTTTGATTTGAAAGATATAGTTTTTCAAACAAAAGGAAAAAAGATATGAGCCACTAAACGTTGAGTTTAATGTAATTCTGTGATGATCTTGTGCAAGTATTGTGCAATATTGTATAGTCCTATAAGAAAAAATTTGAGGTCCAATTTCCGTGTTGTATAATATTTGTACAATACAGTAAAAAACTGGATAAAATATTGTAGAAGTTTTGTTCATTCACATGTCACTAGATTTTTGTAAGAGTTATATTCTCTATCTTTCCAGGGTTACGCACAAGCTAGACCATCATTACACCGTGTGTTAGTCCGACTTACATAATAAATCTTTAGCAGGTCATTAAACCATCATAATCGGTGCACTATCATTTTTGTCTCTCTTTAATAATTTTATTGTTAGGCAACATTTGTTGTCTTTGAGAAAATAAAAACTTTGACAAAAAAATACCTATGATATATTAAAATGTTTTTATTAGTATACTTTTTTGGGAAAAAGAAAATTGTATGAATCATTGGGAAATATTTTTTGGTTAACAGATAGGATCAAACGCAGAAGGTTCCCTGGGTCCTACAAAAACGTTACAATGGCTCTTGCATGAATGAAAAGTCAAGGTTGTGTGGCGTGTAGATTGCTCATTCTAACCAACTTTTCTGGTGGTTACACATTTCCCTCTGATCACCATCGATTCTCGTGTCAATCCTTATCATTTCTACCTGGCATCCAGAAATAATGAAACTTGACTTTGGTAAACATTAGTTATGATATCCGATCGAGTACGCCTTCTGAATTCTCCATTTCCACGTGCTAGATTACTTCGTCATGGAAACTAAGGGTCAATAATGCCGGCCAGGATCTGATCTAAATTATAGTAAATGACAGGCTAATCCCTTACTCAGATAACCACAGTGATATTCTACCTCATGTTTAACAGTAAACCAGTGTTAATTTTAACAGATTAATTTTAACCTCATGTTTAGTCCCATGTTACCTAATAGATAGATGAAGTTTCATATGTGTATATGTGGCCGTCTGCGATGCGCGGCTTAAAAAAGAATGGGTTAATGCATAAGCAGTTAGGCGATCAGGGAGCTTACCAAGATCAGCAGCGGCAAGCCGGACATAAACATGCTGTGTAGCATGAGAGGACAGTCGCATGTCGATGAGCTCCGTTACCCAAATAATGCAGCCAATTCCTACACCACTGATGTTGGCTGCAGCATAGGCAGTGCAGGCGCAATTCATCAAACACCTTGCTCTGCATTCATTCAGGCTGATGTTTGCGTAGAGGATGGCGTTTGACGTTTCAGGCAGCGCCGCAAGGGTGATAGGCGTGAACCCATCAGAACTATTCTTGCAGTCCAGCGCCGTGAGGCGCTCACAACCGGCCGAGGCATCCATGAGAGGCCACTCCTGCGGCGACTTTGGCTTGAACCCTGGCAGACAGCTGCATAGGGGCCAACCGTTGATGTCGCACACGCCGTAAGACCCGCATTTTGAGTGCTCCTCGCACTGGCTCTTGGGGTAGTGCAAGAAGTTATTCCACATGCCAGCGCTCTCAATCCAGGTAAACCGTTTCACCACACCGGACCGGTCCAGCAAGTACCGAGCCACAATCTCTGGACCCATCGTGTTAAACGTGAAGCAAATTTCGTCCTCGTTGCTAATGAAAGAGAAGCGGACGCCACTGGTGATCGCCACTTCTCCTACGTTGTTGAAGATGATACCATCCCACGGTCCAGTGCGCCACCTTTTAGTTGAACCAGACCATATATTGATTTGAGGAATCACTTCGTGGTCTATGGATACGAGGTAGCTACCTGGAGATGGATCGTCATCGCTACTCCAAGAGGTGAGATTGCGGTTAAGACCAGTTCTCAAGTCCCATCCAAACTTCATGCCCGACAGAAGGGTGTCGGTCGGGTAGTCAAAGCTCTGCCAAGCGAACTCGCTGCTGCTGTTGTTGGCTTCTCTGATAACAAAGTTGCCGTCATCTAAGAGCTGCGCCACCGGATTGGCAAGGGCCACTGAGGGTATGGCCAAGAACATCATTGAGTTGATGGCGAGAGTTCCATTGCCATTCAGTTCCAAGCTTCCATTAGTGCCTGATAATGGATTGCTGCGGTTGGCGACCCATACTACTGTTGTTTGGCCTCCTGGTCGTAGCTTGTTGTACCATATCCCGACGTATCGGTTCTTTGATTGGCCAGGGCTGAAGAAGCCTAAGGCGAAGGTTTCCTTGGCTGAGACTAAGATTTGGCCATCGTGGAGAGGCTGATTAGGGTTCAAAGTGTCAGTTGCGATGGTGTAATGGAAGATAATTAAGAGGAAGACAAGCTGGGTAAATAACCGTGCCGTTACCATGAAACTTGTCATACTGCTACTCTTGAATGGAATTGATATTACTTAAAGCAGAGAGAGAGAGAAAGAGAGAGAGAGAGAGAGAGAGAGAGCAATATTAACAAGAATTTTAGGTAAAACAAAAAAAATAAAAATGTTGGCTTTTGTATTGGCGGAGAAAAAGACGTTCAAAATAAGCATTAATTTCAACAGATTTTTTCCATATATATTATTTATAATAAATAATATACTTCAATTTTAATTGCATTATATATATATATTAATTATTATTTATAATAAAGAAATAAATAAAAATGAATAGTTATTTTTTACATAGAAAATTCATTTTATAAAAAATACAAAATAACTACACTTTCAGATCATAACGGAGACAACTGAGACTACGCGGTAGATGAAGTCCCTCAGTAGTTTTCGTGAAGGTTATCGTGGCCCTTATGATGGTTCTGGTGGATCCCGACTTCCTCGCGGAGGAGCTCGTGGAGGTTTTAACGAAAGATTTTGGAGAAACTCTCGATCGTCTGTTTTTCACAACAGCTCCTCAAGTGGACCTACTCCTCTCTCTCAAAACCTGAAACCTCTGAGTCCTCTAGAGTCTAAAGCTTCTCCAGTGAAGGAGGGACTTACGTACGCTGAAGTCGCTCGCTCTCCATTTTCCTCTGAAACCAATCCCTCCCTCACTGTAGGTCCTCTGAAGCGTCGCCACTCCCCGGAGTCCGGCGACTTCTGCAAAAAATGCATGAGAACTGGGCATAAGATTGAAGATTGTAGACACCAACTCACCTACAAAAGATGCTCCGTCGTAGGCCACTTCACAATACGGTACCCTTTGCGCACACCCCCCCCCCCCCCCCAATCTCGACCAGAAGTCAAAAAAGCCACTGTGAGATCCAAACTATTTATTCCTGGAAACTCCTCCGACTCCAAGACTCTTCTTCGAGTCCCAGTCCGAGCTTCACCTTCTTCTCTTCGGGTTTCCCTTCCCATCACCAAAGCCATCTTAAAATCTAAAGAAGACCTTAAGAAGATGGTGATCATCATGGTTCTATCTGGCAACGCAAGTGTCCAGTCTCTTCATGCTTCTCTTCCCTAATGTTTGGACCTTGACATCTGTGAGCATATCACTCTGTTTAACAACGATTTCGTCCTCACTATGTCTACTGCAAGAGATGCAGCATTGGCGATCAAACGAAGTCCGTTATCACTGACTTCTCAATTAGGTTCTTATAGCATTAGTCTTTCCCCTTGGACTGCTGAGTTTGGATCGCACGGGATCGCCGCCGGCAACTACAACTAGATCAGCATCTCCAACCTCCCCCTCCATTGTTGGAACTGGGATTCAATCATTGAGATTCTCAAACCGATCGGCGACCTCATCTATGTTCAAAAGAAGGAACACATAACTCTTGAGCATTTAAGAACCCTGGTAAGACTCAAACCTTCGATCAATTTCCCGTTGGAGATCACGGTGGATGTCGATGTTAGAAGCTTCTTGGTTAAACTGGAAGACGACGGAGCTCATGTACTTCGTTCTAAGGAAGCGCAGCGCCCGGCACCTTTCCTTGCTCCTCAGGATCCTCAAATCCCATTTCCTCACAACACACAGTCTAATCCTAAGACGGTCAAAGGTAAAGAACCTTTCTTTTCTCCTCCTGTTGAAGCTCTTCCTGGCGAGACCGTTGAGCATAGCTCCAGTCTTAGCCACTCGACGAGGACAAACCCTAATAGACTTCAGGGAGATGATCACCTTTTTTCCGTTGATCGGCCATTGGCCAGAACAACCAAGAATCGGCCGGACTCTAGTAAGAAACCCAAGGAAGACACACTATTGCCATGCAGTGGCAAAGTAAAGGCCGGCCCCTCCTCAGCCGCTGATTTGCCTCGGGACAAGCCTCCTGAATTTCTTTTTGGCTCCTTGCACTCGTCCCTTTTGCCTCGAGATGGTATCTCCCAGGATTCCTGCATTCATTCAAACTTATCTCTCACATGTGATCTCTCTCTGAAGTCTCGAGATGAGCTCGCAATCAAGCCTCGAGATGGAATCTCTCCTCAAGATCAGGTCTCTGAATGCATATCCTTTAAGAATTAATCCTAATCTCTCATCTCGAGATTCACAACCTTCATGGCCACTTCCTCTCTATCTCTCATCATGGAAATCTTGCCTCAAGATAAGCAAAACTCTGATATTTCTATAGATGTTGATATGTTGCCTTAAGATCAGCAACAATCAGCTTTAAACCCTAATCCCGCAAATGAAGATGTCTTATTGCCTCAAGATCAGCAACAATCAGATTTGAACATTCTCTCAACTGATAAGGATTACTTGCCTAGTGACAGGCATTCTAATCTCTCAGTTAAGGAAACTTCTTCTAATCTGAATCTACCCTCTCATCTGAAATCTCTACCCTCAACAATTACAATTCCTGATGGATATAAATGGATCTTTTTTCATGGGGGTTGGACTTTGATCCCAAGAATCAACTTTGAAAAATTCTCTTCTCAAGATCTTGCTATATCGAATATTCCTTTAGATGCCCTTTTTGATGAGGAACTTCTTGACTGGGGTGATGACGAGGACATCCTTGAGAACGAAATGGCAGAGGAGGATCTTTTTCTTGAAGAGGATAACTTCAACCATCTTGAACCGGATCCTCCTTTAACTGATCTAGAAGATGCTCAGATGACTGATCCCATGACTGATCCTTTCTCAAAGGCTTCTGCTCCACCAGAAACAAGAATTCTGGAAAACTCTCCAATTCAACACTCCACTGCTCCAAAGCAAATCAGAAGAAGTGAAAAGCCCAAGAAACCCTCTGGACGTTGGAATGAAGAAGCAGGATTTGTTCCACTTCCTCCTCGATCATCCAAGAAGAAAATTCCTGAAGATCCAAGAGAAGGTACGTCTAACCTCTTTAATCATGTTTTCTCATCTTGGACGGATGCTCAACTCCTTAATTATAGTAAATCTTGTGGCATTAAATTTTTAGGTTCCCCCTCACATAAATTTAAATGCCTAGAAAAAATTCGTTCACTTGAAATGGAAAGAACTTCTAAAGACTCTAATATTCCTGGATCTCCTTTGAGATCTAAACCCTAGACTTCTTGCTTTTTCCCATGAAAATTTTATGCTGGAATGTTAGAGGTCTAGGCAGGTCCTCAAAATGTCATTTAGTTAAAGATGTTATCTTTAATTCTCAAGTCGACATTGTTTGCTTTCAAGAATCCAAATTGCAAGATCTTTATAGCTCTTACTGGAGATCAGTAGGAGGCAAACGCTTTGATACTTTCGATTACTTGCCAGCGCAAGGTACCTCTGGAGGTATTATCATTGCTTGGGATAGCTCCCAAGTTACTGGATCTTTAATTCATAAGGGATCCTTTTCTGTTTTCATCGGATTTATTAATCGAGTTGACAACTCTAATTGGGCTTGTACAAGTGTATACGGCCCAAATTCTTCTACCATTAGACCTGCCTTCAGGGATGAACTTCGACTCCTTGGAAATCTCATCTCTACTCCCTGGGTAATTTGTGGAGATTTCAACACTGTGTTTTCTACAGAGGATAAAAATAATGGGATTCTTAATCCACGCGACATCTCCATTTCACAAAATCTCCTAAGTGAACTTGATCTTATTGACCCTCCCATCAGTGGGAGAAGATTTACCTGGACCAATGGCCAATCTGATCCCATCTGGATTCGTCTAAATCGATTCCTCCACTCTCACAATTAGTCTTCTTTATAACCCAGAACTTTTCAATATGTCTTACCTAGATTTGGATCTGACCATTCTCCCATCTACCTTGATTTTGGAGATCATCTCCAGCGATCCTGAATCTTTAGATTTGAGAAATTCTAGTACTCTAATTCCCAATTAGAAACCTTAATCCATGATTGGTGGATGGAACTTAATCGTATTGGATGTGGAGCTTTCATAATCTCCAAAAGCTAGCTCACTTGAAAGCTAATCTTCGAACTTGGTCCAAAAATACCTTTGGTGCAACCAAACTTCTCAAACTTAGTCTGCTCTCAGAATTAAATTCTCTGGACATCATTGGCGAAAGTAGATCCCTCTCCGAGGAAGAATCCAATCGGCTCTCCCAAATCCGTTTTGAACTTTACACTATCCTAAATCAGGAGAAAATCTACTGGAAATAGCGCTCCAGAATTACTTGGCTCAGAGAAGAGGATGCAAATACAAAATACTTTCACCAAGTAGCAAATGGAAGAAAGAACAAAAATTTCATCCCTCATATCTATCAAAATGATATCCGGATCGTTGGAAATAATCAAATTGACAAGCTTTTCAACAATCACTTTCACTCCCTTTTTGGTACAGCTATCCCAAATAGATATTTTCTTGATTGGAAGTTCCTTTTTGCATATAAGGAAAGAATAGAACTTTCTCAGCTTGAATCTCCCTTTACTATTGAAGAAATAAAACAAGCTGTCTTTGATTTAAACACAGATAAAGTCCCAGGTCCAGATGGTTTCCCAATTCTTTTCTTTCAAAAACACTGGACCCTTCTCCACAGTTCTCTGGTTAAATTATTCAAGGACTTTTATAAGGGCACAATCAATTTTGAGCAACTAAATTGGATTAACATTGCTCTTATTGCAAAAAATAATGCGCCCAAAAGTGTTTCGGATTTTCATCCCATAAGCTTTATCAACTCGACTTGTAAAATCATTTCTAAAGTTCTTGCCTCTCGGCTTAGCACTATGATTAGTAGCCTGGTGGATGATTCCTAATATGACTTTATTAAAGGAAGATGTATTGCGGACAACATTGTTGGAGCTCAAGAAGTAATTTTCAATTTGCAAAAAACAGAAACTACTTGGATATATATTTAAAGTTGATTTTGCAAAAGCTTTTGATTCTCTAGATTGGATTTTTTCACTTGATGTTCTAGCTGCAAGAGCCTTTGGATCCAAATGGCTTTCTTGGGTTCACACAATTCTTAGCACAACCAAGACCCAATTCATCAGATGTAAAAGTGGCCTGAGACAAGGTGATCTACTCTCCCCCCTACTCTTTGCCCTCGCTGCAGATGTGCTGAGTGCCATGTTTTCTCACACTCTTAGATCCAAAGTGTTAGTGGGTGTTCCTTTGGACCAGTCTGTTAACATCTGTCACTTCCAATATGCGAATATCTTGTTAATCTTTTCCGCCGGAGGACAAGAAGACCTTCAAATTATAAAACTAATTCTTTACATTTTCGAGGGTTTCTCAAGTTTATCGATAAATTATTCTAAAAGCTGTTTGTACTCCACACACTACGGCTTTCAACCACATCATTCATCCACTAGAATCCTAAACTATTCCAGGAATAGCCTGCCAATTAGTTATTTAGGAATTCCTCTTTATGGAAGAAGACCAAGACGTATAGACTGGACAAAACTTATCGGAATGGTTCGCTCCATACTCGCATCCTGGAAAGCAAATTATTTATCCTTAGAAGGATGCCTAACCCTTATCAACTCCGTGCTATCAACTATTCCAGTCTATTGGATGTCAGTCTTCAAACTTCCTGCTTGGGTGATCAAGGAAATTGACAGAATTCGAAGAGACTTTCTATGGAAAGGTCCTGAATTGGGATCTAAAAGAATCAGATTGGTTGCGTGGAACAGGATCTCCAGACCTCGGGACATGGGAGACTGGGGATTTCTCAACCTTCAGGATTATAAAGCTTTACTTGGGAAGTGGTGGTGGAAATTATCCTGCAATCCAAACAGTAGTTGGGCTAAAATTATTCAAACTAATTATTCAATTAGATTTCCAAATGAAATTTTATTTCATAATCCACCTCGAAATAAATCTTTCTTCTGGGCAGGAGTGAGCTCCACTTTAACCCCTTTTGTACCTGTCTAACCAAAACTATCAGAAATGGATCCAACACTTCCCTGTGGTATGATTGTTGGCATAATAGACAACCTCTCAAAGATATTTGGCCAACATTTTTCTCTGATTGCATCTCTCCCTAGATAAATATTAGGCTTTTTCATCAACACCTAAACAATCCAGAGGCCTTGTTTCACTTAGCTTCTTCTGATATGTTATCCCGCCTTTTAGAAATTATTCCTGACTGTATTAGTAACCAAGAAGATTCCTACACTTGGGTGCTGGAAAAAAACGGAAACTTCACAGTCAGATCCTTCTACAAATTTCTCATTGATGGTGGACTGCGTAACCCGCTTTACTCTTTTTACTGAAAAATTCGTTGTCCTAGTAAAATCACTCTTTTGATGGCTAGCTGGAGAGGATAAAATCCTCACTCTTACAAATCTCTTTAAGAAAATGTGCAACTCTCAATACTCCATTGATACCTGCTTCCTCTGTCATCAAGCCTCTAAGAAGCTGAATCACCTCTTTCTTGATTGCGAATTTTCAAAATGAATCTGGACATTTTTCTCTCAAGTCTTAGATTCAAACATCCTCCCAGATACAGTTACTTCTCTCTGGACTTCTTGATTACCTTCCCTTCCTTCCCAACACCGAACTCTCTGGGATCTCATCTCCAGAACAATATTGTGGAATGTCTGGATCGAACGAAACTCTAGCATATTCCAACTGAATGCTTTACCTTTTTTATAAAATAACTTTTAAAGCTGCTAACATGCTTTTCTCTTGGTTTTCAATAGCATCTGACAATCATCAGCAGCATCTCATCGAAGCTTCCCAGAAAATTAAGCACACACTTAATTTTCTAAGCGCAAGAGTCCCAGATCAACCTGGCGATCCTGATTTAGACTTTGCTTAGGAGTAGGTGCTCCTTCTTTTGACCTGGGCAAGCCTGAGGTACCAGACGGTGTCTTCCACATTCCCAGCTTGTTTTTCTTCTTGTTTGTTACTTCTTATTTCCCTCACTTATGGTGAGAGTTATTTTTTTTCTTGTTATTTCTCTTTTTCTAATAAAGCAGTGGTTTATCCACTTTTATTCCAAAAAAAAAAATACAAAATAGAATCTTAAAGTCCATGCAAAAAGAGAGCAGAGCTTAGGTGATTATTTTTTATACACTTGATATTCATTAGGGAACTTCTGGAGATGTCGGTAATAGTGCCGACAGAAATGTTCCCAATACACCGATTCAAATAGTTTTATGAGAAAGGAGAATCCCTGCTCCATTTGGTGTCATCTTTCTTATTATAAAAATGCCACTATGACTTATTACAAAAACGCCACTATGCTTTCAGATAATAAATAGTCAAACTTTTATTCATTTAACGTTTCACAGCGAAGAAGACAAGTAATAGTTCCTATCCAGGTAAAGATGAAGCACCTCTTGGATTCAAAAACCGTAGAGCCTCTCTGACAACATCAAGAAGATACATATTTGGAGGATTATTCAGGGCCAATATTTAAATTGTCTGAGTCATCGTAATAAGATCCTTATGAAGAGATGGTTATGGTTACTACATGCGCAAGCTTACGTTCACAATAGGTTGGAAACAATTGCATTCTACCAACAGCAGTTAAAGGACCTTAATTAATATTGGTGATAACCTTCGAGAATTGGTACAGGCAGATTACCAATATGAAATTGATGAATTTGAGAAACAAAAAAAAACTTATGGACAACTACATGATGTTAGAAACATTCTACTGTTAATTGATTATTATTTGCTGAAATATTTAGGACATTTACACAATAGAGCTAAAGCCTATTACAGCATTTATGGATCAGGATCCATAATCAATTTCTACGAGGGATTGTTCAATTAAGAAAATTGCAAAACTCATCACAGAAAACTCTTATGAAATGCAATGCAAGTAAGTTGTAAAAATGAAAGTCCATATGAAGGTAGGGACCGGTGGTTGATGCAGCCTGGAATTGAAACCGATCTTCAGCAAGATACAACACATCGTCACCGTTGTCATCCGTCAGTTTAATTTCAACCAAGCTTTAATTATTATACTGCGAAAGGAAACAAAAGCTTGATTCCATATAGTAGTCTAAAAACAAAAGTAATATCTTAAAAAAAACAAAGAAATGAAAAGACAGGGCATTGGTGCATCATTGTATGTTGATCTTAGTCCTCTCGGGTGCTAAAGGTTCATTTTGTTGGTATAATGATTGAGGATTGAAGACAACACGAAGCTGGCAAGTTTGACAAGAAACAACACTGAAGAAGACTCATGCATGTATAAGGATACAGTGGATCAGTTTAGACTTAATGCTAGAGTATGATGTTTAGTACTAATGTAGTATTAGTTACGTTTCATGTTTTCATTTTGAACTATAAATGTAGCCCTTTGAGTAGACTAAAATTTTTGGTAGGCCATCAAAGTTTGGTCAATTATCAAAAAGGTGTCCCAACTTTAATTTGAATCAAAAAAGTGACCCATCTTTAATTTTCTTTCACCGTGAGGTTACCCGAGGGATTCCGGCAACTCAGTGGTGACGTGACGCCGGAATTCCTCCATCAGCGCTAACAGGCTAACCGATGCACGTCATATTAGTCCGCCACATCAGCAAAACTTTTCTACGTGGAATGACACGTGTCACGAAAGCCCCTTACATCCCCTTCAAAAGCTTTGCTGATGTGACAGACTAAAATGACGTGTATTGGTGAGTCACGCGGTACGATTGCCATGTCAGTGCTGATGGAGGAATTCCGTCCTCCACTCATCACTGAATTGCCGGAATCCCTCATGTAGCCTCCCGGTGAAAGAAAATTAAAGATGGGTAAACTTTTTTATTCAAATTGAAGTTGGAACAATTTTTTGATAATTGACCCAAGTTTAGTGGCCTACCAAAAATTTTACTCCCCTTTGAGTACTGAATGAAGTTAGTTGATTGAATATGAATCCTTGTGTGTTCGCTGTGAGGATCTAATACAAAAAAAGAGTGAGTGACAGTGAGAGCTTTAGGTTCACTCAAAAGGCCTACAATATACAAAATACTCAAAACTCAAAGTCTAGAAGTAATACATACTATCTGGACATCTAGTAACACATTTGGTGTATGGTATTTAATTTGTTTTGTTATGTTCCTGTTATCTTTTGTGTTTTTTTTGTTGAACTCCGCCTGTCTCCACTGCTAATGAACTATGGTTGTATTTTTTTATTTTTTTGTAAAGCGGATGAATCACATCATTAAAATAAGAGGAAATACAAAGCAAGTGACTTGCCAAGGCTAAGGCGAGCATACTCAACCTCAATTGCCTCAGCTGAATATGAGATGACCCTTACTGCCAAAAGATAAGAGTCATTGACAACATTATTATATCATGTTAATTAGTTCCCCAGACAAAAGATAAGAGTAGAATATGATAACGACCCTTATCGTACCCAATCCACCAAACATGTCCTAATTAGTTTCTTTGTACCAATTAATTAGTTGGCTGGAACTATCTATAAATAAATCTAAGGAGCAGGGCACTGCAATAGATTTAATTTGAACCATTACTAAATTTACATTGCAATTAAAGACGCAGGAAGATTATTTTACTAACAAAGCAATGACAATAAGAATTGGATATATAGCAAAAATTTGACATGATACTGCTGAAAAGAACATGATCATGTAAGTACACATACAAACTGTTGAGCTAAAGATCAAAGAATATGAGAACACTCACTGCAAGATCCTTTCTGTTCAGACAAACAGAATTGAAGATCTTCACCTCTTCATGGAAATAGCAACACAATCACCAGCAATCACTCACAAAGATCCCATTAATGGAGAAAGAAATCAGAGAAGAAGAAGAAGAAGAAGAAGAAGAAGAAGAAGAAGAAGAAGAAGAAGAAGAAGAGATGAAGAAATGAAAACGAGCTTGAGGAGAAGAGAAGAGAGGATTTCATTGAAATTACAGCGAATAAGAGCTTTATATGCTTTCTGTTTTCTGTACAAAAGAAGCTAATATATATCTACCTAACAATGCTCACATGTCTATAAGTTTTAACGGCTTTGTTTGATCTGGCAAATATGTGACGGTTTGTAATAACGTGAGCTTCAATTCAAAGAATGGAAACAACATCCTTTTCGTCTTCACTTCAATAATATGTTCTCTTCTCCTCTTTTTTAATCTTTTCATAAACTTAAGCTCTAATTCAACACAAACCAACTATTTGAAAAGAAAATTCAAAAATTTACATGCCCCAGGCATGACCATAAGAGAAAAATCAAACTGTGTTCTCTTTATATATATCATCCCTGCCGTCATCATCTTGAAATATACAAACACCATTTTTCTGATTTTTGCGAGTTCTTGTTTTTTTTTTTTTTTTTTTATAAAAGAGAAATATGGACAAGTCATTGGGGAAAACATTCAAATTCTCATCTCTTGAGTTTTGAGAGTAATAAGTAATAAGTATTAGCTATTTTGACAATGCTATTACAAGTGTGATGCAATATATTTTTATTTACTTGTCTGTTTAGTGAATAAGATAGGATAAAGACGGATAGAATATGCACATGATAGCTTCATATAATATCTTGTATTTGATGAGTACTAGATAAGCTGTTGGATAACATTTTGTCACCTTATATTATGAACTTGATAATAGCAAGATATGATATGAATTCATATAAATCGACAAAATTAATCTTTTCTGCTAAAGTTATATTTTAAAAGAATATATCTTTTTTTGACCTATCTCATTGTCGAAAGGCTTCTTGTGCAAAAATAGAGTGTGATAATTGAGAGAAGAAGAGATACAATAAAATCTTAGATGGGGGGGGCGGTGGTTAGTAGGTTAATAGGATTAGGCTATCCTATTTTACTGGCTCATCAAGCAAGAAATAGAAATACAAGGGATATAATAGTATATATCCTATCCAACCAAACACTCCAGGCAATTTTTGTAATACTTTTATTTACTTATTTATTCACAAATAGAAAGCAACACCCATGTCTGTGCCCTCCGCCACAAGGGATACCCTCATTTCCCAATATCATACACAGAAACCAAAAGACACCTTAGCTTGAGGTCAACGATTTTAGTGGAAAAATAATTGTAGTAGAAATTCTATTTTTCAGCAATTTCACATGCAATATAAATTACAAATAACTTGAAACATGGACTATGAGTTTGTCACTTGTATATATAAGCTCCGTCATTACATTATAAAAATTATTATCTACCTGTTTGTTGCTCTGTAATTGTGACAGCATTAAATGTATGCAAGTCAACTTGATTTGATCTTGAACCATGTTTAGTGGAAAAAAAAGCTTTAAAACCAGGCGCTTTAGGCTCCACTAATGGTGCATTATCATTACCCAGCATGATAATCACAGATGACATAATTGGCCTATCCTCTGGCTTTTCCTGAACACACAAGAGACCTATATTTACACATCTCAGGACTTGAGTTACTGAAAATGAGTTGCGGATTAATGGATCTAATAAATCCAAAACCTTCCCTTCATTCCATAAGCTCCAAGCCTGAAAAGATTGCTAATTAGTTTCAACGGTAATCCATATTTTCTGAAAAATTGTTCAATATAAATATGTTGCACTACTTACATTCCCAAGAAGGTAAAGATGTGGCTCTGCAAGCAAAACCCTATTTCTCTTACCACTTAGGATTTCTAGCATTAATACCCCAAAGCTAAATACATCTGATTTCACTGAGAAAACCCCATCCAGTGCATACTCAGGGGCCATATATCCACTGCAACATTAGCATTCATGATCATTAATATATATATAATTCATGGAAGATAATATAGAAATTATGAAAGTCGACTTACTATGTGCCAACTACTTTTTTGGTCTTGGTCATTGATTCATGTTCTCCAAAATTTCTGGCTATGCCAAAATCTGATATTTTGGGGTTCATTTCACTATCAAGAAGGATGTTACTGGCTTTAAGATCCCTGTGTACGATCCTTAATCTTGAGTCTTGATGAAGATATAAAAGACCTCGAGCAATGCCCAAAATGATACTGAAGCGTGTTTGCCAGTCCAAATGCACTCTTTTCTCTTTATCTAATTAATTAGGACAAGTAAAATATCAAGAGATGCATACTTATGTTTATTCTTATAATTTTGAAGAACATTTATATACTAAAAGAAGAAAAAAAGCACTAACCAAATAGAAGTGCATCCAAGCTCCGATTAGGCATATACTCATAGACAAGAATCTTTTCATCTCCTTGAATGCAATATCCTAAAAGCCGGACAAGATTGCGGTGTTGAAGCTTTGCAATTAAAGTAACTTCATTCCTGAACTCCTCAACACCCTGTGTTGAATTCCCGGAGAGCCTCTTTATTGCTATTTCAAGTCCCTCAGCTAGCTTGCCCTATAAGAAATGAAAGGTTTAATCACAAGTCCTTCAATAATATATGATTTAATATAACACATGTATACATGAATCACCTTGTAAACATGGCCAAAACCACCTGTTCCCAGAATGTTTGTTTTGGCAAAGTTGTGGGTAGCCTCCATCAGGGTACTCCATTGAAGTTGCATTAGCTCTAATTCACCATTTCCTCTTATGTCTCTCTCAAATTGATGATATGAAGCAAAAGCTGAATATTGGGTTAGTTTAATAAATGTATATTAACAATGTTTATATTTGATTTTTGGAGAATATTGTTTAGTTTACCTTTGCGCATCATCCTCTTCTTTCCCCATAAAAAAAAGCATATCAATGGAATTGCCATTGCCACCAGCGAGAAACAAATGATCAAAACCACTGATTTGAAATGACTTTTCTCACTAGAGTCGCTTAAGATTGTGGCTGTTGGATCATCATAGCTAAATCAATTAAATTTACGACTATTTTTTTTAGATGAGAAGTCATTATTCTTCAATTAAGAACAACATGATCAACTAGAAAATCTATTAAAATTGATGTCTTCCAAAATGCTTCTAAAGGAATTAAATTTTGTTAATTTTTTAATAAAATTTTAGAAGTTACAACAACAGAATGCATTAGATACAAATGCCATAAAAAAAAAGTAAATTTTGATTCGAAAGAAAGTTTTTCAAACAAAAGAAAAAACAAAAAGATTTGAGCCACAAAACATTGAGTTTAATGTAATTCTCTGATGATATTGTGCAATATTGAAAAAAAAAATGGATAAAATATTGTAGAAATTTTGTTCATCCATAGATCAATAAGTCTTTATAGAAGGAATTATATTCTCCATCCCTCCAGGGTTGCGCACAAACCCGACCATCATTACACTATGTGTTAGTCCGGCTTACATGGTAAATTTTTAGCAGATCATTAGGTCACTATAATCGGTGCACGACCGTATCTGTCTATTTCTTTAACAATTTTTTTGTCACGCAACCTCTGCCGTCTTTGTGAAAATAAAAACTTTGACAAATAAATACTTATGATATATTAAAATATTTTCATTAGGATATTTAAAAAAAAATTGTATAAATCATTGGGAAATATTTTTTGGTTAACAGAGAGGATCGAACATAGAAGGTTCCTAGGGTCCTACAGAAACGTCACAATGGTCTCTTATATGAATGAAAGGTCAAGGTTTTGGCGTGTAGATTGCTCATTCTAACCAACTTTTCTAGTGGTTACACATTTCCCTCTGATCACCACCGACTCTCGCGTCAACCCTCATCATTTCCACCTAGCATCCAGAAATAAAGAAACTTGACTTTGGTAAACATAATTAGTTAGACATTCGATCAAGTACGCCTTCTAAATTCTCCATTTCCACATTAGTTAGATTAATTGGTCGTGGAAACTAAGGGTCAAAAATGCCGGCCAGGATCTGATCTAAATTATAGTAAATGACATTAATGGGCTAATCCCTTTGCCAGATGATCACGGTGATATTCTAACTCATGTTTAACAGCAAACCAGTGCTAATTTTAGCAGATTATTGTAATTTTTGGTTTACTTCCATATTATTTAATATATATATATATATATATGAAAGGTAGTCCCACCTAGTTTTTAGGGGTTGTCGTAGGTGCACGCTGCAATTCACAGGTTAATGCATGAGTAGTTAGTCGGTCAGGGAGCTTACCAAGATCAGCAGCGGCAAGCCGGACAAAAACATCCTGTGCAGCATGAGAGGACATTCGCATGTCGATGAGCTCCGCCACCCAAATAATGCAGCCAATTCCTACACCACTGATGTTGGCTGCGGCATAGGCAGTGCAGGAGCATTTCATCAAACACCTTGCTCTGCATTCATTCAGGCTGATGTTTGTGTAGAGGATGGCGTTTGACGTTTCAGGCAGCGCCGCAAGGGTGATAGGCATGAACCCATCAGAGCTATTCTTGCAGTCCAGCGCCGTGAGGCGCTCACAACCGGCCGAGGCATCCATGAGAGGCCACTCCTGCGGAGACTTTGGCTTGAACCCTGGCAAACAGCTGCATAGGGGCCAACCGTTGATGTCGCACACCCCGTAAGACCCGCATTTTGAGTGCTCCTCGCACTGGCTCTTGGGGTAGTGCAAGAAGTTATTCCACATGCCAGCGCTCTCAATCCACGTAAACCGTTTCACCACACCGGACCGGTCCAGCACATACCGAGCCACAATCTCTGGGCCCGTCGTGTTAAACGTGAAGCAAATTTCTTCCTCGTTGCTAATGAAAGAGAAACGGACGCCACTGGTGATCATCACTTCTCCTACGTTGTTGAAGATGATACCATTCCACGGCCCAGTGCGCCACCTTTTAGTTGAACCAGACCATATATTGATTTGAGGAATCACTTCGTGGTCTATGGATGCGAGGTAGCTGCCTGGAGATGGATCGTCATCACTCTTCCAAGAGGAGAGATAGCGGTGAACACCGGTTCTCAAGTCCCATCCAAGCTTCATTCCCGGGAGATGGGTGTCGGTCGGGTAGTCAAAGCTCTGCCAAGCGAACTCGCTGCTGCTGTTGTTGGCTTCTCTGATAACAAAGTTGCCGTCATCTAAGAGCTGCGCCACCGGATTGGTAAGGGCCACTGAGGGTATGGCCAAGAACATCATTGAGTTGATGGCGAGAGTTCCATTGCCATTCAGTTCCAAGCTTCCATTAGTGCCTGATAATGGATTGCTGCGGTTGGCGACCCATACTACTGTTGTTTGGCCTCCTGGTCGTAGCTTGTTGTACCATATCCCGACGTATCGGTTCTTTGATTGGCCAGGGCTGAAGAAGCCTAAGGCAAAGGTTTCCTTCGCTGAGACTAAGATTTGGCCATCTTGGAGAGGCTGATTAGGGTTCAAAGTGTCAGTTGCGATGGTGTAATGGAAGATAACTAAGAGGAAGACAAGCTGGGTAAACAACCGTGCCATTACCATGGAACTTGTCATACTGCTACTCTTGAATGGACTTGATAATTGATATTACTTAAAGCAGAGAGAGACTGAGAGAGAGAGAGAGAGCGCGCGCAACATTGACATGAGTTCTACTTGGAACAAAAATAGAATTGTTGACTTTCTATTGGCGGAGAAGAGTGGTTCAAAATAAGCATTAATTTCAACAGATTTTTTCTGCCGTATGACTTCGTTCGATTTTGATTGTATTGTATATATTAATTTTTTTTTTATAATAAATAAAATCAACTTTAAATAACTATTCTTTTAGATAGAATATTCATTTGATGAAAATTTTAAAATCAAATCTTAAAATCCAAACATGAAGAGAGTGCAAGTGAATGAGATACTTAAATTAATAAAATCAAATAAAAAAAAATAACCCGTTGAGCTTTAAAATAATTTGATAATACAAGCCAAACAATGATAAAAAAAAAGCAAAATCCTACTCAAGAATTCGATAATAAACTTAATAATGATATTGAGGATCACACAGGTAATTCACAACTTGGAAATCAATGCATAGCATAATTGTAATCATCACACTTTGTGATCGGTGGTCTTATCCCCAACTCGAGATAATTGTTAACTCAACTATTATCTATACTTGTTTATTTTGTGTGGGTTGGTAGTTGATTTTGAATTTTGTATGAAATAAATATTTTACGTAAAAAAATTATTATTCATTTTTATTTATTTTTTTATTATAAAAATAATTAATATATATAATACACTTAAATAGAACGAGTTCGTACGGCAGAAAAATCTGTTGAAATTAATGCTTATTTTGAACAACTTTTCTACGCAATACAAGAGTCAACATTTCTATTTTTCTTCTCCGTAAAATTGATATTAATGGTGCTCTCTCTCTCTCTCTCTCTCTTTTCTTTAAGTAATTTCAATTCCAATCAAGAGCAGTAGCATGGCAAGTTCCATGGAGTTGACGTTCTTATACTTGTGCCTACTAGTTTGGGCAATGGTGCTATGAATTTGAGCATATTTTCTTGCCGGTGCCATCACGTTCTTTATTTAATAATAGATTTTGGTATTTTTTTTTTATTGTAGTGTCAAAACCAAATGAACAATCTCCAAATTAAGATGAAAATTTTAAAACCTATTTGACTAAAGAAAAATTTTATAGTATTATCAAATATAATATTATTAAGAATGAAGAAAGATAATATTGTAGTTCTTAACTGATGCATACTAACAATCTTCATTTAAAATTAGGGTTCTTAACTGATGCATGCTAACAATCTTCATTGAGAAGATCCACAAAGCTTGAAAATCTTTATAGATGAATTCAAATACAAGTAAACTTTCATCATTTTTTTTTTATTTTCAAACAATTTTCAATAAGAAGATTTAGGCTTTTACAGGGATTATTCTCATGATATAGTTCCAACAATATATTTTAAAACCTTTAATTTTTTTTATACTTTGCTTTATTTTATGAACCGTTGTTGCACCTCATATCCAAGCAAGTCCTATAAGTGGGGAAGTGGGCGGGGAAATTAACTTCAAAAATCTTGTGAATTAGAGGGGTTAAATTTAAAAATATGTTTTTTTCATTTAAAATATTTCACAAGCCAATTACTTAATTTGTTTTTATAAAAAAAATTCCAATGGGCCCACAAATTAAAGAGATAAGTGAGACTAATATTTGCAGCCAAAAGTTAAGAAACCCTAATTGATCATCTCTCAAAAATCTATACACATAAAATATAATAAAAAAAAATTTATATAAAATGGTTAAGAATTTTCTGAGCTTCCAGTATGAGAGACTAAACAATAGTGCAAAAAAAATAACGGTTTAGATTTGAGTTAATGAAAACATGTAGACCAGCTCAATGGACCCACATCATCATGAAACACCCTTGGCTTTGGTGAAGCAGCCCCCAAGCTATTATAAGATTCTTGGTGGCAGTACTTTTTCTATCTTTGAATTGATCTAATAATTCTTTATTTGATTATTATGAATGTTAAATATAAGTGTGCTTGAGTGATAATTAAGTGGGCATAATAGGGTGGCCTGTAAAGTGAGATTGAGAGCATTCCATTAATCTAGCGTTTTCCAAAATATAGTTTGTTCAAATTATGGTTTATGTTTTTTCAAGGTATATATGTTCAAATTGTGATTATATTATCATACTATTTCTATTGGAGATATATAATTATTTTATTACATGATTTTTTTTATTTTTACGTGTAACCTCTCCTATCAACTTGTTTTTATTCCACCACCACTGATAAGTACAAAATGGAAAAACTCTGACTAGACTCAAACATGATGACAGAAGGATAGCCTGGAGATATAGAGAAGTGTTTGATTAGTTAAAGCTCCGACTCAAGTGTGCACCTTGGACACACTTGAACCATGTTCCGAGAGAGTTAAAACACCACTTGCAAATCAGCTAGCAAAGCATGTCAAGGTAAATCCAGGGCTCTCTTTATTTCACAAAGGGATGCAACTTTGTTTTTGGCTGGAGAAAGCTGTGAGGGAGAACGGTTTTAGTTTATCTTTCGATTTGTCTTTTTCTATAGTATTTGTTGTTGCTAACTCAGTTCACTTTGTAAAAAAAAAAAATACAAAATGGAAAACTCAAATAAATAAATAATAAATAACATAACTTCTTGAGTTTTAAAATAATTTCATAATAATAAAGTCGAATAAGATGAAACAAAGACTGTGCCGAAGAATTGAAAAGTCATATTTCTAGAATTAATAAATTCAATATTGAAATTGAAGACCACATAAGTCATCCTGTCTAATTGTTTTGATTTTTTCCTTTTATAGTCAAAACATAAATGCATTGACTAATAGTTTTAACTTTCTTTTCCTTGTGTCTATTAATTTGAGCAATGATGATATTTATGTGAATAGATTTTCTTGCCTGTGCAACCATCATTTTTTCCTTTTCTTAATAATAAATAAATAAAAATAAAAGTAGATGCATTCAATGGCTGCTAAATTATTTAACAACGGTGTGGTGGAACTAGAAGCCAAATTAAAAGATGCTGATTTTAATCTAAAAAATTATAAATATTAAGAAATTTGATATTAGTTCAAATTTCATATCACGATAAGTAATATTTAAAATATAAAATATACATACTATTTTGCATAATCCAAAAATCATCCAACAACATTTTCGAATCACGACATTTGACAAAATACTTCTTCTAACATCATAAATATATATAGGTGAATAATTATTTTTTGAGATTTGAAAATTTTGTATAGAAAAATAATTGGAATAAAAATTTTAGTAAAGTAGGATAATAGGAAATAAAGAATATAAATTATAAGTCATTTTTTTTTTTTTTTTTGTCGAGAAGAACGAAACCCCTAATGGGCCCGCTAAACTAAGACAGGGGCGTGCGCATGCCTCGACTGCGGCCTGTGGGGCCGCGCACACATGGGCACTGATACCACCCACAGTTCGTGCTCACAATTCTCAGACATGCACCCTCACCCCGAGGATTCGAACTCTCACCACTTGCGAAGCGTCCTCACGGGGGACTCAAATACCAATTGACCGAAAGGCCGTTGACAAATTATAAGTCACTTTGATCAAAAGAAGATATGCTTGCTTCCTTTGAATGACATTAAAGAGTTAGAATATGTAACTAAGAGGCCGTGTTAAGATCCATAATAACTTCAAGAACATTATAAGAAGCATGTCATTTCCTTCTGACATGATTGCAGTTATAGAGAAAGGTAAGATGATGAAGATGGCCGGAGTTAAGACTTAAAACGCTTATGATGTGCATTGAAGAGCTTGCTTTTTGTAAGATCATGTTGTAGATTTTAAGATCATGTTCAGGATTTCGTTGACAAGAGAGCGAAACCAGTTGAATAATTAAAAGGCAACTAATACAAAAGAACAAAATGCCAAAAACCACTTGGTTCAAGTGGATATCTAATACGAGTCTCTTGTGTAGCATGTAGGGTGGTAAGAGTTCGAATTCTCATTAGATAAATAACTCATGGTGATGTTACACCTCCACTCGCATGCATCTATTAAATGAGAGCGCGTTCGAAACAATAACTCAACCGCACGCGTTATTTGATAGATGTGAAAATAACTCACGTATGATAAAAATAACTTACAAATCCTCCGAGCGTTCTTAGCTAACAAGTCAAAAAAATCGGTTAATTGAGCCAAAATCTGATGGTTTTAAGTGTCGCATGGAGTCTCCAAACATCAATGATTTAAAAACGGGACCGGACAGACCGGTTCAATCGGTTCAACCGGGAACCGGATGGTAAACCAATCCTGTTAGTCATATAAAACAGTAAATAACCAGACCGACCGGTTCAAACCGGTTGGACCGCACCGAACCGGTTTATTTATTTTAAAATTAAATATTTAAATCCGGTTTAAAAACAAAAAAACATTGATTAAAATTAAAACATTAAAATTAAACAAATCTAACAAAAAATTTTAATTTTATTTAATTCGTTATTTTATTTAAAAACAAAAAAAAGTTGTTGTTGTATAGTGTATACTTATATTTTATTTAATTCTTTATTTTTGAATATTTGTTGTATTTTTTGTATCCTTATATATTTGTACTTTGAAAATTCAATTTTTTGTAGAATTGACATTTTTATGTATTTTTTTAATTTTCCTTATTTTTTAAATTATTTTTTATTTTTTATAATTTTTTAAAATTTATTTATTTGAAAAATATTAAATTTAATTGAACCGCCCGATTCGACCGGCTCAACCGGTTAGACAGTAAACCGGTTGTCTAACCGAATTTACAACCTGTCAGGTTATTAAAACATTGTCAAACAGTAACTAGGTTGGGATGAAAAATCATCTCCACTAAAGTAGTACAGTCCGTGAGTATATTATCTGGTTTCAGCCCACATTTTGAACACTGCTTTACGGCCGTCAGCATTGCAATTGCCTCAACGTAATCCATTTCCGAATTAAGTACCAATAATGATACAAACGATTTCTCAGATTATTATTTTTCTAATAAACATCAGCACTAAAATGAACTGTATCATTTTTCTAATAAACCGCAATAGGATTTATCCTTTTTAATACATATAATAATAGAATTAATCCTTCAACACCATTGCACCATACAGTCCCCATGTATGTTGAAGTTAAGGTGTCAACCGGGCCATGGCCAGTGGACCAAAACGGCCTGGTATGATGTGGATCAGACCCAACATGAGCATCGATGGCTGGGACTGCCGTACGACCACCCATGAGGAAATACGAAAAATATTTGGATTAGTTATATATATATAAAAATGAGTAAATATGATAATGATTTACAACACATATTTTAAAATTTCAAAAATTATATTTTGTATATAGCTGATGAACTTTTGATTTACTGGAGTCGATCCTTGTGTACGGTGTTTGTCTTTACACTTTGCATATTTTGTATATATATATATATATATATATATGTGATGTGAAAAAAAATTATCTTAAATTAAGTGTTTTAAATAAAGTTTTGTAAAAATTCATGAAAATATTTTCCGTGTATATTTAAAGTTTTGAAATGAAAAGTAAATCTTTCACGCATGTCTATTTAAAATTTATAAGATTTCCCATATTTATCCCGAAAATAAATTTTTAATGAAAATAATAAAAAACCAAAATTAAGCCTGTACTAAATAAAACACTTGTAAATCATAAATTTTAGATTTTCCTTTTTTACATATAAACTTCCCTGTTGTTTTCCCTTCTTCAACGAAATTACTCTCCCCTGCTCTCTTTTTCAGTTTTTTGCTCTCGATCCCTGCTGCATTTCTTGGAATTCCGATCCTTTAATTGGTGGGATGGTTGTCTGCAAATGCCGCAAGGTTTTCTCGAATCGAAATCGTATTTTTTTTATATGTATAAATTTTCGCATCTACTTTTTATTAGGGCGTTGTAAGATCTTTAATTTTAAGTTTTTGGATTGATAATCGTGCAAAAAAATTAGTCTGATTGGAAGATCATGGCATTAGTTTTCGTTTAGAGTTTTGGAAGTTCTGGAACTCTTCCGATCTGGGTGATTTCTCAGTTATTTCTCTGGCTTTGGTTCAAATGATATTTGATTAATTGTATTGGTGTTAAAGGTGAGAACTTGATTGGGTTTTGGGAGGAATTTTTGATAGTTTGTTGTTGTTTCTATTATCTAATATTGGATTTTTCTGATAATATGGATGCTTCTTGATTCCAGGCGACTAGGCTCTATTGCTTTGTGCACAAGGTTCCTGTTTGTGGAGAATGCATATGCTTCCCTGAGCACCAGATTTGTGTGGTAAATGTCAAAAATAATCTTCATAATATGTGAGGAAACACATTTTTTTTAGTGTCTTCAGAGTGTTCCAATGCAATGTTTGTGTGCATTTTGCATTGTACTACTGATTGGGGTCAGAATGATGTTCATCTAAATGGAAATTTGCTCGTCTTGTGTTTTGGATTATGTTTTTTGATTCTATTGACGCATATTTATCTTCATTTTTAAACACTGGTTCATGTTTTTTAAAAAAATCAGCTTCATAGTGGTTTTGGATGACTGTTTGCCTTCTGATGCCATTATCATTCTTCTCAGATTGTGATAATATTGAGATGAATGCAATTCCTCTATTGTGTAGGTAAAAAAGTATTCTGATTGGGTAGTTGATGGAGAGTATGATTGGCCAACCACATGTTCACTATGCAATGTCACATTTGAAGATGGAAACAATGCCCAAACTACTCGATTGGGTTGTTTGGGTATGTGGACTGCAATTCTAAATTTCGCTCTTTTATTTACTGGTTGGATACTGATGAAATAATTTCTTGTGAGTTTTAGCTGTTTTACTAGCTTGTTCATGTTCTTTTGCTGTAGATCTCATGCATGCGGATTGCTTGGTATCACATATTCAAAGTTTTCCACCTCAAACTGCTCCAGAAGGATACGTGTGCCCCTCATGTTCTTCTCCTGTAAGTTGATTTCCAAAATTTCAGAAGATTCTATGTTCTTCATTTTGTCTTCTTGAGGTTGATATGTTCCTTGCTGAAGTATGTCAGTTTCCACTTTGTCTTTTAATTATTGCAAGTAGCTTAAGTAATGAACATTTATTAACTGTCACTAGCTTTGGTAAATGCGGGTTTCCTATTTGTTTAGTGTCCTTTTTAATTATTTGAGAGTTATGTATATTGAACTTTGAGTACTGCCATTACGTTCCTGTGGTTTTAACAGTGAATTTAGATGTGGTCTATATTTATCTTGTATCCTATGACCAGATCTAGATCTGGTGTTTTAGTAAGATTTTATTCTTACAAATGTGTTATGTTTTTAGTCTAGACAAGCTACTTCTTTGATAAATTGATGGAAATACCACATTACTATAAAATTTGAATTTTCCTTCTTTGGTTATCCCTATTATAGCTAATAACTATTTTCTAGATATGCACATAATGTTATGAGTTTTGGAAAAGTCATGTTGTGTTAAGTGTTTTCTGTGTCTTGAGTAGTGTGTTGTTGCTTGCAGATATGGCCACCTAAAAGCATAAAAGATACTGGATCACGGCTTCACTCAAAACTGAAGGAAGCAATTATTCTGGTAGGAATCATTGGTACAATTCGGTGTTTATTCTTTGATTTGGTTATTATTTTGCAACCAACCACCATTACAATATGCAACTTCTATGCAATATGAACTTTGTCCACTTCGACTATGGACACTATAATTATCAGTTCTATAAGTATTACTTGGAAGATTGCTTGTAAGTGGGCTGGAGAAACTACTGTTCATAACCAATTCAATCATGACAGAACAGCTTGTTTGACGGTTTTGAAATTTATGAAACCATAATGGTGATGAAATCATAAATCTTTGATGGCTGAACATTGTTACCTTCTCAAAAATATTCAGAGGAATGGGCTTTAAGGCCTTTGGATGAACTTTTGAAATTCCTACTTTTACTGTACTGTCTGAATATCTGAATTTCTTTTGTTCCATGCTTATTTATGCTTATCATCTTCCCTTGTGAACAAGAAACATCTATCTGCAAGATTCACTCTTGTAACTGTTACTTCTGTTGCAGAGTGGGTTGGAAAAACATGTATTTGGAAATCACGTGGTGTCTTTGCCTTCAGCAGATCCGAATCCAATCCCTCCCGCTTTTGCTTCAGATCCACTTGTAAATTTGTCAGAGGTTGATGAGAAGTACTCTACTAAGATAAACTTGTCACCATCAGGAAAAGCTTCTTCCAGTCTTCCTGAGAGAGAGATTGTTGAAATAGAGGATCCCAGTATCATGAAAAGCACAAGTCCTGTTGGTGTAAGTGATGCACTGATGCTCAAGTAAACAATCAATTTAATCTTTGATGTGGTATTGCTTTTGATTATTGTGTTTACTCGGACATATATGTGGAAGTGATTAGATTCCCTGATCTTCTGCATAATGCAGCCTGGTGCTACAACAAGGAAGGGCGCTTTCCATGTTGATAGGCAAAATTCAGAAGTTTCTTACTATGCCGATGACGAAGACGGTAGCCATAAGAAGTATAGTAGAAGAGGTAACTCCACCAATTTGCTTCTGATTATAAGACTTACCTTAATGCTTTGTTATTATTAGCATTTTCTAGATTTTTTGGCGTATGTTTTATTAGCTTTCGGTTTTTATATTTTTGTCTTGGAATTTCAATGGTTTTGCACCATTTATATTCAGAACTCTCATAGATTTAACATATATGCCAATGTTGTCTATCAGGCCCTTTCCGACATAAACTTCTCAGGATGCTGTTGCCCTTTTGGTCAAATGCACTGCCAACTCTACCAGTTACTGCACCACAAAAAGATGGTTCTACTAAAGCTGATGGTGTAGAAGGACGGCCACGGCATCAGAAATCATCTCGGATGAACCCCAGAAAAGCCTTATTCATCATGGCAATCATGTAAGTGCTTAAGACTTTCTTGCTTTTCTTGTTAATTCCTATTACTATTGCTCATGGAAAAATTGGCTCTCCTAATCGCCAGTCAACAGTTGATATACTCATCCAAATATATTCTTGCATTTTTTTTCTTAGTTTGCTTTCTTGTTGTAAATCACAAGATCTGCCATCCCTTGGCGTTCTTCCTACCATATAGCAATCAATCTGTTCAAACAGAAAATTCATGCAAACAAACTCATTATCACAATCTCGTATTTGTTTACAGAGCATGTATGACAACAATGGGCATCTTGTATTTCCGTTTGGCACAACGAATCCTTAGTGAGAACCGTCAAGAGGAGGGGCTGCAGTGAGCCACGTCGAAGTCTATTTTTGTTGTTGCTCATGCGTGCTTTATTCTTTTATACAGAATACTCTTCACTCGATAGTTCAGCTTTGATCTTGTGTCAGCCACAATTTACTTTTGTATTGTATCTCACCTGTTGTATTTAGCCTGTAAATTTTTACCTTTCCATTTTCCTTCTGCCATACAAAATCTTATTTTCGGACATCGATATTGAAAACTATTGATAATCGAATTCGTTGAACTTAAGAGTGAGAATTTCAGTGTATCATCTGTTTATTGTGCAGTGGTGAATTCAATTGTCTTGCTTGTGAAGTTTGCGCGTTGTTTATTGAAACTGAAAAGCTAAATCACATGGTTTAGTGAAATTGCTATGTTCCATTTATATTTGAAGGATATTACGATTATTAGAAAAAGTGTAGAAGGGGCAGAATGTAAATGTGTAAACAAAAAAAAAATGACAAAATTAACTAAAAATATTTTAAATTTTGGGATTCTTTCAAGTACTGCAAATCCTTTGCTAATTGCATAGAAGCCGTTATAAATGTTGTTATTGACACAGTTTTGGGAGAAGAGGGGGTGATGATGTGGTGATGGCATGGTGATTTTAAAAACTTAAGTTGGGATATATGTGCTGATGATGATGTGCCGTGTGCACTATGTTTATATAAAAGTAATACACCGGTTTGGTGTACACATCAACGAACGACACATGTACTGGCTCTCTGAATAGTCTCTTGAAACGGTTATTTTTAACTTTACACGCATCCGGAGATAAATTTCACAAAAGACCACATAAATATTGAGATTATAATGTCCTGACCAAAGCACTATTTTCTTAACACACAAAATGGTAGAACTTGAAATTATGGGTTATCACATTTATAAAAAAATTATAATATTGAAAGAAAAACAAATTCAAAAAACAGTACTTTCATCTCACAATATCAATAATGTATACTAAAATAATAAATACAGTTCTAAATAAATATATGTAAACGCATGAGTATCCACTCATGGATGCAAGAATAGATCCGATGATTGGTTCATGACTAAAGTAGCTGACTAATAATGTCATTAATTTAGTAATGGAGTGTAAGTGCGCATTGATTAGGGCATCCAAACACCTGTTCCAAAATCTCCATTCCACACAGCAGATTTATTATTTTATAGCTCCAAGCAGTTGATGGCAATCAATTACTGACGTGGTGTTACTTTCATGGAAAGCTTTGGTCAAAAAACTACGGCCACACCAAATCTACATACATAATAAATTACTGACATTATCATGTACAAAGAAACTAATTAGAATCTGTTTGGTGAACTGGACAAAGAGGATAGAATAAGGTGAACTGGACAAAGAGGATAGGATAAAATAGTTTTATTCTATTGGCTTAATTTATTTTATCTCCAAACCGAGAAAAATTGAGATAGAAAGGGATAAAATATGATGAAATAAAATTATATCTTTGTTTTTTTTTTACCCTAATCCTTTTCTCCCTTTTGTTGGGAAGGATTTGTTGCTCGCCCTTTTGCTTGCTCACAAGTCACATGGGGTTTTTAAATCTATACTATTTCCCCATTTTTCAATCAAATCTCATTGACGATATCAAGTCCTTTTCGATGTCATTTTGGTAATCAACTTTGACTTTTCTCTATAATTCTTTGACTTTAGATTGCTTATCTTGTGATTTTTATATTTTATTATTTTATTTGATCTCAAGTCTAGTTGTTGAAATCATGTTTGGTATTATTTTAAATCATTTTATATTGGAAATCATGTATTGTCCTCCTTTTGCGCCATGTTTTTTTTTATTTTTTTTATTAAGGATTCTTCAATAAAAGCAAACATGGTGGGAACGCCAAATTATTGACGCCATTGTTCTTCGTCAATGGAAACGTTTTTTGTTTTGCTTCTCTCCCAAAGATTCATGTCAGCCTTTTCTTCAATCTCTCTATTTCTCTCCTCTCCTTTAAGTAAAATATTTAAGACCAAGCCGTTTGTTGATAATAATGGCCGCGTTACTTACCCAGCTTGTCTTCCTCTTTGTGGTTATCTTCCATCATTCCGTCGCAACTGACACCTTGAACCCCAATCAATCCCTCCACGATGGCCGAATCTTAGTCTCAGCCAAAGAAACTTTTGCCTTAGGCTTCTTCAGCCCTGGCGGATCAAAGAATCGATACGTCGGCATATGGTATAACAACCTTCAAGGAGGCCAAACAACAATAACAACAACAACAGTAGTATGGGTTGCCAACCGCCGCAGTCCATTATCAGGCACCAATGGAAGTTTGGAACTGAATGGCGATGGAACTCTGACCATCAACTCAATGATGTTCTTGCCCATGCCCTCGGTGGCCCTTACCAATCCGGTGGCACAGCTCTTAGACGACGGCAACTTTGTTATCAGAGAAGCCAACATCAGCAGCAGCAAGTTCGCTTGGCAGAGCTTTGACTACCCGACCGACACCCTTCTGCCGGGCATGAAGCTTGGGTGGGACTTGAGAACCGGTCTTAGCCGCAATCTCACCTCTTGGAGGAGTGATGACGATCCATCTCCAGGGAACTACGGCGTATCCATGGACCTCGAAGTCATTCCTCAAATCATTATATGGTCTGGTTCAGCTAAAAGGTCACGCTCTGGGCCATGGAATGGTCTCACATTCAGCAACTTAGGTGAGACGGATAACACCAATTATGGTATCCGGAGTTACTTCGTGAGCAACAAGGACGAGGTTTACTACATGTATAACTCAACGGGCACAATGCTTGTGCGTCGGGAGATGGTAGACCAGTCCGGCATAATAAAAGCGTTTGCGTGGATTGAGAGCACTGGCACGTGGAAGAACTACTTGTACTACCCTATGAGCGAGTGCGGGGAGTATTCAAGATGTGGACCTTACGGCAAGTGCGACATCAATGCGTGGCCCATATGCAGCTGCTTGCCAGGGTTCAAGCCGAAGTCGCCACAGCTGTGGCCTCTCACGGATACCTCGGCCGGTTGTGAGCGCGTCACGGCGCTGGACTGCAAGAATAGGTCCGATGATGGGTTCATGACTGTCAGCCTTGCGGAGTTGCCAGAAACGTCAAACGCCATCCTATACGCGAACATCAGCCAGAGTACTGAATGCGGAGATAGGTGTCTGACGAATTGCTCGTGCACTGCCTATGCCACAGCTAACTTCAGTGGTGCAGGAGTTGGGTGCGTTATTTGGGTCACGGAGCTCATTGACCTAAGAATGTCCCCTCAGACTGCAGAGGTTGTCTTCGTCCGGCTTGCAGCAGCTGATCTAGGTAATTAGTTCCTTGACCAACTTACTCTTTGTGCATTAATCCGTTGTTCATGCATGATAGTATCTGCAGGATGCGAATGAAAATTACATCCCCTCCCTCGGGTATGTCCATCCTTTAGAAACGTTGCATTTAAAATCTAGTGATATTTAGAATATCTATTAGATTTAAATTTAATGGTTGTTATTCATATAGGCACAGTACAGTAACTAATAGTATTAGACAGTAATAAATAAAGTAAATATTAAAAAAATATATACTATTTATTCATTTAAATAATACTCATTTTATAAAATGTATATATTTTTTAATGTTTAAATCGTTAAAAATCAGGGATATGCCATGATCAATAACAAGGCAAGTTGGGTATAATTTTAACCTCTAGAATATTAGCTCAGCCCACTTATAGTGTCATTGTAAATTTATATGTAGATTAGATGTGGCTGTTGTTTGTTTTTGACCGTTTCTTTTAATGGAAGATAGCGCCATCTAATGATTACGTCAACCATTGATTGCCATCTTTTACCTACACACCTTTTTCATTTCTATAATATCCAAGGACCTGCTTCACTAATTTCTATTATTAATATCCATACAAAAAATCTTTAAAATATTATTCTCAAAAAGTTTTTATTAGAAAAAAATTTTAAATTTAATTTTTACAAAAATTAGTTTATAAGTTATTCCGAATTATTTGTTAAGGGAATACTATTTTTCCTTAACTAAACAAGGTATAAGTATTGTAACCACTAAATTTTTTGCCTTAAGTTGCTTACTAAATTACTAGTCTAATCTTTAATTAGTTTAAACAAATATTTTTTTTTTGACAAATAGATGATAAGTGTTCTATGTTAATTTATTGCACTATCATTATAGAATTACGTTGAACACAATATTTTGTGACTTGAATTAGTTTTTTTAAACTATATCTTCTGAATTGGTACGTACTGTTTTTTTTTTTAATGACACAACTCTAGAATAATTTTTCATTAGATGCATTCTCTCATAGGTATTTAGAAAATTTAGTTCTTTATGTCCACCTTGGAAAACTTCAATTGTTTTTTGGTCATCTCATTGTCTTTTTTCGTTTACAAAAACGATGAGAAAGCTTTTTCGTTTACAAAAATGATAAGCTTTCTCGAATGATAAGTAAGTATGTATGGAAGTGCACTATTTAAAGTAAATTATCAACCTCTTAGGATGCACTATAGATGACTTGAGTATCCCTTGCCTTGTAATTCTGAAGGAAAGGAGCATACCACCTCTTACAAGAGACTTGGTCAAATTCAGTAAACTGTGTTCGAGCATGGAGTAAGCAAGTATGTATGGAAGTGCATTATTTAAAGTAATTTATCAACCTCTTAGGATGCACTATAGATGACTTGAGTATCTTTTGCCTCGTAATTATGAAGGAAAGGGACATAGCACCTCTTATAAGAGACTTATAGTCAAATTCAGTAAACTGTGTTCGAGCATGGAGTAATGTGTAAACAATACTATTACAGTGCTACTGCAGTACTTTGGCACAGGGATGAGACTTTGTGCCTTACCCACACACCACTTGATAACAACTCTCCGGTCTAACCAATGGTTGTGATCTAATTGTTCTTAAAAATGAACAATGGTTCTCGTCTGAAAATTTACAATTGATACCTTATTGATACCTTTGATTTTGTTATGATGATCCGACAGCCTCAATCTTAAGCAAGTCAAGCCACAAAAGACAATCTAAATCAATCGTTTTGATCATTATTTTCCCGGTGGTGGCATTGATAATTTCAGTGATAATCTTCTATTTATGGAGAAAGAGGAGGATGATCCACAAAGGTAAACTAATCAATACTCTCCAAGAAATCAAATGCAATTAATCCTTTTAAGTGGCATGTATTCATCTATTCATTACTGTCCCCATGTTCAGCTTTTATTTCATATCATCAACATGGGAAAGACATAAGAGGAAATGATGAATTAGAGCCAACACAACTTCAATGGAGTAGTATGATGGAAGCTACTGACAACTTTGCTGAAACGAAACTTCTTGGAGAGGGAGGTTTTGGCCTTGTTTACAAGGTAATTCATGTATATATATAGCTTAGATTAAATTATTTATTTATTATATATAAGTACTTGTGATTAAAGCATTAATTTAGAACAGGGAAAGCTAGTTGAGGGATGTGAAATAGCAGTGAAAAGACTATCCAAGAATTCAACACAAGGTGTTAATGAGTTCAAGAATGAAGTTACTTTCATTGCAAAGCTTCAACATCGTAACCTTGTGCGGCTTCTAGGATATTGCATTCACAGAGATGAAAAGATTCTTGTCTATGAGTACATGCCTAATGGAAGCTTGGATGCATTTCTATTTGGTTAGTTCTTGCTTGTTTTCTTATATGCATGTTTTTCACTATAATAACCATCAATTTGTTTGCATCTTGATATTTTTCTTATACGTAATTAGATGAGGAAAAAGGAGTTCATTTGGATTGGCAAACACGTTTTCACATCATTGTAGGCATTGCTCGAGGTCTTTTATATCTTCATCAAGACTCAAGATTGAGGATCATACATAGGGATCTCAAAGCTAGTAACATCCTTCTTGACATTGAAATGAACCCTAAAATCTCAGACTTTGGTTTAGCCAGAAATTTTGAAGAACATGAACCACGGACCAAGACCAAAAACGTTGTTGGCACGTAGTAAGTCCACTTTCACATTTTCTATATTATCTTGTATACGTTGAAATTTATATATATCAATGGTCATATATAAATAGTGGCATGCAGTGGATATATGGCCCCAGAGTATGCATTGGATGGGGTTTTCTCAATAAAGTCGGATGTGTTTAGTTTTGGAGTATTAATCCTGGAAATCATAAGCGGCCAAAGGAATAGGATTTTCCTCTCAGAGCCAAACCTTTATCTTCTTGGGAATGTGAGTAGTGCAATATATATATATAAACTATTGATTTCAATATATTAAAGTTGAACCATAAATTTAAAAAAATGGATAATCATAGAAACTAATAAGTAATGTTTTTCAGGCTTGGAGCTTATGGAATGATGGGAAGGTTTTGGATTTGTTGGATCCATTAATTGGCAACTCAATTTCAATTACCCAAGTTATGAGATGTGTGAATATAGGTCTCTTGTGTGTTCAAGAAAATCCTGATGATAGGCCAATAATGTCATCAGTGGTTTTCATGCTGGGCAATGATGATGCACCATTACCTAACCCTAAAGCACCAGGGTTTAAAGCTATTTTTTCCACTAAACATAATTCAACCTCAAATGAGAATGACTTGCATACTTTTAATATTGTCACAGTTTCCGAACAAATAGGTCGATAGTAATTTATATAATGGTTCTCATATATAGTCTATGTTTAAAGTCATTTGTAGTTGTCTGCATTTGGAAATTGACAAGCATAATTTTCTACTAAAATTGTCTTTCATTTGTAAAAATATTCTTAATACTCATTTTTCTAGTGTTATTTAATGTGCCTACTGTTGACTCATACTATGGTGTTCTCTTTGGTGTTTATATAAATAACGGTATAATACTTTTTTGGAGGAGATGGACATATTGATTTTTTCGATAAAAATAAACATAAAAATAATAAAAATAAAAAAGAAGTCTTGTGGAAACTCTTGGAAATTGGAGAAATTGTCTATGTATTCAAGATGATGATTATGATTTATGAGGATATGCTCTTTTATGTTCCTACATGTCAATTTTTTACTCCAATTGGTTTGTATTAGCACTTACATGATCATGTTCTTGTTTTACATTGTCAAGTCAAAGTTTTGGGTAAACGTTTTGACATGGCATCAAACTATGAGGTTTTTTTTTTTATTTTGGGGGTTTAAACTTCAATTTGAATTAAAGTAATTACGTAACTTCAATTTTGTTTCACCAGTTAGTCACCATACAATTTTTTTGACTTTTTTTTTATGATGTAATTGTATGTTTTTCTCTATTCATACATACATGACATATTATCCGTCTAGCTAATAATTTTATATCAGCTGCTGATAAAAAAATTTTAGTATTCATATTATGAAAGTAGACTGGAATATCTCTAGTGATCATTCGGTGAAACAAAATTGAAGTTAAATGATCATTTTGATTCAAATTAAAGTTTAGACCTTAAAATAAAAATGGGTCATAGTTTGGTGTGCTCTGTTTTATAATAAATCCAGTGCTAGCTTATTCATAAATTCTAGGCCAGTCAAATAGTCCTTGTGTTGCTTTGTTCGGCAATGTAAATTTATTAATGATTGAATATTAATGGTTGAGAAATTATCGCGGTGCACCAATCTTTGTAGTTTTTGATAGGTTTTTTTAAAAAACAAATTGAATAAATCACGGTTTTATTTATAAAAAATAAAGAACACAACACAAGGCGAAAAAAAGACAGGTGAGTCCACCACAAATTTGATGGATACTTCAAGTAAATTAATTAATCTAATTGGAATAAATTTGAGTCCACTACTCAGTACATGAGTCCATCCCAATAATTTAAAGAACCACACATCTTGATTAAAAACTCAAATCCCATAGGGTTTCTTGACAAGTACTTGATCACCATCCCATAATCTTACCAGATATATCTTATTATCTCCGGAATTCAACTGATAATCATGCCTTAAATATTTAACT
The DNA here is from genome assembly GCA_902712375.1 of Dioscorea dumetorum. NCBI lineage: Eukaryota > Viridiplantae > Streptophyta > Magnoliopsida > Dioscoreales > Dioscoreaceae > Dioscorea > Dioscorea dumetorum. The sequence goes on from CACTHL010000339.1 coordinate 547,638, forward strand.
AAAATTGATTTAACTTCATTTTTATGAATTAAAATAAATGTAGTTGAGTAGTAAATATTTTTTATCCAATATGGAAACATGCAAGCAACTATATTTTTTATGTCTTATAGTTTTTATAAACAAATAAACAATGAAAACTTACATTTTATATCTATAATTAATAGTTGACATATTTAATTTAAGTTTATAACACATCTTTTTTTTTATAGCTTGCATTTGTGAGAAATCCAAAGCTTAACTCTTACAACAAGTTTTATTAAGTAATGATAGTTAATTCCAAATTTATATCATAAAAGGGTTTCTCATAACAAGAGTGAACTCATTGTAGGATTGGGCTAGGGCGAGCTCACCCCAACCCCACTAAGGTTGATTTGGCAATAAGGTTCTTCTCATAGTCGGGTGAGCCGACTAAGGCTAAGTAAGCTCGCCTTAGTCTTGGCTAGTCACTTGCGTTGTATTTCCTCTTCTTTTAATGCATGTGATTCATCTATTTTATAAAAAAAAATTAAAAGAAAAACATATAACCATAAGTCATTAGTAGTGGTAACTGGCAGAGTAGAATAAAAAAAAAACACAAGAGGAGATAGGAAAAGAACAAAACAAAATACTATACACCAATGCAATCTCTAGCACCCGAGAGGAATAAGGTCACCAAACGTTGATGCACCAATGCCCTGGCTTTCCATTTCTTTGTTTTTTTAAGAGGTTACTGTTGCTATGCTTCAATCTGGATTTCTGGACTACTATATGGAATCAAAGTGTTGTCTTCTTCTGCAGTAAAATAATTAAAGCTTCGTTGAAATCAAACTCACAGACGATAAACGGTGATGATGTGTTGTATCTTGCTGAAGATTGCTTGCAATTTCAGGCTGCATCAAAACCACCGGTCTCTGTCTTCCTATGGACTTCATTTTTATAACTTGCATTGCATTTCACAAGAGTTTTTTGTGATGAAATGTGCAGTTTTCTTAATTGAACAATCCCTATTAGAAACTGATGTCTTCATTATTTTTGTATTTTTATTTTATTTATTTTTGTTTTAGCCAATTTTGCTTCTATGATGTCTACTGTCACGGTCACAACTGATTACCTTCGGTTGTGCGGCACCTGACACGCACCAAGTGGCATGTTTGCTTTCTTTGTTAGAACAACAGTGAAACAACACTTGTTTGCAACACAAACACATCACATAAAAGAAACGAGTAAAACCGAAAAACATTTATGGTGCGAGAAAACGACACAAGAAACTAGTTTTAAAGAGAGAAAAACATAAACTCTCTTAGATTGAGAAAATTTTACAATCATGGTCAAAGATCCTCACCAAGAGGTCTTGTCTCCCCTAAAGACATGAAAGACCATATTACAAGAGTTACCCCAAATCTCCAAGATTAATTGAGCCCTTTGCCCAATACAAGTTTGGTGAGAAGTCTTGGATTTTCATTTAGCTTGCAGTGTCCCCTGACATTACTATAGCTTTAGCCATCCACCATTGGTCACAGCGCGCAGCAGTACCGGTCACACTCGGTAATACCACGTGCTATCCTCGTCCTTGGCTCGGCCATGGTTCCGCTCGTATGCCTATTTGCATACGTCTGCGTAAACCCTGGGCAAATCTTGAATTAACATCTGGGTCTCTTGGTATGATCAAGTGTTCCGCCCCGCCTAGACTTGCTAGAGATTCACTCTATAAAATAACCTAAGTCCACAATACTTGACTCTTGGTATGGGCGCCATACATACGGCCACAATTCAACGCTGGCACGCCTTACGATCTCAGCACATGATCATGCGGGATATTTCGCCAGCTCTTGGTCACGACACAACACATGTCTCGTGTTTCCCCGCACGCTACTCAATCCACGTGGTTTGTGCGCCCTTGTGTTTTGGCCGATGTTAAGTTATTCTCCTAATGACAAAGTATAAGAGTACCGACCCTTCCATCTACCCTGCATATATGATGGAAATAATGCATCCAAATGTACATCCAGAACTGTGAAGAAAATGTTGCTTAAAGTATTGACCTTATGAACTATTATTACATTACATAAGATATATTTTAACACTGCATGACAATATATACCACACTAAAAACAAAGCTATAATAATAAAAGAGCAATGGAATTTCAAGATGCAAACTTTGATGCACTGGACCGCTTTGTGGCCTGTGGACTCACAACCCTTCATCGTGGATGGGAAGGTGGCGAGAGGCGATATCGGGAATGCAGAGGTTGGGATTTTAGTTATGAAGTTTTGCGGGGGTTGTTTTGCAAACAAACCCTTGTATTTCGTAAATGTGTTTTACGATATTAGCAGCAATCCACACCGTCGATTCAAGAAACCTCGAAACCTCGAAACCTCGCAGGGATATTGACTTCTGGACTGGGCCGTCTCGGCGGCGCGTCCGCCGCCGACGTGGAGCTTCTCCAATGGCGTCCTCCGAGCAACCACTGAAGAAGCGCAAAATTTACGATTCTGCACCATCCGAACCCCAAGGTCCCCCCGATCCCGGGCTTAACAATGCGCCCCCTCCCCCTCCTCCTTCGCAGGAGGAGATCCTTCGGAAGAGAAAGAATCGCGATGAGATCCGAAACCTTTACGAGTTTTACCGGCGTATGAAGTACTGTGTCTCCCAGAAGAATCCGAGGCTCATGCCGGATTTCGAGCAGGCTTATCTATCACTCATCTCCGCTTCACGAGGTCATCTCTCTTTTCTCTTTTTTGGATTGCGTTTCCTAAATTGGTCCGGTCTTAAATTATGGTTTTGAAGTTGTTGAGTCTCACGTCCCCGTTGTTTCGCTCTTGAAATGATTGATCGTTCCAAAGTTATGACAATGGAAAACTTGAATTTCATCGCTCCAAAGTTATGGTATGGAAATTCTAGGGTTTGGTACCTCCAAAATTATGTTCTTAAAATTTTATTGTTTGCGGTACCTAAAATTATAAGCTTTTCTACTTGATACCTTCGAAGTTATGTGCTTGAATTTCTTGAACTTCATCGTTTCTCAGTTGAGTTCTTGATGTTTTTGTAATTATAGCAAAAGCTATGTTCTTGAAGATCTTGAATTTCATTGTCCACATGTAAACTGCAGCAGTAGGACTGCAGTTTCGGCATTTATGGATAATAGTATGCAATAGCCTGTTTAAGCCCATTTGCAAAATGGCAGTTAGTAGAACTCTAGTAGACAATCGCAGGCTGTTATCAGTTACTATAATCTTAACTACGAGTATGGTCTAGGACTCAAAAATGGTTCTTCCTTCAAATTTTAGTCATTGTTTATTAAGTTGTACCTAAGGGGGGCATTATTTTTATTTTCTTCTAGTTTTTTCATGAATTTGTTTCTATAACATATTATTAGTACTTTACATGCTTGATGTCTCACCTTGTTAAGGTTGGTATTGAGGTGTAATGCTACTGCAATGAAAGGCATTGTAAGATTAGCAGGTCCTCATTTCTTGGGCATGTGATATTGGCATAAGTAGTTAGTGGCGTGTGTTTCTTACGCCTATGGCCTTGCTCCAAGTTATGATCTTTAGGGATCCTGAATCTGATTTGCAGTTATTTTGCGTTACTGACTATTATTTATTGTAACTTGAAATTTTTGGTTTCTTCTCTAACATGCAAATTTCCAAATTTTCGGGCATACTTTTGGAGCACTCAAGCAATGAGAATAATTACTTTGATAAGTACAAGCATAATTATGAAGAAAACTTGTACCTACTGAATGTTTTCTTTTCTCTTAAAAATCAAAATAAAATAAGTCAGAAATTGATGTCCAAATTATGCTGGTCCAAGGAAACAAATAATAATGCCTCTGTCATGGCTTGGACTATTTTCATATGGACTACCTTTTCACAGTCATGTTTGACTAATTACTTCAGGGAGTAGGATGCCTCAGATATAGTTCTTTCCATGCGCCACACAGAATTGTGGAATTAAATTTTGCCCTTACATGCTAATTCTGTCTGAGTTTTCTATTTGTTTATGTTATGTCTCCAGTTAATACTTTCTTATTTGTTGCAATGTGCTTCCAGTTTATATGTTCTACTGCTTGCAGAAACCTTGATGAAAATATTCAAGAAAATACAAACTGCCAATCTCTATATCATTCCAAAACAAAATAAAGATGCTTAAGTCCCTCTTTCACCGGATTTCAGGTTGCACAAGTGTACAACGTATTGTAGCTGAGCTTATTCCTCGGTATGCATCATATTGTCCAACTGCTCTTGAAGCAGCTGCTAAAGTTTCCATTAACATGTACAATTGGAGCTTGGCCATTATATTGAGAGGAGAGGATGTAGATGGTGTTGCATATCACACTGCTAAAGCATGTATTTTTGGCCTCGTTGACATATGCTCCACAGCCTCACATGAAGCACCAACATCATCTGTCATACAGGGCATATGCTCTGCTGTTTTCTTAAATGTTCTTACTTTCTTCACTTCAAGTTTTGAGGGGAAGAATATTTTTGAGATTGGTGGCAAGCAACTAATGAAGTTGCAAGAATCCATGGAATCCTTCTCTGACCTTAAACAAGAACAGGCAGATGATGTTGAACCGGCGTCATATAAGTTACTCAAGTTCAGGGCAGTTAGTCTGCTGCATATTTTCTTTTCCTATCCTAGAAACTTGCTTGAAGCCTGTTTCGAACTTCTTGTTTCTGATGGAGTTGATGGTCTTGCTAAAGGCCGATACTTTCTCACTCAACTGACAACTTTCCTGAGTGTTGGTGACCCTGCTCTTGATGAGGCAAAAGATGAGATTTTGCTATGTAAAGATTCCTCACAGGCTTGCACACATGTGAAAGAAACAAATGAAGTGAAGCATGCATCAAATGATGGCACTGTTCTAGAAAATTCTCTATCTAAGATTTCTTTCATGGGAATGGTAATATGCTAATGTGGCTTAAGCCAATTCTAGCAAGATCTTTTATTCATGTGTTTTCTTACTCATACATGCCTGTTTGTGTAGACTAAAAAAATGGGTTTATGGCTGATATCTTTCAGCTTTATGTATTTAAGCCTTAGCTGCTCTACCTTCTGCATGAATCAATGAATCATTACAAATAATATACCTGATACAAGGTATTGAAGAATCGAGATCAAGAAAAGTAATATCTACCTAGGGGCCTTTGTCTCTCTCAAAAAGTATTAAAGTTTTTTTTTTTGTTGTTTTAAGATTATGTTTTAGTGATTTATGCTTAAGTACTGTTGAAATGCTTGAAGAAGACTAATATGTTGGAACCCTTTGTGATGTGTACTTCATTTATTTGTAATTTAGCCATTTGTTTAATGCTTTTGGCTTATTAAGTCTGATGGGCATGGCTTTGTAGTCATGTTTCTGTTCTTATTCTTGGATCTTGGCCCTTCTTATAGCAGTTTTGTTGTAAATCTCAAACATTCTCATATACAAGCTGTAAGCCTTGGGGAGTTATATGCTGCATCTCTTTTGCAATATTACCTTTAAAATATATATGTTTTTTTTATTTATAATTTCAAGTGTTTTTTATTAAATTTCTTTTTTGGTTGAAAAGCAGAGAGTGGCTTTCTTTCTTCGAACAAGATGTCTAAGGCTACACTCTTACAACATTGCTACTGTTTTGTTATTAGTTTCATTGTTTTGCTTCATCACATAATTATTGCTTTTACGTTATCAAATTTCTTAATTAGGGGTGAACTCTTCCGTCACTTCTTTTGCTTTCACTGAACCTAGGTTTTGCATATCTTGAATGGGTTATAGTCTATGCAAACTATGTGGTCATTGAATATGGAATATGTTTTGTTATGATCTATAACTATAAGTGACCATTTCTTTATATATATATATATATATATATATATATGTTTTTTGTGGCTTCACATTTTTGCTTTCATTGAGCCTAGGAGTATTCATATCTTGTATACATTTAAGTCTATCCGAATTTTTTGAATGGTGAGGGTGGAATACTGTTTGGTATGATCGTAAGTCACCATTTTTTTTATTCTTGCTAGGTTTTGTTTTTTGTCTATATTCTGTATTTTCTTCCTCCTATAATTTTTTTTCCTTTCTTGCAAGTCTGCCAGGATTTCTAGGGGGTATCAAGTTTAGTGTGCCTTCTTAATAATGTCTATATTTTATAAATGTGGTTAACGGAAGTTCTTCATTTAGATCACTGCGTAGGCCATTTTTTTAATCATATTTACTTAGGTAGTTTTTGACGGAATGGTTAAAATTCAAATTCTATTTCAAGCCTTCCGTTTGAAACTTTAGTACATGTGATTGATGTTTTGTACCTATGCTGAACGCTAGATGCATGTTCATCATAAATTTCTGCTCAGCCTTAGTTGTCCATGTGCATACATGTAAGCCAAAATAGTTACATAGCAACTTTATGTATTTATAGTGAATAAAGTGCGCCATTGCTTAACCACAAAGTATATGTTAATCAATGTTTTAGTATGACTTTACTGACTTTTTGCGTATGAGCAAAAACCATATCTTGTTTGGTTAATATGAAAACCGTCAGTTATACTCTAGGTCTCTTATCTCTGTTTGTGTCTTATGAACAACTGTGTAAAGATTTGCAGAGCTGATGAAGTGTAATATCCGGCAAGAATGTGAACTAGGTCTTCCTTGTTTCTGAGATCACTGCTTTGCATTTTCTTGTTGTCATTCCTGAGCTACCTCAAAATTGCATGCCTGATACTGGTTTTTCACATGCAGGCTATTGGCAAAGATATATCATTGAGAGGTTGGATTCAAGCTAGATTTAAAAAGTTAAGTGCTTCATTGAATTCCAAGGCTTATCCGGAATTGCAATCCTTTCTGGAAAAGATTTTTAATCCCATTTTGGAAGCTTCAGAAAAATCAGAGCTTAAAGACCTCCGGGAGGATATTGTTGACCTTTCAAAATTGAATAATCATCGCTATTTGGCTGATAAGATCCCTGTCCAGTACGGAATTGCTGCTGAGAAACCTGATGCATCTTCCACTGATATGCATCGCGAGGATAAAATTGCTACCAGAGAAGTTACAGGCCAAATGGCAGATCCTGCAAGGTTAAGATTTCCAGAGAGTTCAAATTTGCAGCCTGTGAAAAAGGTTCAAAGTCATTTAACTGAATGGTCCATGTCAGCAAAAAGTTTAGAGATGGGTGACTCAGAAGATTCTAGTGTAGAAAAGAATTCTAATGAGGACTTCTTGGGCAGGCAACACCTATCTTCAATTAATGGCAAGCAATCAGACTATGAAAATAATGATCCTCGTAATAAAGTTCATGGTGGTGAAGTTGCAAAAGATCAGATCCTTAATATTGATCATGGGTTGTCGGTAAGCACCTCTGTCTCTGGAGTTGCACCCAATACACTGCCATCTCCAAAGCCAAATGCAGCCACCCAATATTTTGCATCTCCAAGTCAAGTTCATTGGTATTCTGATGGAGATTTTGCAGCTATGGATGTATTCTCTGCCTCTAAGATTCTCTGGTTAGGTTCTCTTGGTCATGATGCCTCTGAATCTGCAGTTAGAATGCAATTTGAAGACTTTGGCCCCATTGAGCAATTTCTGTTCTTTTCTAGCAAAGACTTTGCTTTGATTGAATATAGGAACATCATGGATGCTGTAAAGGCACGGGAGTACATGCAAGGATCCTCCTTATGGGGTGGCTGCCTTTGTATTAAATTCTTAGACGCAGGATTTGGTAGTAGAGGGGCTATTAATGGTGTTGCAATTGGTGAGAGTTGTCATATTTACATTGGAAGAGTACAGTCCAAACAGGCAAAGGATGATATTTTCAATGAGTTAATGACTGCTAGGTTAAGTAATCCCCGGATGGTTACTGACCTTACAAGTGAAAATGCATTACTTTTGGAATATTGTTCTCCTGAGGAGGCAACCATTTCAATGTCTCACATCAGGATGTGCCGGAAAGAGACTGGGCGCAATGTATTATCAAATAAAAAGCTTGACACTAAGTACGGTTAAAGAGGAAAGGCCAGCTTCTGGCTGTCAGCTCATGGTGAGCCAAATAGATAATTCTGTCCCTGATGAAGAGTTGATCAATGCTTTTTCAAGATTTGGTGAGCTTACTGGCTGGCAGTTTATGAGACAAAATGGATGCTGCTTAATAAATTTTCAATCATATGAATCTGCTAACCTTGCAAAATCCCATTTAGATGGTGTAAGGTTTGGGCTCATGTCTATTCAGGTTGAGATCAGATCAGAGCACCCTGCCCATAGTAAGATACTATCACCGCATGCGCAGACTTCACATGAAAGCCCTGTTGACAGTTGCAGGATAAGAATGTCACAGTTATCTTCTTTATTTTCATCTTTATGCGTGAAATATAAAATTGACCAGAGTTCAAGCTCGTATGCTTGCCAGAAATTAAAAGATTATTATGCAATCAACGCGAGAGATGAAGATAAAATTCCAGTAAACACTGTATGGATTGGTTTGCCCGCTATGCCCTCTCCCTTTCTTACAGATGATGAGTTGATGTCGATATGCAAACTTGCTGTCAATGGTCTTGGTTCAGTGGTTAGAATTGTAAGATTGACAAGGGAGAACATGCAAAATTCTTGTTGGCTTGTGGAGTTTAACAGTGTGGAAGCAGCGGCTACAGCATTGAGAAATATTCGGGATTGTCCTGGTGTGTTCCTGCAAATTGAGTTTAGGTATCAACAAAATATCCATTTGACAATTGTTCTCGAAATTCATGCATATTGTTTTAAGTATCTTTTCAAAACACGATCATTAAGCACAAGTTTTCTTTTCTTTGCTGTTCTCTTATGAAGAAATTCTAAAGTTTCTTCGCATCACGATGAGCTACAGTTTGCACTGTACTTGCCATTTAATGGACCTGCCTCCTTGGAAAATAAGCCAGGCAATCAGTATCGCAGCTCTTATTCAGATAAACCAAATATTGTTACTCATGAGCTTGTTTCACCAAGAATAGACACGGAAAGGTTTGGCAGTCAAGTGCACAACAGGCCTCCATATTGTTCAAACTGGCCTGCTGCAGCAGGAAGTGTGGAGGTGATGGAAGCCAGGCCTTCATTTTCTGGTATTGTCCAAATTTTTCCATTTTTTTCCTTTTCATTTTACTGATCATTGTAATTGCCTGACTACAAATATTTTCTTGGATGATTTATCAGAAGATCCGGGAACCTCCCATGGTGGTGAACATCCATGGCAATATAAGAAGCTGGAAACCGAACCTCCAGTGTCAGGCCCTGGGAGGCTACCATGTCCACCTCCTGTCACATATGGAGGCTCGATCCCACCACCAATGCCACCATTCTCATATCCACGCCCCTTCTATCCTACTCAAAACAGCTCTTGGGACAACTATCATCAAAATCGTCCTCCACCAATGAGTCAAATTTCCCATGGTATGATGGGTTCAGATAATTATCATGCCAATGTTCCTGGACCGCCTTTTGTCCCCTCCTCTATCAACCCAGTATCACAGCTTCCTGAAAATTCTGTTCAACGATATGATCAAAAGGTTCCAAACAGACCAACTCTATCTCCACCTCCACCACCAGATGTGCCGCCTCCACTGCCTTCTCCCCCTCCATTGCCTCAAATTCAGCCACCTTCTATCCCACCTCCTCCAATGTCTAGCCCTCACAATCCCCAATCTGCTCTTGAAAGTTCTAACGCGAGAGCCAGTGAACAGCACCCTCATTATCAGTGGCAAGGTTCTCTTTCTAAGAGTGGGGTCCACTACTGTTCAATTTATGCTGTTGGGGAGGGCTCAAATATTTGCAAGTATACGGTACCTGCATCAGAACCTGTCAAGTAAGAACCACACCTTCTCTTAATTAGGGAGGACAAGATGTTTTATTTTTTATTTCTTAATCTGACTGATTAACCAGTGTTATCCATCATATTTGCAGCTGGCCTACCCGATTGGATGTAACAAAGCGTGCAGTATTTCATCATGTGAAGACAATCTTTGCTAACACTCCATCTCACAAAGTGAGTTTTGATGCTTGTGCTCAGAATAGAGAAAAAATAGCATTTTTTGGGCCATTGTGATTGTAGGGTATATTTTTACTAGCCTCACCATGCTGCCTGTGTACTCCATATGACATTGACAAGGAATTATATGGCCTTAGGGAATTTTGAAGATAGATTTTTATGTAATTGGTGCAAAATAATGAAAATTTAGATGTGGATACAAAGTAGATGTATACTTTCATGCATGGTCACGAGATGGTAATCTTGGCATGCGTAAGATGCTGTATTCATTTTCTTACCAATAAGTACATACCCAAATACTAGCCCATCAAGTAGTTGAAAGAATCAGACAATTCTAGTTAACATTCACAGGTTCCTGACGAAGGTTATATTCCATTGCTAGGTATAATGGTTGGTATTATCCAAGAGTCTTTGAGAACCTGGGCCATCACAAAGTCCTTATGCTTGCATAAGGTTGGGTATAGCCTAAAGGAAACATTCACATGCATTTCATTTGAGAAATGTGGAAAAATATAGTTCTCTAGTTGTATAATTTTTGCTCAAGCATGTTGGTAGTTAATTTTTACTGAAGCTTCTTTTAAAGATGTATTAAGGGGATATAATGAAGATTTCTTCTGCTGTTTGTTATCAGAATTCTAATATTTGAAGAATTCTTAGCCATTAGAGCTGTCTTGCTATTTTAAGGTTTGTAATACCCAAACTTCCCTCAATTTAGTAAGTGTAGTAATGTGTCTGCCAACCAAATAGATGCCATTTTTATTGCCACTCTCAGCCTAAAGGAAATTCTTAACTAATCTGGAAATGAAATCTAAAATGAAATCTAGAATCAGATATACAGATAGATTGTATGTTGGAATGGATAGCAAAAAGCTGTTAATAAGGATTGCACTGTTAGCAATTAATTTGTTGCGTGTCTCCAAGTGCCAATAGTTTAAGATGCTTTGGAGGCCAATGGTGTAAGTTATGCCACAAGAATTTCCCTTCTGACAATGCAACATATCAATTGCTGACAGTGCAATGCTTAAGTTTTCATTTTAGTGATTCTTACACTAAATTTCTCCTGTTTGGTATTTATTTTGCAGAGAGAAGTTTGCCGGTTGCTCCCATCCGCTATAAGTGACCATAAGGGTGTAAGTTGTTTCTCCTTTGATGGAATATTTTCTTGAATGTTTGCTATTGATTTCAAAAGTGGATAATATACCTGTTTTTATTCATCTAGCATTAAATTTCACATAAATTGTATCATTCTGGCAAGAAATGTCATTTTCAACCTATGAAAATCATTTTCTGATTTTCTTTTGTTTTTTGTGTGTGTGCGAGCACACACACACACACACGCACGCACTCTTGCATAATAACATTATGTTGGTAGAATGGTCATTATATTGTTTGACCATTGCTAACAGGATTTAATCTTCAATATTGGGCACATAAGTTATTATTTTGTTAATACTAGCAAAACTTGAACCAACTTGTGTTTAACCTGACTTGAGTGAGGCAAAAAATTTCACTCATCGAATTGTGAGCATAATAGGATTCATTAAACATGGATAAACGTCTTGGCTTGGGTGGTCACTGCTTGAGTTATTATTTCTGTAGTCCTAGAGAAACCCTAACCTATAATATTTACAACTGTCAACTATTGGAATCTGTAAACTTTATCAAATCTTTCTGTCTTTATTCATTTCAAGTACTAAATCTCTGGTTGGTGTAAATATTATTAGAGCCTTTACAACGATAATAAACCCTTATTGGTTGGACACTCTTCTTTGGTACTGTGCATAAACATGGCATCCTGAGCTCTCTGCCATAGTTATTTTATCAAGGTTTATGATATCTACTATACTTGTATATATTCATACACTGCTCAACTTTCTTGACCCATGCAAATTTTATCCTCTGATACTTGCCATAAATCTGCTTTACTTTGGTAAGAGTCAATATCATGTTTCTAATTAGACACGTTTAAGAAGTTTCATATAGGTTCACCTGTATGCTGTTTTGATTAAATTTTGGTGACCCAAGTATATTTATAGAAAATGTTCTTATGGTCGTTCAGAAAAATAATTGTGAAGTTTAATATGATGAATGCCATCGTTATGTGATGGAAGTTTTAAGGATTAGCTTGTTTGCCATTGACAGCTGAAACACTGACTATATATTTTGCAGTTGCATGACTTCATTACTTATTTGAGACAGAGGGATTGTGCCGGGGTGATCAAGATTCCTGCGGTGAATTCTATGTGGACAAGGGTACTCTTCATTCTTCCGCATTCTCCTGAAACTTGTTCCATGCTTGCCATTCCCCCGAATCCTGTTGATTGTCTTATTGCACTGGTTCTGCCAAAGGAAGAATGAAATGAACCTCGAGTTTGTATGATATATGGGAGGATGAGTTCTTTTTTGGTATTTTACATGGTCCACGGACAACAACCGCTGTAGAGTTAAAACTTCATAGGCAGTGGTTTAAATCTTTCTACGTTTGGGCTATGTTAAGGTTCTTCCTTTTTTTTTGGAGACTTTCAAATTCTTGCTGAAATAGGGTTGCATTTGTGTATATGTATGTATATTTGTTCTGATTTTAGAGGTGATCTTGATAGATCTGTTCAATCTACACTGTTCATTATGTATCTAGTTACATATTTGATAATCATTTACGGCCAGAAAAAATTGGTTTAGAATGAATTTGGTTTCATTTATTTTACTTATCAATGTTTTTGTTGTCGTAAAATTTGGAAAATTTATTACAAATAAAACCTCGGAGGAAACATGAAAATTTATGTGCAAATAATGCTTAAAGATCATATTAGTAATTCTTAGTTCCTACTTCTTACAAGCGTTCTTGTGATATTTCTTTCAATAAAGGCATCTTAATGATTTCTCTTCTTTGTAGCTTGAATGTTTTTTAATTTAAAAATAAATAAATGATAATTTTGTTACAAGGAAAATGTTGGAAGTATAGATACATGACATAAGAGAAAAGAAGTTGTTAATAAAATGGAGAAGTAATTACAAACACTGATAAGACTTCGTTGCAGAAACATCAAAGAAAGATTAAAGAAACACAAATATGAGACAGACTTCCTTGCGAAGAACAAAAAAAGCATAAAAATCACAAGCAGGAGACACAGTTTCTCAGCAAAAATGATTTCCATCAGCAAAGGTTATTTCTTCCAACAAAGTCACATATTTTCTTTGTTTTTTTATGAAGGTGAGAGTGTCATGCTATAAACTCGAGCTCTGCACTACCATATAATAAAGCTGGGATGAATTCAAACTCTCAGATGACAATGATGATGATGTCCTGCACCTTACTGCATTAATACTGACAGGTCTCTGCCTCCCCATGAACTTTGTTCTTATGACTGACTTGCATTTCACAAACATTATTTATGAGAAGTCATGCAGATTTCTTAGATTGAACAACTCCCATTAGAAACCAATGTCTTCATATTTGATGATCATACATATATTACTTACATTATTTATCTGCGGAGAAACAGTAGCTTAGATCTATGAGATATTACTACATTAGATATATAATTCAACAAACCATAATTATACCACAAGAAAAACAAATCTTTGATAATACAAAGAACAATGGAATTGCAAGATGAACACTTGGGATATTTAGACTCTACTCTTCAAGTTCAAATGCCGACACCGGGAAGCTATCAGAAAGGCCAGTGCCAGTCTTGAAAGTGATCTTCTTGGAAGAAGGATCCTCAATGTACATCTCAACAACAGAGAGCCAAAGCATGAGTTCTTTAGTCTTCACTCCGGTCATCTTCTTCATCTTACCTTTCTCGACAATTGCAGTCACCTCAGGAGCATATGACACTGCTCTTTTGATTTTCTTGAATGTATGGTCCTTCTTCTTCTTTTGAATCAACCAGACAAACCCCGCCTCGCGGTTGTATCCAAACTCTTCAATATCATTCAATGGAAATAAACCATTTGGAAGACCGATCTCTTCGAGCAGCTGAATGGATTTCTTCTTGCAGAGAGCATCTCCATTGTATATCTCAGCGCCATCACGGTAGCTCTGGATGGTCTGAGATGCCATTGTGTGAGTTTTTATATGAAGTGATAATCCTGAGAGCTGATAGAAGCAAACAAATAAGAGAGATTTTGGAAAATGGATGCTTTGGGTGCTGATGGAATGGAAATATATTTAGTGTGCTATTTATAGATACGTAAGGTTACTGATAAGGAAGGAAAAGACTTTGTTTGACCAGGTGCTCTTCCACAACGTGGAATCAATGGAAAGTGTCAACGGGGACCGGCTTTAGAACAAATGCATTGATTTCTTTTATATCAAATAGAATTGCAGTTTCTCGGACATTGTCAATACAGGCAAAGTAGCATGACCAAGTCTTTGTTTTTTCTTTTCTTTTTCAATCTATTAAAGTTGGCAAAAAAAAAAAAAAAACTTATTACTAGTTACTTCATTGTTTTCTCAGGAAATGAGTGAAAGTATGATATTACCCAACCTTTACTGACTGAATATTTGAAACTAAGCTTGCAAACCTCATTTGACCAGGTATTTTCTTACTCTCCCATGCATCACTGTGTATCTGAACACTTCCATTAGATTCTGCATCTCACCAGCCTAAAATCCATCAATCTCAGCTTCTCATCTTGAGTTCTTGATTCAGTTAGCAAGTTAGCGAAAATATCCTTATGATTTAAGGCTTGGTTTAATCCTGCACAATAGGTGAACACCCACTCAATCTTCATCTGCAAAGTCCAGGTTTTGCACAATGGCAACCTGATTGCCAAAGCCTTAGCAGTCAAAGCTATAAGCAGCCAAATGTCTAACCTCTTACAACAGTGTCAGATAATCAAGATGCTCCTGCATGCAGGATGAGGCCTGGGATGTCTGGGGTTCTAATGTTTAATGAGAACATTTTCCATTGCACACTCCACAGCATGAATAGGGATCCAGTAAAAATTAAGTTGTATGCCTCTGAAAACCAGATTACATCTAACATTCTAGATGAACTAGATGGTTGCAGTTACAATTGTCAGCCAAGCTGGAATCTCCACCACACATTGCAAGACAGTCAGTCACAGCATTACCCTTGCTGTGACTTCTCTCCATTCTAGCTAATGGAAAGCATCTCAAAAGATCCTTAATGCTCTTTAGATTCTCTGCCAGTCCTGACTATTATCATTTATAAAATTAGAAAATCTAGGTTGCAGATATTGGTATCTATATTGATGAATGTTAGTTTAAAAGCCAATGGAATATCAAAGCACCATGGATCATCAATCAAACTGGTGTTACTAAGTTAATAGATCTAATCCCCATATATAGTTTGATAATATCAGTAGTTTTACACATAGCTCTGAAAGGCCGTACTAACAACTGTTGTAAATGCGGCAGGATTTCGAACATGTAGTATAGCAGATACTGTTCACGGGTGTGTTCAAGAAGGTGCAAATTGCTGGAATTCAGCAGAGGCAGAGCGCAAGGACGTGTTCAAGCTAGTGCAAATCTAAAGAGATTGAGACTTTGATGTACAAGGCCTTGGTTCGCAATGCACGATTGTGATGTTAAGCATGGGCAAGAAACACAGGCGTGTTGCTCAAAAATTCTTTTTTTAAAGACTGATCTCGAACATGGCCATAGCACGCACGGGTATGCTTCGACTCGAAAGTTGGATATCTTAAAAACCCTTGTTTCATTTGTAGGGAAATGAGAGAGGTCTTCAAGAGGGCTTGTGAGCAATTTAAGATCGGCATGAAAACTTTAAGAGCTTGGTTTGATCCTTCAAACTAGTCAAGAAGAAGCAAAAAAACTTGTGATACATGCTTCTTGGGTGTTTTCTCTTTTTGTATGTCAAGTCATTCTCTCATCGAAGCTCATAATTTTTATTTTTCAAGATTATAGTCAAATTTTCTTCGTCTCTAGCCGTGGACATAAGCTTTAAAAGCCAAACCACATTAACATGTGTTACGTGTTAATATGAAAAGATTACTATATTTGGATTATGGTCAATGGTAATGTTGATGGTAATATGAGATTATTATTTTTGAAATATTACCAAAGAACTTGATTATCTCATTACTGCCAAAATAGGTGGGTATCTTGGATTACCAAAGAAATGGTAATGTGATAATTTTTTAGGTCAGATATATCCCTTTTTTTAAATAATTTTAAAAGAACGTATGGTGCAATATAAAAAATTCATAAAAATCTTTTCTTCTTTTCGTTTATATGAATACACATATATTAACTTTGTAAGTTAAACATTTATATAAACAAACTTATTTAAAAACAATTCATCTAATGACCTGTATATATTTGACTTTGTAATTTAAATATTTATATATACACATTTAAAAAAATTCATCCAATGACATGCCTTATTGTTTCATATTTCATTTCTCTAGTTTATTTACTGAATAGTGAATTCACTTAATTAAAATTTGTAATGTGTGATTTCATTGAAACAATTTTGATCTATTTTTTTAAAATATATTACAAGGGTTTTTGCTACATTAATTTAAACATATACATATGTAATATGTTATATTGGTTATATGTGCGATTCGGATGAATAGATTTTTTTAAGATTGAAGGGTATTTTGAGAATTTTTCCACTTTACCAAATTGATTAGTATAACGAACCAAACACGGTAATGAATTATTCTCGTTAATATGAGTTCCCAATCAAATATGACAATATCAAATGCTACAATATTCCGAGTCATATATCATTATCATCCTTATTATGGAGAAAATTTCATTAAGTAATAATATCTTATTACTGCGAATCAAACGGCTCCTAGTTCTTTGTGTCCTTGTTGGTTATCCCAGCCCTAACAACTACTAACAAGTAAGAACAGTAGCTTTAGTCCAAGCCCTACAATTCCCCTACTTGATATTTCAAACTCAATGTTTGTTATTAGAATTCGAATTTTTAAAGAAATAATTAGGCATTAAAGCCATCTTGGCTGTTTTAAGATTTCTAATTGGATGAAGAAGATAACCGTGACTGAAGACCAAAGAGCTTATGTTATGGATTCCATCATTGAGTTGTACATTGAGGACTCTTCTATTGGGAAGATCATCTTCAAGTCTTGCACTAGGCTCTTTAACAGCTTCTGATCACTTCTACTTTTCAACTTGAGTAGTTGTGAAATTGTTGAAAATGTCTTGAAACACTGAAGGATTGATTAAGGCTTTGTTTGTATGTTCATTCTATGAAGGAATTTTTTTTTTAAGCTTTATGTTAAAATTCAATGCGAATCTTTTCTTCCAAATATTAGCCTAGTTTTCCTTCTTGCGAGTTTGGCCTTTTGGAGGTTGGAGAGAGCGCTTGAGGTGATGCTACTCAGACCTTGCAGCTGAACCAGTAAGCAAGCTTCCCCTTGTTTTGAGTGAGTGTTAATCTCTCATGCTTGTTTTGCTTTGAGATGGATTTGGTGGATTGTGCTCTAGGGTTGGTTGTGCATGTGTTGGAGTTTAGAAATTTCTTGTTTCGCTAGGATCTTGTCCTTATGTGTGATTTGGAATGCTTGTATACTTCTTAGCATGTTTATTGGACAAGTGATCCGACCCCTTAATCTTTGATCATGCATATAAGGTGTTTGCTGAAATGCCTCTTTGGGTTCAAGTTGCTTGCTAGGCTTTGAAAATTTGTGATATCCATGCATTTGCCTTATTTTGCTTTTCAGTACTTCTTGGTATGGGTTGCTTGAATTATTGCTTGAGTTGAGTGTAATTGCTTTGTCTTAGTTGTAACCTTGTAGATGAGCCATGCTTTCTTCTTTGGCTTGCCAAGTTAAGTTACTTTGAGCTTTTGTTAAATCTTAGATGCTTATGCCTAGATGTATTTTCATGCATGGCTATATCACTTCCCTCCATGTCATTATGTTATTCTTAGCACCTATTAGTTGTCTTGCCTGAAGCTATTTTGCTTTGAGATCCTCTCCCTAGTTCTTGCTTTTGTTGCTGTTTGTCTTAAATTTTTTCTTTTTTTTAGTTTTGAGCAACTAGCCTGGGTTATGTCAACTATAGGCTGTTTCAAGGAGGAGTATTTTAGCTTGTGGAGTGAATTTGAGTGGGAGATATTCCAAGTAAGTAATACAAATATCCTTTTCACTATATATTTTTTTTGTTATGTATGTATTAATTTCAACTATATGTATTTTTTATTGATACATTTTTCCATTTGTGTTTGAATTGTTGGTTGCTTGAACATGCATTGGTGAAGGTTTTGACAATTAGAATCATGTGAACTTGTGGGGTTGGCTTTCATTCTCCAAATGAGAGCTTGGAACCCCAACCTTTGAGTTATTATGTATAATATAATTTAGGTTGGAAACCTTGCCAAGTGGATTTGTGTGTGTATATATTTATAGTGGCATGCTTTTTTTTTTTTTTTTTCTGAATTGAAATTCTGAAAATTTATTACTTCTTTTTATTTATCTATTTCAATCCTTGTTATTATGGATTTGCATCTCTAGTTCTATATGTATAAGTGGTGTTATATATGGTCTGCAGGCTATCATGTGGATTGTGAACTATTAGTGAATATTGTGTCTTAAAGCTTTAACTGATGGATTCTTTTACCTAATTTTATTCGTTAGTTATCCTCATCTGTTAACATACCAAAGGCTATGGAAATAAATGTATACTTATACATGAGTTATCCTCATTTCCACCGGCATACTGCCTTTCTCAATGAATTTAAGGCATTAGTTATTTGTTGTCTTATCAATTATATATTTTCATTGGTTTACTTTTATCTGCAAACATATCAAAAGCTTTCCTTTTATTATCATTTGTTGTAATTGTTTTATTTCAACAGTTTATGTTTACTTAACTGTTGTGTTTCCATTTGCGTTGAAAATAATGTTGTTTAGTTATTTTTGAAAAGTGGATTATGCAAAACTATTGTTATGTTTAATTTAATCTCCAATTAGGCTATACTCTAACCCAATTAATATAGGTCAATATTAACCATGTGGACATAGACTTTGTAAATAAGATTATAGTTTTCGCGCTGTTGGCAAAATAATAGCCGTTGCATACTATCTATTGTGGAAAAGGTCAACAAGAGGACTGTGAGCATTCAGAAAATTTGTCGCAGTCTCCTGCATTCAAGGATCAAGCTCTGCCTCCTGTGTTGGAGGATCAAGCTAAAAAATCAGGGAAACAACACCATCATCAATGGAATGAATGAATTCAGGAAAGAGATGAGGAGGGTTTCTATATATATATATTATTATTATTTTGCAAAGTGGATAACTTGAGTTTATTAGAAAACGAGAAAAGGACAAAATAAGTGGGGGTAGATGCATTTATTGAATTGATTATATTATCAATGCAAAGAGCATTATATATTCAATTGATAGTGACATTGAATAAGAAGAAAACATAGACAATTTATTGTTGGTTAACTGTAGAACTAATTCTCCAACTCATCATCTGATACATTGTAACCATCTTACAGACGTGGTAACAGAAATTTGAACTTGCTGAGTGGGCAATAAAACTGGGAAAACAGATACTTTGCTTTTAACATACTTCTCTCCTTGGTTAAATTTACAATGAACTTCATAATAACTTTGCTTCTGTTTCTTTTATTCAACAAATCTAGACTCAGTTTTTCAACACCTATTTACATATAAATATAAAAAGAAAACGAAGTCGCACGGCAGGAAAATCTGTTCAAATTAACGACTGCTTTTCTAGGCCACTAGTCAACTTTTTTATTTCGATTTATCTGCGAAAAATTCACGTTAAAGTTCATTGGTTCCCTTAATTTCTCTGTCTCTTCTTTCCTTAAGTGACATCAACAGCAATCCATTTGATCCTCGAGTTGAAGAATAGTAGAGTGAGTTCCACCGTGATGGCACCGTTAGTTACTCAGCTTGTCTTCCTCTTAGTAGTTGTCTTCCACGATTCCATGGCAACCGACACTTTGAACCCTGATCAGCCTCTCCGCGATGGCCAAACCTTGGTCTCAGCCCAAGAAACCTTTGCCTTAGGCTTCTTCAGCCCGGGTAGATCAAGGAACAGATACGTCGGGATTTGGTACAACAACCTTAAAGGAGGCCAAACAACAACAACAGTAGTATGGGTTGCCAACCGCCGAAGTCCATTATCAGGCACCAATGGAAGCTTGGAACTGCATGTCAATGGAACTCTCACCATCAACTCAATGATCTTCCTCCCCATGCCCTCGGTGACCCTTAGCAATCCGGTGGCACAGCTCTTAGATGACGGCAACTTTGTTATCAGAGAAGCCAACAACAGCAGCAGCGAGTTCGCTTGGCAGAGCTTTGACTACCCGACCGACACCCTTCTCTCCGGCATGAAGCTTGGATGGGACTTGAGAACCGGTCTTAACCGCAATCTCACCTCCTGGCGGAGCAATGACGATCCATCTCCAGGGAGCTACGTGCTTTCCTTGGACCTCGAAGGGATTCCTCAAGTCAATTTATGGTCTGGTTCGGCTAAAACGTTGCGCTCTGGCCCGTGGAATGGTCTGAGGTTCAGCAACGTAGAAGAACGGCCTGGCTTCAGTGGCTTATGTTTCGGTTTGGTTAGCAACAAGGACGAGGTTTACTACATGTATACCATAACGGGCACAGAGATGGTGGCTCGGACGATCCTGGACAGTTCCGGCATCCTAAAGAATTTTGTGTGGATCGAGAGCACTGGCATGTGGCATCTCTTCTTGTACTACCCGAAGAGCCAGTGCGGGGAGTACTCAAGATGCGGGCCTTACAGCGTCTGCAACGTCGATTTCTGGCCCATCTGCAGCTGCTTGCAAGGGTTCAAGCCAAAGTCGCCGCAGGAGTGGCCGCTCAGGGATGCCTCGTCCGGTTGTGAGCGCCTCACAGTGCTGGACTGCAAGAATAGGTCCGATGATGGATTCATGACTATCACCATTGCGGCGCTTCCAGAAACGTCAAACGCCATCGTGTACGCAAACATGACCAGCCTGGACGCATGCAGAGATGAGTGTTTGAAGAATTGCTCTTGCACAGCCTATGCCACAGCCAACATCAGTGGTGCAGGAATTGGGTGCGTTATTTGGGTCACGGAGCTCATCGACATGCGAATGTCCTCTCATCCTACACAGGATGTCTTTGTCCGGCTTGCCGCTGTTGATCTAGGTAAGTTCCCCGACCAACTTAACTGCTTATGCATGCATTAATTAACCCATTAATGTTCTTCACTGTGAATTACACTATGCATGCACTATACTGAAGTTAGAATATCAGACAGTATGCCAATAAACATTTTGACAGCTAGATTAATTAGCTAGGTCGCTCGCTCTTGTCATTATTAATTATATATATATATATATATGTGGATTATCTATGGCCGGCCTTTTTGACCCTTTCTATCCACGAACATACACGACGTCAGTCTTCAATTGCCATCGACTAAATTGGAGCTATACCACGAATCTGACGCGTGAAATTGGTGACTTTAGAATACGTGTTTGGATGTCTTGACTAAAGCTAGCCTGGGTTAAGTTTCTTGTTTGTCAATGTTAGGTTGTGATGAGAGAGAATTGCCGTGTGAATATGTTGAATTTAATTTTATTATAAAAATAAATAAATTATCATCTCTGTTTTGGGTTTGTTTTTCAGTTAATTCATTTTAATTAAAATAAATAAATAATTATATCATCATTAGATAGTTACATTGAACTCAACGGTTAGTGTCTCAGAATGTTTTTTATAGACATGATATCTTTTATAACATACATTACTTGGGCTTTATAACATACATTACTCTTAAATACTTCTTCAATTCCATACTTTATTTATTAAATAGATAAACTATAAATTTATTAAAGAACAAAATCTACACGCATTTGATACATTCTTCGGTATAATAACTTCAAAAATTTAATTCCTTCAGCACATCGTTGGAAATATCAATTTTTTCTCGATGATCTCGTTGTTATCAATCGCAAAGAATGATTTTTCATTTGAAAAATAGCACTGCATTAGATTTTGTTCAAATGATTCAACAGCCTCAATCTCAAACGAGTCTGGGAAGAAAAGTCAATCCAAATCAATGGCTATGATCATAGTTTTCTCAATGGTGGCATTGATAATTCCATTAACATACTTCTGGTCATGGGGAAAGAAGAAGATGATACACAAAGGTAAAGTAATTACTATTCTCATAGAAATCAAATGCCATTATTGTAATATATATATATATAGACACACACACATTCATCTCTTCATTAAGCTATCCTAATATATATTAAGCTTTTGTTTCATATAATCAATTTGAGAAAGACATAAGAGGAAGAAATGGTGAATTTGAACTAGTACAACTTCAATGGAGTGCTCTAATGGAGGCCACACACAACTTTGCTAAGACAAACATGATCGGAGAAGGTGGCTTTGGCCTTGTCTATAAGGTAATCCAACTATATATATATATAGAGAGAGATCAGATTAAATAGTTTGTTATATAAGAGCTTGTGATTTAAAACATTAACTTCCTACAGGGGAAGCTAGCTGAGGGACGTGAGATAGCAATTAAGAGACTCTCCAAGGATTCAACACAAGGCATTGATGAGTTCGAAAATGAAGTTACTTTAATTGCAAAGCTTCAACACCGTAACCTTGTGCGACTCTTAGGATACTGCATTCAAGGAGATGAAAAGAGTCTTGTCTATGAGTACATGCCCAATGGAAGCTTGGATGCATTTCTATTTGGTTAGTTTTAATTTGCTTCTCTTGAAAGTAATATACATGTTCTTCATTATAATAGTCTCACAGGTTTGCACCTCTTGATATATATATATATATATATATATATTGTTTTCAAATAATTAGACAAAGAAAAAGCAGCTTATTTGGACTGGCAAACACGCTTCCATATCATTGAAGGCATTGCTCGAGGTCTTTTATATCTTCATCAAGACTCGAGATTAAGAATCATACATAGGGATCTCAAGGCAAGTAACATTCTTCTTGATATTGAAATGAATCCTAAAATCTCAGACTTTGGTTTAGCAAGAAATTTTGGAGATCGTGAAACAATGACGAAGACAAGAAAAGTAGTTGGCACATAGTAAGTCCACTTTCATAATTTCAATATTATCTTATATAAATCAAAATGTGTATATATCATTGATTATAAATAACAACAATGCAGTGGATATATGGCCCCGGAGTATGTATTGGATGGAGTTTTCTCAATGAAGTCAGATGTGTTTAGCTTTGGAGTTTTAATCTTGGAAATCATAAGTGGCCAAAGAAATAGGATTTTCCTCTCAAATCCACACCTTTACCTTCTTGGGAAAGTAAGTTGTGCAATATATATATATATATATATTAAAAAAAAATTATCATTGTGACTAATAATTAATCAATCATTCCAGGCTTGGAGCTTATGGCATGAAAAAAAGGTTTTGGATTTATTAGATCCATTAATTGGCAATTCATTTTCAATGACTCAAGTTATGAGATGTATAAATATAGGTCTCTTGTGTGTTCAAGGAAAACCGGAGGACAGACCAATCATGTCATCGGTAGTTATCATGCTTGGGCAACGATGATGCGCCATTGCTAGAACCTAAAGAACCTGGTTTTAAGGCTATTTTTTCCACTAAACATGATTCACTTTTAAATCATAATGCCTTGCATACTTTTAATAATATTACACTAACAGAAGAAACAGGTAGATAGCATCATTAAAAACATCCAAATACCCATTTTTAATGTATACATGTAATTGCGTATTCAATATTAAGCTCATAATGTCTTGTACTCTTGAAGATTTCTTTTTCATTTGCCATTTGAAAACGGGTGATCGCTCATTTGCATTTGTATTTAGTTATAACAGACATATTTCTTTACATATCCCGGTAACATATATGTTTGTATTTGTTTATATACATACCTTTATAAATAAAATAGAATTAAAAAATATTACATATTTTGATCTGTATATTTTTCTCGTCTTTGTAAACTGAATGAAAAGAAACGTAGTTTAATGTTTTTACTTGCAGTTTTAAATGCTGCAAAGCTAAAGAAATTTATAAATAATAACATTGATTGACAGAATTATATAAGCCTATAACAATGAGAAATAATAACAATGTTTTTGTTTGCACCTTTAAGCATATCTGACTTTTTACATTGATATAATATATTATGAGGAAAAATCCTCTGTCTCTGGTTTTTTTTTTTTTGATAAATCACAAGCATTAGAAATAAATAAAAATACAACAAAGGTCGGAGGTCTAGAGACAAAAAGAACTCAACTAGAAGGTGCAGCAACCACTACCAGATATAGGTGAAAGATCAACATATTAAGGAGTGAGTGAACCCCTCTCCAATTCTTGCAGGATGCCTTTTTCTTGGTTGTTAGGGGATAGGATTTCTACTTTGTTTTTTTAGAGTTTTTCAGTTCTTTTTTTTCTTTTTTCTCTACATTTGTTTTTTTTGTACTTTTTTGTTTTGTTGTTCTTGTTATGCCTTTATCCACCCCCAGTGAACCCTCTTGTAATTTTATTTTCTTTTCAGTAATGTTGTGGTTTATCAATTTTTTCAAGAAAAAATAAAAAAAGACAACAAAATACACAAAAATAACAAGAAATGAAATCGTAAACAAGACGAGTACGTTTTTGTTGTACTTGAGTAGTTGTGAAATTGTTGAAAATGCCTTGAAACGATAAAGGATTGTATGTTCATTCAACAAGCATCTTCTATGGAAAGAATTTTTTTTTGAGCTTTATGCTAAAATCTTTTCTTCAAGTTTATTGCAAAGATTAGCCAAGTTTTCCTTCTTGCGAGTTTGGCCTTTTGGAGGTTGGTGAGAGCGCTTGAGGTGATGTACTCGAACCTTGCAACTGAACAAGTAAGCAACTTGTTGAGTCAACCTTCATTTAGTGGGGTTCTCATCAATCAGTGGGGTTCATCTCCACATATTAAAAAACAAATGACACTATGTCATAAAAATGGGCTACTGTAGAGAAGAAAAAAAAGAATTAAGAGCGAGTAGAATCAGTAAAAAAAAAACTAAGGAAAAAAGAAGAGAGGAAGGGGCTAGGGTTTGATCTTGCAAGAAGATTGGAACCAGATTTTGGCCACATTTCTGGAAGGAGCATCCTTGGAAGAAAATCTACAAATTCATCCGCTTGATTTCTTCCAATTCTCTTTGAAATTTTTGTGATCCTTTTTTGTAAGATGATGTTGTTGTTTGTGTAGCTGAGTCCATCTTTTTTTGAAATCTCTTGTAATTGATGCCTCTAGTTAGCTAGAGAGAAACTTTTGTTACCCCATTGTTGACATAATGAAAAAGGTTTTTAAGTGGCCTTAGGCTTCCGTGGTTTTTCACTCCTAGATTGAAGGGGTTTTCCACGCTAAACTGTGAGTCTTGTATATTGTTGTTTGATGTTTTTATTGTGTTGTATACATCCCAAAGTTTGTACTCAAAGAGGGGAAATCCTCAAATTTAGAAACAGAGAATTACACGGCTGTTACAATAACCATGTAACTGTGTCTCAGCCCGTGTAGATTACAGGTTGCCAAATTTTCGAGTGCTACAATACCTCTGCTACAATGTCAGTGCTATAGTAATAAAGCTACATTATTGGATGAACGAGAGAGTTGCACGGCTACTCAATACCATGTTTCAGTTTGTGCAAATTGCAGTTTTTTTAAACTTTTGTTGATTGCTACACTACTGTGTTTCAGTTTTTGCAGATTATAGTTTTTTTTGAACTTTCGTTAATTGTTATAGTATTGGTACTATAGTGCCCGTGCTCACTGCTAGAGTACTTTTAGAGAAAAACACCGTTTAGTGATTCTCATCATCCCGTTTCTCCCCAACACAACTTTCCCCTTGTTTTGAGCGAGTGTTAATCTCCCATGCTTGTTTTGCTTTGAGATGATTTTGCTGCATTATGATCTAGGGTTGGTTGTGCATGTGTTAGAATTTAGAATGCTGGTTTACTTCTTAGAATGTTTATTGGACAAGCAATGCAACCCCTTTATTTTTGAACATGCATATAAGGTGTTTGCTGAAATGTCTCTTTGAGTTCTAGTTGCTTGTTAGGCTTTGAATATCCATGCATTTACCTTATTTTGCTTTTCAGTACCTCTTGGCATGAGTTGCTTGAATTATTGCCTGAGTTGAGTGTAATTGCTTTGCCTTGGTTGTAACCTTGCAGATGAGCCATGCTTCTTCTTTGGCTTGCCAAGTCTAGTCAAGCTACTTTAGTCTTTTGTTAAATCTTTGATGCTTATTATGCCTAGATGTATTTTCATGCATGACTATATCACTTCCCCTCCATGTCATTATGTTATTCTTAGCACCTATTAGTTGTCTTACCTTAAGCTAGTTTGCTTTGAGATCCTCTTGCTAGTTCTTGCTTTTGTTGGTGTTTAATTTGTCTTAAATTTTTTTTTTTGAGCAATTAGCCTGGGTTATGCCAACTATAGGCTATTTCAAGCAGCAGAGTTTTAGCTTGTCGGAGTGAATTAGAGTGGGAGATATTCCAAGTAAGTAATACACATATTTTTTTTTTTTTGAGATAGGGCGACAGGCACCAACTCTCAGGAGTGTACTCGTGGCGGGGGATTGCCTACAACGTACTCACCTTCTTGGAACTGGGGAGCGCGGTTCGGGGGGATTGAACTCGCGTCTCCTCCCACGAGGGGACCCGAGGTACCGCTGGGCTACAAGCCTTTTGGTATACACATATACTTTTCGCTATATATATTTTTTTGTTATATATATATATATTAATTTCAGCTATATGCATTTTTTATTGATACATTTTTCCACTTGTGATTGAATTGTTGGTTGCGTGAACATGCCCTGGTGAATAGGGATGCAAGTGGGGCGGAGAATCCCCGTTCCCCGCGGGGACCCGCCCCGGCGGGGCGGGGATTCCCCGAAATAACCCCCCGCGGGGGCGGGGAATGGGGGAAAATCCCTCCCCGCTTCGCGGGGCAGGGCAGGGCGGGGGCGGGGAGGGCATTCCCCGCCCCGTGGGGATCCCCGCCCCGCTCCCCGCGGGGAATCCCCGCCTTATTCCCCGAATTGTAATTTTATATATATATATATATTAAAAATGACTCGTATGATTATTTATTTATTTGTTTTAAAATTCAATATGAATATATAATAAGATTATAATGACCAAATATTTAGGTTTTAAAAAAATATATAGTTTTGGTTTGCATTAAAAATATTTTAGATTTTTAGTAAAACTAGTGTTACTCCTATGTAAATATGTAATGT
Organism: Dioscorea dumetorum; assembly: GCA_902712375.1. Lineage (NCBI taxonomy): Eukaryota > Viridiplantae > Streptophyta > Magnoliopsida > Dioscoreales > Dioscoreaceae > Dioscorea > Dioscorea dumetorum. The sequence continues at coordinate 574,855 of CACTHL010000339.1, forward strand.
ACGAATATAATTATATGAAAAAATATTTAAAATTTTAATTAATTTTATTTATTTCCTATAAAAATTAAGATAAATTTAAGATTAGGTAAAATTAGCTATAAATTTTCAATTTAATGGAAATTTAATTTAAACAATGTTGTTTACTGATAAAAAAAATTAAAAAAAATTGTTTATATATATATATATATATATATATATATATATATATATCTCTTAATTTGATAATATTTATAGGTTTAAGGCTAATGTTATTCATACTCCTAAAGTCCAGACTCTAGTTGATACTTGATATCTCTTTTTCTTTAATTTCTGTTGACAATTGTCAGTTGTAAGGTTATTTCTTGCTTATTTCCATTGTATTCTTAGATAGTTGTACATACTAAATAGAATATCTTCTTTTGAAATTACAACATCCCCTTCTTATGTTCGTCATACGATTCATACTATCAATAACTTCTTTAATACATTTCATCTTCTTCGCTCAAGATTTTTAAAGAATGAAAAAAAATTGGATTTCATATGAAGTTAAGAATTTTGGATTTTTGAGTGATTTGGAGTTAATTGATGTATTTGTTGACGTTCATGTTGATGTTATTGTTGTTTTTGTTCTAGATTTGATGACTTGAAACTCTTTGTAGTGCTTTTTCATGTTGATGTATTTGTTAAGAATTTTATAGTGGTGTTTCATGTTGATATATTTGTTCATATGTTGATGTAATAAAAAAAAATTGGCGGGGGGCGGGGATTCCCCGGCCCCGTGGGGATCCCCGCAGGGGAGTGAGTGGGGCAAACATCTCCCCCGCGGGGAATTTGCAGGCGGGGAATCCCCGCCCCGTGGGAAGCAGGGATGGGGATAGGGATCTCATTCCCCGCCCCACCCCGCCCCGCCCCGCCCCACTTGCATCCCTACTGGTGAAGGTTTTGACAATTAGAATCATGTGAACTTGTGGGGTTGGCTTTCATTCTCCAAATGAGAGCTTGGAACCCCAACCTTTGAGTTATTATGTATAATTTAATTTAGGTTGGAAACTTTGCCAAGTTGGTTTGTGTGTGTATATATATGGTGGTATGCTTGTTATTTTCTCTGAATTGAAATTCTGAAATTTTGTTAAATTTTTTTATTTATCCATTTCAATCCTTGTTACTATGGATCTATGGGCATGTTTGGATGGGGGTAATGGTTCCCCTCTTGGGGGAACCATTACCCCCTGATTCCCATAGTGGTGTTTGGTTGGTTTTTAAGCCTGTTAATCATTACCCTGTGGGGGTCACCATTAACCCCTCCAGGGTAATCAACCATTGCCCCCAATTTGGTGGGAATGAGCCATTCCCCCCTAGCATATTACTTCACTACCCTTGTCAATATTAAAAAAGACAACATTATATAAAATTTGTGAATATATTCATGATTAATTTGAAATGAATATATTCATGATTAATTAAAATAATGAAAGTAATAGTTTTTGTTATTTTATTAAGTATATGATGTAAATATTATTTGTAATTAATTAAAATATTATAATTACTTATTGAAATTAGCAATTATCTAAAAGTAATTTTTAATTAAACATTAGTCAATAATAATATTATAAATATTTATGTTTTCATTATTTTATAAATAATAATTATTTGAAATAAATATCATTAATCAGTAATAATAAAATAAATATTTTCGTTTTCATTATGGAATAAATATTAATTACTTCAAATAAATATAGTTTGTGATTAATTAAAAAATTATAAGTACATAATATTAACTTAATCTTTATTTGAAGTTAATTTTTAGTTAAACAATAATCAACAATGAAGAAATAACTATTCACATTTTCATTATTTTATAAATTTCAATTATTTCACATATATATTATTTGTAATTAATTATAAATTATAACTAAATAATTAAATTTAATAGTTATTTGAAGTTAATTTTTAATTAAACAATAATAAAAAATAATAAAATGACTATTAATATTTATGTTTTTATTATTATAATAATAAATGCCATTTTTTTATACAAGGGTAAAAGAGTAATATTAACATAACTCCTTCTTTTACTTTTCCCATTCCCAATGAATTACCTCTCAAACCAAACACCTTTTTCATTACCATCCCCTACCCATTCCTTTCCCCCCTTATTCATTACTTCATTCCCCCTCATTCCATTACCCCCATCCAAACGCAACCTATATGTATAAGTGGTGTTATATATGGTCTGCAGCCTATTATGTGGATTGTAAAATATTAGTGAATATAGTGTCTTAAAGCTTTAACTGATGGATTATTTTACCCAATTTTATTCGTTAGTTATCCTTATCAGTTAACATACCAAAGCCTATAGAAATACATGTATACTTATACATGAGTTATCCTCATTTCCACCAGCATACTGTTTTTCTCAATGAATTTAAGGCATTAGTTATTTGTGTCTTATCAATTATATATTTTCATTGGTTTACTCTTATCTACAAACATATCAAAAGCTTTCCTTTTATTGGTTTATTTGCGTTGAAAATAATGTTGTTTAGTTATTTTTGAAAAATGGATTATGCAAAACTATTGTTTTGTTTAATTTAATCTTCAATTAAGGCTATACTCTAACCCAATTAACAGAGGTCAATATTAACCATGTCGACATAGACTTTGTAAATAAATTATAGTTTGACGCCGCGCCGTTGGAAAAATAATAGCCGTTGCATACCACCTATTGTGGAAAAGGGCAACTAGAGGACTGTGAGCATTCAGAAAACTTGTCACAAACTCCGGCATTCAACGATCAAGCTCTGCCTCCTTTTGCCTTGGAGGATCAAGCTAAAAATTAGGAAAACAACACCATCATCAATGGAATGAATGAATTCAGGAAAAAGATGAAAAGGAGATGAAAAGGAGAAGAGATTGAAGAGGAGAGGAGGGCTTCAATATATATATATATATATATATATATAATATAATAATAATAATTATTATTTAAACTTGCTGAGTTGGCAAGAATACTGGGAAAACAGATACTTAATTTGCTTTTGACAAGTTTCTCTCCTTCCTTAATTGAAGTTACAATAAACTTCATGATAACTTCCCTTCTGTTTCTTTTATTCAACAATTTTACACTTAGTTTTTCAACACCTATTTATTTTTTGAAAACGAAGTCGTACGCAGGAAAATCTGTTCAAATTAACGCACTACTTTTCTTGGTCAATAGTCAACTTTTTTATTTCGATTTATTTGCGAAAAGTTAAAGTTCGTCGGTACTCTTTCTCTGTCTCTTCTTTCCTCAAGTGACATCAACACCAATCCATTTGATCCTCGAGTTGAAGAAAAGTAGGGTGACTTTCACAGTGATGGCAAGGTTTGTTACTCAGCTTGTCATCCTCTTAGTAGTTATCTTCCATGATTCCATGGCAACCGACACTTTGAACCCTGATCAGCCTCTCCGCGATGGCCAAACCTTGGTCTCAGCCCAAGAAACCTTTGCCTTAGGCTTCTTCAGCCCGGGTCGATCAAAGAACAGGTACGTCGGGATTTGGTACAACAAACTCTCAGGAAGCCAGACAACAACAACTATAGTATGGGTTGCCAACCGCCGAAGTCCATTATCAGGCACCAATGGAAGCTTGGAACTGCATGTCAATGGAACTCTCACCATCAACTCAATGATCTTCCTCCCCATGCCCTCGGTGACCCTTAGAAATCCAGTGGCACAGCTCTTAGATCATGGCAACTTTGTTATCAGGGAAGCCAACAACAGCAGCAGCGAGTTCGCTTGGCAGAGCTTTGACTACCCGACTGACACCCTTCTCTCCGGCATGAAGCTTGGATGGGACTTGAGAACTGGTCTTAACCGCAATCTCACGGGCTGGCGGAGCAAGGATGATCCATCTCCAGGGACCTACACGCTCTCCGTGGGCCTCGAACCTATTCCTCAAATCAACGTATGGTCTGGCTCAACTAAAAAGGTGCGCTCTGGGCCGTGGACTGGCATCACGTACACCAACGTAGAAGAACGGCGTGGCGTCAGTGGTTTCTGTTACGATTTGGTTAGCAACAAGGACGAGGTTTACTTCATGTATACCATAACGGGCACACAGATGGTGGCTCGGACGATCCTGGACTGGTCCGGCATCGCAAAGAATTTTGTGTGGATGGAGAGCACTGGCATGTGGCATCTCTACTCGTACTACCCGAATAGCCAGTGCTGGGAGTACTCAAGATGCGGGCCTTACAGCGTCTGCAACGTCGATTTCTGGCCCATCTGCAGCTGCTTGCAAGGGTTCAAGCCAAAGTCGCCGCAGGAGTGGCCGCTCAGGGATGCCTCGTTCGGTTGTGAGCGCCTCACAGCGCTGGACTCCAAGAATAGATCCGATGATGGATTCATGACTATCACCATTGCGGCGCTGCCAGAAACGTCAAACGCCATCGTGTACGCAAACATGACCAGCCTGGACGCATGCAGAGATGAGTGTTTGAAGAATTGCTCTTGCACAGCCTATGCCACAGCCAACATCAGTGGTGCAGGAATTGGGTGCGTTATTTGGGTCACGGAGCTCATCGACATGCGAATGTCCTCTCACCCTACACAGGATGTCTTTGTCCGGCTTGCCGCGGCTGATCTAGGTAAGTTCCCTGACCAACTTAACTGCTTATGCATGCATTAATTAACCCATTAATGCTCTTCACTGTGAATTACAGTATGCACGCACCATTGTATATCCGCATGCCATTGTCGTACAAGTTCACCGTTATACTGAAGTTAGAATATCAGACAGTATGCCAATGACAATTTTGACTGCTAGATTAATTGCCTAGCTCTCTCTTGTCATTATTAATTATATATATATATATGTGGATTATCTATGGCCGGCGTTATTGACCCTCTCTATCCATAAACATACACGACGTCCGTCTTTAATTGCCATCGACTAAATTGGAGCTATACCTCGAATCTGACGCATGGAATTGGTGAATTTAGAATGCGTGTTTGGATGTCTTAACTAAAGCTAACCGTGGTTAAGTTTCTTGTTTGTCAATGTTAGGTTGTGATGAGAGGGAATTGACGTGTGAATAGGTTGTCACTGAATTTAATTTTATTATAAAAATAAATAACCATCATCTATGTTTTGGGTTTGTTTTTCAATAAATTGTAGTTTATTCATTTTAATTAAAATAAATAAATAATTATACCATCATAAGATAAATAGTTACATTGACATTATCTTTTATAAACATGATGTCTTTTCAAAACTTACTTGGGCTTTGTAACATATATAACTCTTAAATACGTTTTCCATTCGACATTTTATTTATTAAATAGATATATTACAAATTTATTAAAAAACAAAAACTACAGGCATTTGATACATTCTTAGGTATAATAACTTCAAAAATTTAATTCCTTAATCACATCCTGGAAAATATCAAAATTTTCTTTATGATCTCATTGTTCTCAATCGCTAAGAATGATTTCTCTTCTGAAAAATAGCACTACATTTGATTTTGTTCAAATTATTCAACAGCCTCAATCTCAAACGAGTCAAGGAAGAAAAGTCAATCCAAATCAGTGGTTATGATCATAGTTTTCTCAATGGTGGCATTGATAATTCCATTAACATACTTCTGCTCATGGGGAAAGAAGAAGATGTTAGACAAAGGTAAAGTAATTAACATTCTCGGAGAAATCAAATGCCATTTATTGTTATACACACACACACACACACACATAGACACATTCATCTCTTCGTTAAGGTATCCTAATATTAAGCTTTTGTTTCATATAATCAATTTGAGAAAGACATTAGAGGAAATGGTGAATTTGAACTAGCACAACTTCAATGGAGTGCTCTAATGGAGGCCACACACAACTTTGCTAAGACAAACATGATCGGAAAAGGTGGCTTTGGCCTTGTCTATAAGGTAATTCAAGTATATATATATGATTAAATAGTTTATTATATAAGAACTTGTGATTTAAAACATTAACTTTCTACAGGGGAAGCTAGCTGAGGGACGTGAGATAGCAATTAAGAGACTCTCCAAGGATTCAACACAAGGCATTGATGAGTTTGAAAATGAAGTTACTTTAATTGCAAAGCTTCAACATCGTAACCTTGTGCGACTTTTAGGATACTGCATTCAAGGAGATGAAAAGAGTCTTGTCTATGAGTACATGCCCAATGGAAGCTTGGATGCATTTCTATTTGGTTAGTTTTAATTTGCTTCTCTTGAGATTAATATACATGTTCTTCATTATAATAGTCTCACAGGTTTGCACCTCTTGATATATATATATATATATATATTGTTTTCAAATAATTAGACAAAGAAAAAGCAACTCATTTGGACTGGCAAACACGTTTCCATATCATTGAAGGCATTGCTCGAGGTCTTTTATATCTTCATCAAGACTCGAGATTAAGAATCATACATAGGGATCTCAAGGCAAGTAACATTCTTCTTGATATTGAAATGAATCCTAAAATCTCAGACTTTGGTTTAGCAAGAAATTTTGGAGATCGTGAAACAATGACGAAGACAAGAAAAGTAGTTGGCACATAGTAAGTCCACTTTCACAATTTCAATATTATCTTACATAAATCAAAATTTGTATATATCATTGATTATAAATAACAACAATGCAGTGGATATATGGCCCCGGAGTATGTATTGGATGGAGTTTTCTCAATGAAGTCAGATGTGTTTAGCTTTGGAGTTTTAATCTTGGAAATCATAAGTGGCCAAAGAAATAGGATTTTCCTCTCAAATCCACACCTTTACCTTCTTGGGAAAGTAAGTTGTGCAATATATATATATATATATATATATATATATATATAGTTCTATATATGTATATATAGAAGTATTTATTTAAAATGTATCGTGGCTAATAATTAATCAATCATTCCAGGCTTGGAGCTTATGGCATGAAAAAAAGGTTTTGGATTTATTAGATCCATTAATCGACAATTCATTTTCAGTGACTCAAGTTATGAGATGTATAAATATAGGTCTCTTGTGTGTTCAAGGAAAACCGGAGGATAGACCAATCATGTCATCGGTAGTTATCATGCTGGGCAACGACGATGCGCCATTACCAGAACCGAAAGAACCTGGTTTTAAGGCTATTTTTTCCACTAAACGTGATTCACTTTCAAATCATAATGCCTTGCATACTTTTAATGATATTTCACTAACAGAGGAAACAGGTAGATAGCATCATTAGAAACATCCAAATAGTCATTTTAACTGTATAAATTTAATTGCGTATTCAATATTAACCTCATAATGTCTTGTACTCTTGAAGATGTTTTTTTCATTTGCCATGTGAAAATAGGTGATCGCTAATTTGCATTTGTATTTAGTTATGACAGCCATATTTTTTTATATATCCCAATAACATATATATTTGTGTTTGTTTATATACATGCCCTTATAAACAAAATAGAATTAAAACATATTACATATTTTGATCTTTATAGTTTTCTCGTCTTTGTAAGCTGAATGAAAAGAAACATAGTTTCTTGTTTTTAAATGATGCAAAGCTAGAGAAATTTATAAATAATAACATTGATTGACAGAATTATATAAGCCTATAACGATGAGAAATAATAACAATGTTTTTATTTGCACATTTAAGAATAGCTGACTTTTTACATTGATATACTATATTATGGAGGAAAAATCATCTATCTCTTTTTTTTTTTTTTTTTTTTGATAAATCACAAGCATTAGAAATAAAGAAAAATACAACAAAGGTGGGAGGTCTAGAGACAAAGAACTCAACTAGAAGGTCCAGCGGTCATTGCCAAGTGTTGTCTCGAGTTTTTTGGATACCGCACAGATATAGGTGAAGGATTAACAGATTAAGGAGTGAGTGAACCCCTCTCCAATTCTCGCAAGGTGCCTTTTTCTTGGTTAGGGGATAGGATTTCTACTTTGTTTTTTAGAGTTTTTCAGTTATCTTTTTCTTTCTTCTCTACATTCCTTTTTCTTTGTACTCTATTGTTTTGTTGTTCTTGTTATATCTTTATCCACCCTCAGTGAACTTTCTTGTAACTTTATTTTCATTTCAGTAATGTTGTGGTTTATCAATTTTTTTGCATAAAAAAATAAAAAAAGACAAGAAAATACACAAAAATAACAACAAATAAAACCGTAAACAAGACGAGTACGTTTTTGTTGTACTTGAGTAGTTGTGAAATTGTTGAAAATGTCTTGAAACGATAAAGGATTGTATGTTCTTTCAACAAGCTTCTATGGAAGGAATATTTTTTCAGCTTTATGCTAAAATCATTTCTTCTAGTTTATTGCAAAGATTGGCCAAGTTTTCCTTCTTGCGAGTTTGGCCTTTCGGAGGTTGGAGAGAGCGCTTGAGGTGATGGTACTCAAACCTTACAACTGAACAAGTAAGCAACTTGTTGAGTCAACCTCCATTTAGTGGGGGTCTCATCAATAAGTGGGGTCCGTCTCCACTTTTTAAAATACAAATGAAACTATGTCATAAAAATGGGCTACTGTAGAGAAGAAAAAAAAAGAATTGAGAACGAGTAGAATCACTAAAAAAAAACTAAGGAAAAAAGAAGGGAGAGGGGGCTAGGGTTTGATCTTGTAAGAAGATTGGATCCAAATTTTGCTTACATTTCACGGAATAGCATCTTTGGAAGAAGATCTACAAATCCATCAGTTTGATTTTTTTTAATTCTCCTTGAAATCTTTGTGGTCCATCTATGTAAGATGATGATGTTATTTGAGTGGTTGAGTCAATTTCTTCCTGAAATTTCTTATAATTTTATGCCTCTAGTTGGCTAGAGAGAAACTCTTGTTATCTCATTGTTGATATAATAGAAAAGTTTTTAAGTGGTATTAAGCTCTCGTGGTTTTTCACCCCTATATTGAAGGGGTTTTCTATGCTAAACTACTAGTCTTGTCTGTTGTTGTTTGATGTTTTTATTGTGTTGAATAGATCTCAAAGTTTGTTCTCAAAGAAGAGAAGAATTGATTCTCAAAATTTAGAAACAGAGAGTTACACGGCTGTTACAATAACTGTGTAACCGTGTCTCAGCCCGTGTAGGTTACATATTGCCTAATTTTTGAGTGTTACAGTACCTCCGCTATGATGCTAGTGTTATAGTAATAAAGCTACAGTATTAGATGAATCAAAAAGTTGCACGGCTACTACAAAACCGTGTTTCATTCTGTGCAGATTGCAGTTTTTCTGAACTTTCGATCACTACTACACTACTGTGTTTGAGTCTATGCAGATTGCAGTTTTTCTGAATTTTCGTTAATTGCTACAGTACTGATGCTATAGTGCCCATGTTTGATGCTACAATACTTTCAGTGAAAAACCCTGTTTGGTGACTCTAATCATCCCGTTTCTTCCCAACACAACTTCCCCTTTGTTTTTAGCGAGTGTTAATTGTTAGTTTGAATTCTATTAGAATAACTTCTTGATGATATTAATCTAATCTGGATTCAAACTGAATTAAGTGGTCCATGACTTAATCATAAGATTCCTAAGTTAATCCTAATTTGGTAATTTGGATAATGATCTACTTTGTATTTTAAGTGGAGTTAATCCTTTTATGGAAATGGTTATATATAGGACAGTACCAGGGGTCCCCAATCTATCGTTCTTGAAAGTACCCAGCTCCATCGACGGAGAGAACGGGATAGATTGGAAGAGTCCTTGGTTTCATCAAGTGCTTAGGTTTTCCTCAAGTGCAGATTTGGTTTCCTGAAGTAAAAACCTGTGAAGAAGTGCAGATTTGGTTTCTCGAGTGAAAGCCTGTGAAGAAGTGCAGATCTCGATCTCTTCAACTTCTATCTAACTTGCTATGGCTGGAGGTATGTGATCCTGATTCCGCTATAATCAATTATATGATTAATACAACATATTAGATGTTGTACTTTGGTTTTGGTATACGACATATTTGGATGTTTAGATGTTGTATACCGTACTCTGAACTCTGGATTTTCTAACATTAATCTCCCATGCTTGTTTTGCTTTGAGATGATTTTGGTGGGTTGTGATCAAGGGTTGGTTGTGCATGTGTTAGAGTTTAGAAATTTCTTGTTTAGCTAGGATCTTGTCCTTATGTGTGATTTGGAATGCTGGTTTACTTCTTAGCATGTTTATTGGACAAGCAATGCAACCCCTTAATCTTTCATCATGTATATAAGGTGTTTGTTGAAATGCCTCTATGAGTTCTAGTTGCTTGCTAGGTTTTGAAAATTTGTGATATCCATGCATTTACCTTATTTTGCTTTTGAGTGCCTCTTGGCATGAGTTGCTTGAATTATTGCTTGAGTTGAGTGTAATTGAGCCATGCTTTCTTCTTTGGCTTGCCAAGTCAAGTCAAGCTACTTTAATCTTTTGTTAAATCTTTGATGCTTATGCCTAGATCAGTGTTCGAAAAATCGGCCTTGGCATTGGAAGATGGCGGGCCGACCCGTTTTTGCGAAAAAATGGTGAAAAATCGGCGTTGGCTTTCCATCTAAAAAATGGACGCCCGAGTCACCGCCTAGGCGGGTCGGGCGGCTTTAATAAAAAAATTTTAAATTATATATTTTTGAGTTTAACTTTCTTAGGTTTAGAATCATTACCTTTCTTAGGCGGCTAAGTCGTTACGTTACGGTTTAATTTTTTGATAAATATATTAACTTAGTAACCATTAAAATTTTTTTAGTTATTTAATATATTTTAATAGTGTATGCGGAACAGAGAGGTATTAATTTTATTTAGTATATATGCTTAATTAATTGGATTTTTAGGAATCAAAAAATTATATTATTTTGTATAAACTATATATATATATATATATATATATATATATATATATATATATATATATATATAATTGTGCACTGTATAAAAAGGTAAAACCGCCTAAGCCCCGCTTAGGCTCTCTGGGCGCTAGAAGGTGACTGACCGCCGACTAGCGCCTACCGTTTTTTTGAACATTGGCCTAGTTGTGTTTTCATGCATGACTATATCACTTCCCCTCCATGTCATTATGTTATTCTTAGCACCTATTAGTTGTCTTGCGTTAAGCTAGTTTGCTTTGAGATCCTCTCCCTAGTTCATGCTTTTGTTGGTGTTTAATTTGTCTTAAACTTTTTGGTTTTGAGCAATTAGCCTAGGTTATGCCAACTATAGGCTATTTCAAGGAGGAGAGTTTTAGCTTGTGGGAGTAAATTAGAGCGGGAGATATTCCAAGTAAGTAATACACATATATTTTTCACTATATATATATATATATATATATATATATATATATATATAATTTTTTGTTATATATGTATTAATTTCAGCTATATGTATTTTTTATTGATACATTTTTCCACTTGTGGGGTTGGCTTTCATTCTCCAAATGAGAGCTTGGAATTCCAACCTTTGAGTTATTATGTATAATTTAATTTTGGTTGGAAACCTTGCCAGTTGGTTTGTGTGTATATATATATATGGTGGTATGCTTGTTTTTTTATGAATTGAAATTATGAAATTTTGTTACATTTTTTTATTTATCCATTTCAATCCTTGTTACTTTGGGTCCATTAATTGGTCACTCATTTTCAGTGATTCAAGTCCTGAGATGTGTAGATATAGGTCTTTTGTGTGTTCAAGAAAAGCCGGAGAATAGACCAGATATGTCATCCGTGGTTATCATGCTGGGCAATGATGATGCACCATTACCAGAGCCTAAAGCACCAGGTTTTAAAGCTATTTTTTCCACTAAATATGATTCAACTTTAAATCAGACTAACTTGCATACTTTTAATATTGTCACACTTACATAGCCGCAAACCGGTAGATAGTGATTTATATAATGGAATTATAAGTAGAGCTTAAATAAAAAATATATTAATTGTCCCTGTTCCATGCCATTTGTTATCTAATGTAATTTAACAGGGACAATTAATAAACCCAAATACCCATTTATTGCATTACTCTAATTATGTATACACTGTTGACCTGATACTATGGTGTTCTCTTCGGAATTTATGTATACATTGGGAAATGAGGGCACATTTCATGGCTGGAACTCTCATTGATTTCTATTTCAAAACAAAATATAAAAGGGAATGCCCCAGGAGCTCTTTGAGGTTGGAGAAAAGATACATATTTCATGATGATGATTGTAAGGATGATATTCCTTTTATTCTGAAATAAAAATTGTTTTGAAAAAAAAAAATTATTTTAAATTACTTGTCATTTTATAACACCAAGATAATATTTATTTATCTATTTTAAAATGTATATTTTTTTTCAAATTTTCAAGTTATAATATTCATGGTTCCATGAAAAATGTATGATTCGAAGAAAAGAATTATTTAATTACCAATCCATGATCATAAGTTGTTAAGAATCTATTTTTTTTATTTTTTATACTAAAGTTATTAACGGGCGTGTGCACATACCAGCCCTCAGTTTAGAACGAGGGATTTGGGTTGTAAGCCCACATTCATAATTGGTAATCTATGTCATTGCTTCCAACAAGTTTTTAAACTCGAGATTTTTTTAATATCTCGTTCTCATTTTTCACATAAAACCAAGTTTCACTGGGCTCTAAGCCTTTTTGTTAATTAAAATTTATCTAAATTCATATTTGTTTTATGCATAAAAATAAATAGAGTAGATATTAGAGGGATGAGCAATTTTTTTTATTTTAATTAAAATAAAAGAATTGAAAATTAAATTTCATATCTATAATTTTAATATTTTATATGTTTATTTTAAGTTTATATTATATCATTTTTTATTCCATTACTACCCTATATTTTATAGAATATTGATATTTAATCCCAAATTTCTCCCCAATGCTAAGGAGAGTGGTATTAGGAATAAGAGTGCCGACTGTATATCATACCTCTCCATCGCCGGCAAATCTATATCCGGCAATGGAATCACATCGAAGTTCAGCAAATGCGTGCGGGCAGACAAGGCCCACAGCTCGTGGTCACCCATGGCGGGTTATTATATTTATAATGTTCCTAATGCTTCGTAGATTGTTCTGAAACGCAAAAGATGATGTCTTTTCATTGCAATAGAAGTTGTTCTATTTGTTAATGCTATTGGACTTACATGAATCCCATTCATTTTTTTGGATTCCAATGTTTTTGGTTTATGTCTACCATTTTAGATTTCTGTTTTTAATGCCATCTGATTTGCTCTGTGAAATTTTCCTTAATTTGCTCTGTTCTCTGTGTGTGTGTGTGTGTATATATATATATATATTCCTATCTTTACAAAGAACTTTGCTCCTGCTTCAAGATTCATCAGAGAACCACATGCTCATAAGAAGATCCTACTGCTTTGCTTGCCATACAAACTAGTTCTCTCACAAGTCTGTTAATTAGAAAACAGTGATGGCAAGTGCCATTTTGATGGCCATAAAAGTTTTTAAAGAGAACTATCTTCTTATTACAATCCTCTGTTTTTGATTGTCTGAAATTGAACAGGAAAGCATACTAAGCACCGTTAGTATAACCTTGGGTGCCTGTGCTTGTCTTCAAGGATCAAATGAAGGATTGCTTTTATCTTAGATGAGGATACTCATGATAAGAAATTAATTATGAACTAGTTAGTAATCTTATCTGCCTGGTAATTTATTTATTTATGACTTTCCATTATTTTCTTCGTGTGATCTGTCTCTCTTGACGTATCTGTAGTTTCAAAAATGCCTTGTCTTTGATTTTCTTTCCATTTTCTTTTTAAAATTAGCTGAGATTGTCTTGCTGCAATCTAGAGTTCTGTACTGCTATATGATGCAGTGCTGCCTTCTTTTGCAGTGTGATAAAGCTGGGATGAAATGGAACTGTCAGATTATGATGATGTTATTCAGTTTACTGCAGATTCATTGCAATTTCAGACTGCATCAATATAACAGGTCTCTCCCATCAAGGAACTTTATTCTTACGTTCGCTAGCATTCAGAAACATTGTTTGCGACAAATTAAGAAGTTTACTTAGATTGAAAAACTCTCCTTAGAAACTGATATCTTTAAAATTGTTTAATAAAATTTACTTCCATGAATTCTAGTGGAGATATATTACTCAAGCAATGCACACCCAAAAGTATCTCCCGAGAAACTGTTAAGTTAGATCTTTGAGTTATTACTGCATTAGATATATAGTTCAGCATTCGATAATTATACCAGAAGAAACACAAACCTATGATAACATAATACGAGAATAATGGAATATCAAGATGCAAGCTTTGATATCATTGGAACACTGATTGGGATATTTAGACTCTACTCTTCAAGCTGGAACGCGGAGACAGGGAAGCTATCTGAAAGGCCAGTGCCAGTCTTGAAGGTGATCTTCTTGGAAGAAGGATCCTCGATGTACATCTCTACTACAGAGAGCCAAAGCATGAGTTCTTTCGTCTTCACTCCGGTCATCTTCTTCATCTTACCTTTTTCGACAAATGCTGTCACCTCAGGAGCATATGACACTGCTCTTTTGATCTTCTTGAAGGTATGGTCCTTCTTCTTCTTCTGAATCAACCAGACAAACCCCGCCTCGCGGTTATATCCAAACTCTTCAATGTCATCCAATGGAAATAAACCATTTGGAAGACCGAGCTCTTCGAGCAGCTGAATGGATTTCTTCTTGCAGACAGCATCTCCATTGGATATCTCAGCACCGTCGCGGTAGCTTTGGATGGTCTGAGATGCCATTGTGAGAGTTTTAATATGAAGTGAATCCTGAGAGTTAATAGAAGCAAGCAAGAGAGATTATGGAGAATGGATGCTTTGGGTGTTGATGGAATGGAAATGTTAAGTGTGCTATTTATAGATACATGAGGTTACTGATGAGAAGAAGCACATGAAAGACTTTGACCTGGTACTCCTCTGCAATAAGTTGTAGTATGGAATCAATGGAAAGGGTCAATGCAAACAGGCATTGATTTAGTTTTTGTTATATGGAATTGTAGCGTTTTAGACATTATCAAAAGAGGCAAAGTAGCTTGACCAACCAATGTCGTCTCACGTACTAATTACTTAGTATTTTCATTGTTTTCTCAGGAAATAAGTGATAGCATGATGTCAGCTAAATTATATTGACTGAATCTTTCAAGCAGTTTGGTTGCTTATTTATTTAGCTCGTAAGCCTCATTTGACCACCTCTTTCCTTACTCTTCCATCACCGTATATATATATAGCTCCATTTCATTCTTCATCTCATCAAACGAACATCTATCAATCTTATAAGCTTCTCATCCCTTGTGCTGTCTTAGCTTGCAATTTCAGCAGAGTGAAAGAGAAGCGAAAAATGGCCTCCCAAGTTATTGAGAAGTATCGCAATGGTGCAGAGATCTACAATGGAGATGCACTCTGTAAGAAGAAGTCCGTTGAGTTGTTAGAAGAACTCGGCCTTCCAAATGGACTCTTCCCTCTCGAAGACATTGAAGAGTTTGGATTTAACCGCGGCGAAGGCTTCATCTGGCTCCTTCAGAAAAAGAAGAAGGACCACAATTTCAAAAAAATTAAGAGAGCGGTATCATATGCTCAAGAAGTCACCGCTTTTGTTGAAGAAGGTAAGATGAGGAAGATGACAGGAGTGAAGACCAAAGAGCTTATGTTATGGCTCTCTGTGGTTGAGATGTACATTGAGGACCCTTCTTCTGGGAAGATCACCTTCAAGACCGGCACCAGCCTCTCTGACAGTTTCCCGGCTTCTGCTTTTCAACTAGAGTAGTTGTAGAATTGTTGAGAATGTGTTGAGGAGTGCATTAGTTTTCTTCTTTTCTGTATTTTCATTCAATAAGCTTTGTGTAAGAATAAAAACTACAATTCTCTTTTGCTGAAATTCATGCGAATGTTGTTTCTGATGTAGTACAAACACTAGTAAAGTGTGAATAAATGTTCTTGGGGAAAAATATACTATGTGTTGACCATAGTCTTCAGGATGAACTCTGCCAACTGATTTTTCGCTTATATATTAATTGCATTCTTTATAACCGAAGTTTGAAATCAATAAAGTACAGATGTTTGACGCTGATAAATTTTTCACCCGTTGTTTTTTAATAGAGGACAGACCAATCATGTCATCAGTAGTTATCATTCTGGGCAACGATGATGTTCCATCACCAGAACCTAAAGAACCTGGTTTTAAGGCTATTTTCTCTACTAAACATTATTCACTTTCAAATCATAATGCCTTGCATACTTTTAATAGTATCACACTAACTGTCACGCCCCAAACCCGGCTCACAGGACTCGATGCATCGACAACGGCCCTATACCCACAAGGCCAAGACCAAATGGGCACACAAGGCCTTAATATCTGTCTCACAAACATAAAGCATAACAAAGCACTAACTTCACAAAACCAAATAATTCAAGGAATAAAATAACCAGGTGTACAATTATGGTTCAAAGAAAACGAGAAGTGCAAGATTCAAAGTTTTAAACAAAAAAAAAAAATCCCAAGTTCACAATGGAAGAACTATTCTCATGCTAACCACCTGTTGTTCACTCAACGGTCCCCGCTAAGGTATCCACCACCACACTTACTCCTGATCTGAAAAGGATAGAACAACTATTTATGAGCTTAATTGACCAATAAACAACCACTAAAAACAAAAGTATAGGGATCACAAAAACTCAATAATTTCAAAAATATAGTTAAGTGGGGTTTATTAGAAAACACCGGACTCGATGCGTCGACAAACGGCTACATACCCACGAGGCCGAGACCAAGTGGGCACACAAGGCCTCAATACCTATCTTTCAAGTATAAAACATAACCATACACCAATCTCAGATAAAACTAAAGAATTCAATGAATAAATAAACAAGTTTACAACTAAGGTTCAAAGATAACTAAAAGCACAATGCTCAAATTCTAAACAAATGACAAATTTATTAAACACAATGGAAAATTATCCTCGTGCTAACCACCTGGTGATCACTCAACGTCCCCGCTAAGCTGGTCGCCACACACCTACTCCTGATCTGAAAAGAATAGAACAACTATTTATGAGCTTAATAGCCAGTAAGCAACAACTAAAAACAATAATATAGGGATCACAAAAATTCAATAAATTTAAAAACGTACTTAAAAGTAACGTTATACAATAAATATAAAAAATAAAACCCAAACATAAGAACGTTTCAGACAAACATAATTTCAAATGAACAAGTATATATATGTCCCCCAAATAACTAATGCCAAAAACAAAATAACAGAATTCATATATTTAAACTCGGTGAACCGAGTCAGATTGTCAGAGTTCATTTATTTACTTCGGCGACCCGAGGAAGATTATCAGAGGCCGTTATTCTCCACCGACGGAACGGTGCAAAACTATAGTTCTTTATCAGAATCAGAAATTCATATCGACATGGTCAGTGTTTAATCCCAAATAACAGGGTTATTGCAAAGTTAATTGGGGACTACAAGTTGCTATGTCAAAATATGTTGGTTCAAAACCATTGTCAATACAAAAATAATGAAATTCAGTGATCCCATTTTCTAACGAGCATAACTCAAATTATTTCAAAATATAATAAAGCTAATATGTGACAACAATAATTAAAATATAACTATTCAATAACTGAATAAATACATAATTAATTAAAATATTCAAATCAATTAAATAAATAACAATTAAATAAATAATAACTAAATAAATAAATAAATAATCAATAAGTTTGAAAATAATAATATGCATAGTATCTCAAAACCTAAAACATATAATTATAATATCATAAAATTTTATTTACAGTAGTACCCAAAATAATTAAATAATTATGTAAATTATTTTTGTAAATCAGGAATTTTATATATACAATATATGGGTATATACATGGTTTACTTACCTGGAATAATATCCTCAAGCTATAAAACCCACTCGTACACAAAAATCAGGACTCGGGTAAGGATCATATAACATGAACATAATACTTGACTTAGATTTTCAAATCTTAAATACAAACATTATCAAACTTCAATTATATCCAATTCAAACATAACTCAGGACAAGTCAACCATGTTGTTAACTGAAGAACCTGGTCAATCCAAACTAATAGACATTTTGACGAGAAGTATTTGATTTACTTTAAACCTCTGTGCCCTTTCCAGTTAAATTCCCGTTAATTTCTCCTATAATTTCACAACCAGCCCCACTTTCTATTTTTGTTTGTCCCAGGCCACACACACACAGATATATATATATATATATATATATATATATATATCAAGTTTAATATTCTAAAATAATAATCATGTCACAAAAATTCACTAAGATCTCCGGAGCAAATGCTTAAAAGCTCAGTCATTGTTTTCATTACCATATCATACATCCATATAACCATTTCGTCCATTATCTTTGTCAAATGTTAAATATGAAAATTTGCTCAGAAGAATGCAAAAAGTAATGAGGTCATCTTGAATTAGCATTGTAGTTGTGAGTCTTAGGAATTAAAGACTTATAACCTCCTCTGCAACTCATGCTTAGCCTCGACAAAAATCTGAGCAAAATTTACCGAATCAATTGCATAAAGCACACTTAATGTCTTATATTACTTTAACAAGTTGGGTTTTAAAACCAATGACAATTCTATCCATTTACAAGGTCATTGTGCATTTTGTACTGTAGCAGACATCTCTTATCTTGGAAGTCACTGTGCATTCCCGTCATGATTTCAACCTAACCAAACCTAACTGTATGAATAAGTTACCTCATTGACTCCAAACTGAGTGTCATCTTGCGGCTTAGAAGGCCTCGATATGGGACCTTGATCACAGGTTTACAGGTTGAATACAAATATATAATCAATCTCTTTATTGATATAGCACAAATTAGCCATATAGTTCTCTGCAAATGGCCCCGATTGACAAACAAACAGAATATGAAATACTGAAGTATGAGAACTAATCAAAAGCTTCACATAGACGAAACACAATCAACAAGCAGTGGTTGTGATTTAAAAAGAAATAATATGATCAACCAATATTTCAGCTATCAAACTCTTACACAAGAACACAAAAACATACTAAATCTATCCTAAAACCAGTTTTCTGCCACTTCGATCAAACAACCAACACACAAAACTCTAGATCCGAGAAAAAGGATGCTTACCTCAAGAAGCAGAGAACAAAAATTGACGTAAATCCTCTCTTCCTCTTTGTTGTCGCCGGCACTTTATGAAACTAAGGGAGAAAGATGCGGTGCTTGGTCTCGGGTAAAATTCTCTCATGAGTTCCAAGGCCTTCTCCCCACGATCTATTAGTTACGGGGATAAGATCATGAGGTTTTAAAGTTTAAAAAAATTAAAACAAAATTTTAAAAATATCCGATTTAAAATGGTGGGTTTTGCACTTTTTCTTTATTTGGTTTGATGTAAGTTAAGGAGGAGTATTACTATATAAGTGAAATGCTAAGATTACCCTATCACATATTGTTAACATTAACTATTTAATATTATTTATAATTTTTTTTAATTATATAATATGCTTAAATTTTATCCCTAAAAACTATTAATTCAATGGTGATTTATTAAATTCAAAAAATGTAATCTAATTCAATTATATGCCATTAAAACATTTTTTTATATAAATTAAATAAGAATTGGTATTTTAAAATGCAATATTAAATTAAATAAAACATAAATAACTATTTTTGTAATCATGTTAATACTACTAATCATGTTAGTATTAGTTCTAATTATTAGATATTTTCATAATAATTAATTAGTTATTTATTTAAAGTATTTTAATGATAAAAATCTTTTTTAAAAATATTAAATATTTTAAATTTATTATTTTTAAATTTTATTACTTAAAAATATTTTTATAGTTAATTTTAAAGATAATTTAATGTATTAAATATTTTTATAATTATATTTAAGATAAAATGGTGGTTAGTGGATACCACTTACTTTACTGCATTTCAACTTACAACAAATTTTGATGTAAGTTGAAATGCTGTAAAAGTGAGTGAGATGTAAATCCACTTACATATAGATGTAGTTTTTACATCAAACTAAACAGTCAATTACATATAAAATCACTTAAATCACAGCTACTTATAGCTAACCAAATGGCTCCTAAAATGTAAACGAACATTTATATGGTGTTTGCTATTGAGGACTTGTAAGAATCATTGCATATTGTAAGAATCATTACTATTGAGGACTCTATACACATTGTGCACTCAAGAAAGTGGTATTGTTTTAAATCTCTGATTTTGTTGATCCGTATTTGGTTTTTAGTGCATTGCTTACTGGTATTTTTGAAGCTTAGCCAGTTGTTGATTATCTTTTACAGATCAAGAGTAAGGTCAAGGGGGAACCTAGCTGGGTAGTCAAGTAGTGAGTATTTCCTTTTGAGTTGTGGGTGCTCTAGCATCTGTCGTGATTGATGTTGTTGTAGTTGTTTTGTATTAGACCTTGACTTATACCCAAACTTTAACCCCCTTGTGATTGAAACTTTGTTATTTTATCATTTGTATGTTTTGTATATTTTGCTCTATATAGATTGTAAGGCCTTGCGTACCCACTAGGTTTCGAACTCGTGGGTGTGGGTTGTTTGTCCACGTCTATGGCTCACCACACCGGGTCGGGGTGTGACACCAATGGCATGGCACAAAGAGTCCCATGTGAGAGGTTGGAAGGTTGAATCATTTTTCAAACATAATGAATAATATAAATAGTAGTTTGTCAATTTTATCAAATAAAAAAAATCTACTTTTAACCTTTTTTACTAAGTTTAATACTCAAAGACAGTATTATTAAATTCTTTATAATTCATGTAATTTTTTAAAATTTTTAACTTTTTAATGAAGTGTTTTCATTTAGCTTTTACACTACAGTAGAAAAGAATTACAATGAAGCTCACGAAAGGCAATAATTATTTTAAAGAAATATTTTCAAATGTAATAAGAGTGTAAAAAACATTTTGAGAGATAAAAACACCATAAATGAAAATTAATTGAATGCATCCACTTTTATTTCATTTGTTTACAATTAAAGAAAAAGAAAAGAATATCAATGGCATCGGCCAAAAAATTTATTCTACCAAAGGGTCTTTGATCTATTGGTACTAATCCCACTTCGAAAAATTGTGAGGGCTTTCATTATCCAAGGTTTGAGACACATTGGTATGAAATAGGGATGATCGGCGCAATGTGTCAAAAAAGAGTCATTGTCTGGGGCTTATAGCATAATCCCTGCGTCGATAGGATAAATATGCATGAGTCGGATGATCAATTCTCGGTGGTGTGCACCCCTTAAGACGTGACATGCCTACTTTGTTAGAACACACACATAAAGCTGTATTCTCCATCTCTCTAGGTTTACATGGTAGAGGATTCATCATAACGGGTTATAATCTCTAAAGTATTATCGTAAGTGCGTGCTACATATTTTTGTTGTTCCGCATGTTTAGCCTGACTCACATAAGAAATTTTTGAAGTGTTGTTAGTGTAACTAGTGCATTTCCATTTGAATCTATCCCTTTGACAGTGTTAAGTGGAGATGCATACTGCCTATTGTGGAAAAATCAACAAAAGGACTCTGAGAATTCAGAAAACTTGCCACAGTCTCCTGCCTTCAAGGATCAAGCTTTGCCTTCTTTTGTCTTGGAGGATCAAGCTAAAAAATCAGGGAAACAAAGTGGATAAATTGAGTTTATTAGAAAACGAGAAAAGGGGAAGAGATTGAAGAGCAGAGGAGGGATTGAATATATATATATATATATATATATATTATTTTACAAAGTGGATAAATTGAGTTTATTAGAAAACGAGAAACGGACAAAATAAGTGGGGTTTCATCATTCATTGAATTGATTATTACAGTGCAGAGAGCCTTATATATGCAATTTATAGTGCATTGAACAGGAAGAATATATAGACAATTTACTGTTGGCTAAGTGTAGAACTAACTCTCCAACTCATCATCTGATTTATTGTAACTATCTTACTGACGTGGCATAACAGAAATTTAAACTTGCTGAGTTAGCAAGAAAACTAGGAAAATAGATACTTCGCTTTTGACATGCTTCTCTCCTTCCTTAATTAAAGTTTGCAATGAACTTCATAATAACTTACCTTCTGCTTCCTTTATTCGATAAATCGAAGTCGTACGGCAGGAAAATCTGTTCGAATTAATGCACTACTTTTCTTGGTCAATAGTCAACTTTTTTATTTCGATTTTTCTGCGAAAATTCAAGTTAAAGTTCATTGGTTCTCTTTCTCTCTCTTCTTTCCTTAAGTAACATCACCACCAATCCATTTGATCCTCGAGTTGAAGAAAAGTAGGGTGAGTTCCACCGTGATGGCACGGTTAGTTACTCAGCTTGTCTTTCTCTTAGTAGTTATCTTCCATGATTCCATGGCAACCGACACTTTGAACCCTAATCAGCCTCTCCGCGATGGCCAAACCTTGGTCTCAGCCCAAGAAACCTTTGCCTTAGGCTTCTTCAGCCCGGGTCGATCAAAGAACAGATACGTCGGGATTTGGTACAACAACCTTAAAGGAGGCCAAACAACAACAACAGTAGTATGGGTTGCCAACCGCCGAAGTCCATTATCAGGCACCAATGGAAGCTTGGAACTGCATGTCAATGGAACTCTCACCATCAACTCAATGATCTTCCTCCCCATGCCCTCGGTGACCCTTGCTAATCCGGTGGCACAGCTCTTAGATGATGGCAACTTTGTTATCAGAGACGCCAACAGCAGCAGCAGCAGAGAGTTCGCTTGGCAGAGCTTTGACTACCCGACCGACACCCTTCTCTCCGGCATGAAGCTTGGATGGGACTTGAGAACCGGTCTTAACCGCAATCTCACCGCCTGGCGGAGCAAGGATGATCCATCTCCAGGGACCTACAGGCTCTCCGTGGACCTCGAACCTATTCCTCAAATGAACTTATGGTCCGGCTCAACTAAAAAGGTGCGCTCTGGGCCGTGGACTGGCATCAAGTTCAGCAACGTAGAAGCATGGCCTGGCATCAGTGGTTTCTGTTTAGATTTTGTTAGCAACAAGGACGAGGTTTACTACGTGTATACCACAACGAGCACAAAGATTGTGAGTCGGGGGATGGTGGATCAGTCCGGCATCGTAAAGAATTTAGTGTGGATGGAGAGCACTGGGATGTGGAATCTCTTCTGGTACTACCCGAAGAGCCAGTGCTGGGAGTACTCAAGATGCGGGCCTTACAGCGTCTGCAACGTCGATTTCTGGCCCGGCTGCAGCTGCTTGCAAGGGTTCAAGCCAAAGTCGCCAGAGGAGTGGCCGCTCAGGGATACCTCTTCCGGTTGTGAGCGCCTCACAGCGCTGGACTGCAAGAATAGGTCTGATGTGTTCGTGACCGTCACCCTTGCGGCGCTGCCAGAAACGTCAAACGCCATCGTGTATGCAAACACGATCAGCCTGAACGCATGCAGAGCTAAGTGTTTGACGAATTGCTTGTGCACAGCCTATGCCACATCCAACATCAGTGGTGCAGGAATTGGGTGCGTTATTTGGGTCACGGAGCTCATCGATATGCGATTGTCCTCTCATCCTACACAGGATGTCTTTGTCCGGATTGCCGCTGTTGATCTAGGTAAGTTCCCTGACCAACTTAACTGCTTATGCATGCATTAATTAACCCATTAATTAATGCTCTTCACTGCGAATTACAGTACGCATGCACCAAAGTATATCTGCACGCTATTGTTGTGCTAGTTCACCGTTATACCGAAGTTAGAATACCAGACAGTATGCCAATGAACATTTTGACTGCTATTGTCATTATTAATTTTATATATATGTGGATTACCTATGGCCGCCGTTTTTGACCCTTTCTTTCCATAAACATACACGACGTCAGTCTTTAATTGCCATCCACTAAATTGGAGCTATACCACGAATCTGACACGTGTAATTGGTGAAGTTAGACTGCGTGTTGGGATGTCTTGACTAAAGCTAACCTGGGTTAAGTTTCTTGTTTGTCAATGTGAGGTTGTGATGAGAGAGAATTGACGTGTGAATAGGTTGAATGCGTGTAATCATTTCCGCAATAATATTATCACTGAATTGAATCTTATTATAAAAATAAATAAATCATCATCTCTGTTTTGGGGTTTTTTTTTTCAATAAATTATAGTTTGTTCATTTTAATGAAAATAAATAAATAATTATATCATCGTTAGATATATAGTTACATTGAACTGATCAACAATTAGTATCTCAGAATTTTTTTTTTATAAGCATTATCTTTTCAAAACCTGTTTGGGCTGTCAACGGCTTTTGGGTCAATTGGCATTTGGGTCCCCCGTGAGGACGCTTCGCAAGTGGCGAGAGTTCGAATCCTCGGGGTGAGGACGCATGTCTGAGAATTGTGAGCACTAACTGTGGGTGGTACCAGCGCCCATGTGTGCGCGGCCCCACAGGCCGCAGTCGAGGCATGCGCACACCCCTGTCTTAGTTTAGCGGGCCCATTAGGGGTTTCGTTCTTCTTGACAAAAAAAAAAAAAACTTGTTTGGGCTTTATAGCATATATATAACTCTTAAATAACTTTTCCATTGAATACTTTGTTTATTAAATAGATTAACTACAAATTTATTAAAAAGTAAAAAGTACAAGTATTTGATACATTTTACTGTGTAATGACTTCAAATTTTAAATTTTTTAAGCATCCGGGAAAATATCAATTTTTCCCTATGATCTCATTGTTCTCTATCGCAAAGAATGATTTTTCATCTGAAAAATAGCAGTGCGTTTGATTTTGTTTAAATGATTCAACAGCCTCAATCTCAAGCGAGACTGAGAAAAAAAATCGATCCAAATCAACGGTTCTGATCTTAGTTTTCTCAATGGTGGCATTGATAATTCCATTAATATTCTTCTACTCATGGGGAAAGACGAAGGTGACACACAAAGGTAAAGTAATTACTATTCTCATAGAGATCAAATGCCATTCTTGTAATATATATATATATATATATAGGCACACACACACATTCATCTCTTCGTTAAGCAATCCTAATATTAATTAAGCTTTTGTTTCATAAAATCAATTTGAGAAAGACATAAGAGGAAATGGTGAATTTGAACTAGCACAACTTCAATGGAGTGCTCTAATGGAGGCCACACACAACTTTGCTAAGACAAACATGATCGGAAAAGGTGGCTTTGGCCTTGTCTATAAGGTAATCC